>JANSVA010000216.1:8042956-8068063 GCA_025504915.1 Erythroxylum reticulatum | reverse complement strand
AATTTTGATGGAGGATGAAGCGAAGGAGGTGAGGCAACCACAATGTCGTCTAAACCCACCTATGATGGAAGTGGTGAAGAAAGAGATTTTGAAGCTTCTTGATGCTGGCATCATTTATTCAATTTCATATAGTAATTGGGTAAGTCCGGTCCACATAGTTCCAAAGAAAATTGGTGTGACTATGATTGAAAATAGCGATAGTGAGTTAATATCGACTCGTGTTCAAAATGGTTAGAGGGTATGCATAGATTATAGGAAGCTTAATTCAGTTACTAGAAAAGATAATTTTCTGCTTCCATTTATTGATCAAATGCTTGAAAGACTTGCATGTAAATCTCACTATTATTGTTTAGACGACTATTCAGGATATCACAAGATTTTGGTAGCACCTAAGGATCAGGAGAAGACAAACTTTACATGTCCATTTGGTAAGTATTTTCTCCAATATTGTGAAAAATTGCATGAAAATTTTTATGGACGACTTCATGGTTTATGGGGAGTTTTTTGAAACATGCATTGTCAACCTTGAAAAAGTACTAAAACGTTGCATTGAAACTAATTTGTTTTTAAATTATAAAAAGTGTCATTTTATGGTTGATCAAGGCATTATTTTAAGTCATATTGTTTCTTCGAAAGGAATTGAAGTCGATAATGCTAAGATAGATATTATTCGATCTTTATCTTACCCCGCGACTGTGTAGGAAGTTTGTTCTTTCCTTAGTCACGCAAGATTTTATCGACGATTTATCAAGGACTTCTTTAAAATTGTGCAACCCATGTGTAGATTGCTCCAAAAAGATGTGAAATTTGATTTCAATGAGCCATGCAAAAATGCGTTTGATGAACTCAAGAAGTGACTCACTACAACACCGTTTATTCAACCACTGTAATGGGACATACCCTTCCAGTTGATGTGCAATGCTTCGAATTATGCAGTTGGCGTCGTGCTAGGCCAAAAAGTGGACAAGATACCTCATGTTATTTATTATGCTTCCATGACACTTAATGATGCCCAGAAAAGTTATTCTACGACGGAGAAGGAGTTTTTAGCAGTCTCCTTTAGATTGGAGAAGTTTCGATCATACCTGTTGGGGATAAAGGTGATTATCTACTCAAACCATATAGCGTTGAAATATTTGGTGAACAATAACCTGATGGATTTTACTTCTTCAAGAATTTGATTTGGAAGTTCGCGAAACGAAACGAGCTGAAAATTTGGTGGCCGACCACTTAAACAGGATCACTCTGAGTACCGCATCTGATGTTCTTCATGATAAATTTTTGGATGAGAATATCTTCACAATTCAATAGGTAATTCCATGGTATGCAGACATAGTAAACTTTTTAGTAACTAAGTCTTTACCTTGTGATTTATCTAGAGCTGAGAGAGATAAAATCAAGCGAGAGGCTAGATATTACATTTGAGATGAGCCCCACCTTTGGAAATTTTGTTCTGATTAGATTGTTAGGAGATGTGTCATAGATGATGAAATTCCCTCTATTTTACATTTTTGTCATTCATCTATGCGTGGGGGACACTTTGGTCCCAAAAGAACTGCTCGAAAAATTTTAGAATGTGGACTGTTTTGGCCTAAGTTATTTTATGACTCTTACACGTTTTGTAAGTCTTGCGATCATTGGCAAAGAACAGGTAACTTGGGATCGAGGAATCAAATGCCAAGAACATTATGGTATGTGAGATTTTTAATGTTTGGGGAATAAACTTTATGGGTCCTTTTCCTTCCTCCTTTGGTAAGAACTACATTCTGTTAGCTGTGGATTATGCTTTGAAATGGGTTGAAGCTAAGGCTACTATGTCTGACGATTCTAAAACTATTATAGATTTTGTTAAATGTAATTTTTTTTTCAGGTTCAGAATGCCTCAAGCTATCATTAGTGACCGAGGAATCCATTTCTGCAACAAGTTTTTTGAAACTTTGATGAAAAGATGTGGTATCACACATCGAGTCTCTACCGTCTACCATCTATAGACAAGTGGGCAAGCTGAGGTGTCCAATAGAGAGATCAAATCCATACTAGAGAAAGTGGTGAATCCGAACTGAAAGGATTGGAGATTACGATTGGACGATGCTTTGTGGGCATACCGAACTGCATACAAAACTCCTATAGGTATGTCGCCTTACAGGTTAGTTTTCGGTAAGTCTTGTCATTTACTTGTGGAAATCAAGCATAGAGCTAATTGGGCTGTGAAGCAGTTGAATATGGATCAAGTGGAGGTTAGTAACAATAGGAAATTGCAATTGTAAGAATTAGAGAAGAATCGTAATGAGGCATATGAAAATGTGAAAATTTATAAGAAAAAAAACTAAAGCTTTTCACAATAAAATAATTTCTAGGAAACATTTTCCAATCGAACAAAAAAGTTCTTCTTTATCATTCAAAGCTTAAGTTATTTCCAGGTAAATTACGATCTCGTTGGCTTGGACTGTTTATTGTTACTAATGTTTTTCTCATGGTGCGGTAGATATTCAAAGTTTAGATACCTCAAAGGTATTTAAAATTAACGGACATTGCCTGAAGCCATGTGATGACAACTTTTCAGTCGAGCGATTGGAAGAAATAGAGTTGGTACCCCCAACCTATTTCTGATTAGGCAAGTAAAAAAACATGTCCAGCTAAAGACTTTAAAGAAGCACGTTTGGGAAAACCTGTAAAATTTTCAAGCTTGTTTATGTTATTTATTTTCAACAGTTTTTATTTTCATTTCATTATGTTTATTTCATTTAGTTAGGAATTTAATTTCACATTTTCATTTCTGTCATTTTCATTTTTCATTTTAAAAATTAAAAAACAAAAAAAATTGAAAAAACAAAAATTTTGTGGTTCTTCCTGTCGCCCTTATTTCCGCCCTCTTTTCCTTCTTCTTCTTTCATTCACCTTCTCTCACTATCGATTTTTACTGTAAATTCCAACTTAAATTCGTGTACATTACACTTCCACGAAACACCCATCTCTTAATTTGCATTCCACCGACAATACTCTCATCCCTAATTTGTGATTTTGCTAGTTTTGTTACTCTTCTTTTCCAATTTCCGAATCTACATTTTTCACGAAATTAACACATTGCCAAGGAAGAAGAGTGATTCTCGTAGAATAGCCACTCCAATACATTTTGTTGTTGATTTTCCTCCACCACAACCCACTTCAATCACCTCCGAACCACCTCCTGCAACAGGCCAAGTGTAAACAATTGCTACTGCAGCACCACAAACACACCAAAGGACAAGGAGAGGCAAAATAGTTGAATACAAAAGCAAATGGACCACTAGAGTTGGGGGCTGCACATCTTTCCGACTTCCCAAAGATACAACATGATTTCAACAGCTCAGTGAATGAAAAATTTATCCATGTAAGTCTATTCTTTCTGACACGCTTGAAGCATTGAATGTTTATGATTCTTTCATGCAATTGATGGTCCAATTGGCTGGCCCTATAATGTTGAATTAACTACGGAATTCATTCTATTTTAATTGTAATGACGAGTTTAATATGTTCAAGAAAGGAATTGTTGAATTTCGATTGATGGGAAAAGAATTTGTATTATCGATTGCTGAATTCAATGTTGCTATGGGTTTTGTTTCAACTACTGAAATTAAGAATGAGTTGTTTATCAATGCTAAATGTGACTATCATGAAGACTTTAATGCATTGGAATTATGGAGTTAATGGTCTATTGATACAAATCCATATAATGCTAGTATTTCTAAGAGTTCCTTAGAAATCATGTTTTTAAAATCATCCATAGACTTTTGGCATACAATTTTTCGGGTTGTAAAGATGCTACGGGAACATTGTCAAAAGTAGAATTTTATTTTCTGTGGTGTATGGATAGGCACATTCTTGTGAATTTAAGTTATTGGTTTATAACTCAATTTCAATCGATGCTGCACAAGAAATCCAAACCTTTGATCCTCTGTTCATATATTACACAATTGGCCATTAATTTGGAATTATTGGATCTTGATAATACTGACATGAATATGGCTTGTAGTATAGAACCATTGGATTTAGATTGTTTGAGCAAGATGCGAGTTGTGGATTTTAGCCATGGCCACATCGCTTTCACAATTTTGGGCCCAACCACTCCTCCCACTGTGAGATCCTCAATAGCATGAACTCAGGCTCCACCAGCTGAAAACAGTAGCCACTAACAACGCGGCATCGATTTGGAGGATCGTCTCAATAGGATCGAACAAAAAAAGCACCGTTTGGAGCACAATTGGATGGCCTATTAGGAGTATGAATGATTCTAACCGCCACATCCGCCAATGCCTTGATTTCGACACTTCCATAATGGAGAAGCTTTCTTTAACCTTTTCCTTTATATTTATGCTTCTCTAACATTGAGGACAATGTTGGTTTAGGAGTGGGGGAAAGAATTGGAGTTTGGTGTGTGACTATTTTTTGGTGGTTGTGTCATTTGTGTTGGATTTTGCATGATTGTTATGTGCTAAACATGAAGCTTTGTCATATTAGTTTGGATGAGATTGAGTATATGCATGAAATTAAATTGGGCTAAGTGAGTTTTAAGGTGAATCATGTTGATTGATTGCAATAACTGATCTTATAGACTTAATCAAAATTTTGACATTTGAGTGATGAGGTAATGTGTGGAGTTGAAGTGAATTTTTAAGGTAAACTTGTGAGTGAAATTTGGGCCTAAATGACATCATCTTTATGTCATTCTATTTCTTTTTATTGTGTGATGCTCCTCTATTCATGATGCCTTCAGAACTTGCACTAAACCAGTTTGAATTTATTTTGATTACATGGGATATAGAAATGATTAAGGTCTTTCTTGTTTTTAAACCCTTTAGCTTAAAAATGACCAACCTAATTATTTTCCCTTTGCAAACATTTTTGAGCCTTTATCCTTGGTTTTCAATCAATCACCTTATATTAAAATCCAAAAACCCCATTAGCCTTACCCTATTACAAGTTGAATGAAGCATTGACTAATTTGGAACTTTTGTTTTATATTTTATTCTGAGATACTTTTATAAGTGCTTCTACTTATGTCTTTATTAAATTTTGTTGCTAGCAATTTCTCTTTGTTTTCCCTTGTGTTTAGCGTTATTCAAAAAGATGAAAAAAAAGGAAAAGGGAAAAATTTAGAAGAAAAAAAGAATAAAGCATAGTAGCATGAGTTAGTATGAGTAGTTGCAACCCTTTACGTCATGTGTTTATCTCATAATTTTAATTTGAATATCCCTTTTGCTTGATACTTTGTGAATGCTTGTGATTAACCTTTTGTCATTTTTATCTCATCTGTAAACCTAGCCCCATTACAACCCTGAATAAAGTCCTTATGATCTATTAGCTCATGTAATCTGAATGAATAATAACTGGTGAAATTGCAAGCCTATGGTAGTGCAATATGTTAGAAAGAGATTTGAGACAAATACTTTGCCCTCAAACACTTGAGTGTAAGAGTGAAATCTGTGAGAAGAATTCATTTTGATTTCATATTTGCTTTTGAACAAAGATGTCTTATTTTGACTTTGTTTATTTGCATTGGTGAAAAGTGATTATGATATGTATTGCAACTTAAGTCTTACTGGCCCAAGTTAATGGATTGTGTGTACTTAATCTTATGAAGGATGAATTGACGTAGTGTAGTAGTTTGACATGTTTGCTCGAGGGCGAGCAAACGTTTGGTGTGGTAGAATTTATTAAGTTATCAATTTATGCTTATTTTGTATTTAATTCTCTTTAATGTGTTGAAATTATTATTCAAAATTAATAGAATTGTTTCATAATTATTCTTAGATGATTTTCAACGCCTTAGAGACAAAATTGAATCAAAAAGATGCAAAAGAAACGAAGAAAATCTAAAATTCCAAATTTGGCGGCAATTCAGTATCTAAGCATAGACACGTGCAAGGATGAAAAAGAAAAATCTGCAAATCTGATTTCAAATGTAAATATGATGCTCTTGAGATTTTCATAATCTTTTAAAATCAGATTGATGGAGATTCACAATCTAAACATGTGGGAGACGTGATCTGCAAGAGATGATGGAAAAGGAAAAGGTCGAAAAGCATAAATAGGAAAAAAAAGTGACTATTCACGTAAGCCTTTGTTTTAGAATAGTTAAACAATTTCTGTAGTTTTTCTCTTTGATTGTTCTTACGTTTCTGCACTTTTCCTTCTAGTATTTTCGTATTCTTCAAGAAAGACCAGGGATGGAGACTTGTTGTGTTGTTATTTCTTTGATTTCTACTTTCGTTATGAATAGCTAAACTTATTTTCTTGGATGAGGGGAACCTTGTTATCATCTATTATGTGTGAGATGTTTCAATAAAGTTTGTTCATTGATGAATAATGAATGTCTTTTGCATTACTTTTTCTAATTGAATTGATTGATTTCTAGGTGCGTAACTAGGGATTGATTCGTTCAATAGCTAGATTAATGAAATATGACGTTCAATTTCGTTCATCGCAAGTAGGAATTAGGATTACCTTCTTTATGTTAGAGTTGGAAATTCTAAAGAGATGTTGATCTTGATTAATTGCATGTCATACATGTATTATCTTCTTAATTGGTTTCTTGGTTCTTAAAGCTATTATTCAATCGAACCTATGATCGTATCTAGGTTGTTGCTTAATAAGAATGCTAGGATACATGTTTATGGTTATTTACACTTAAGAGAAAACAAACCCCTAATGAATGTTTATTAATGATTGAAATTTTATATCGAGGATGCATTTTAGTGTGATAACATTGGTGACCCGAAAATCAACGTTTTTCATAAATTTTCAGATCCAATTATTTCTTTTGAATTGCAATTTTTCTTATCTTTTTTCCTTAATTTGTCGTGAATTGAAACCCTCCCCTCATTTCGTTACTTTGTTATTGTTTTGAACTTATAAACTCTTACCATTAAGATTCCTCGTAGGAATGATATCTACTTATCACTACTACATTAATTTGTATTAACGGAACTGATTTCTTTTTTAATTTGGTTGCAGGTGATAGCAATATCAAAATTTGAAGGATTCTAACCGCCACATCCGTCAATACCTTGATTTTGGCATTTCCATAATAGAGAAGTTTTCTTTAACCTTTTCCTTTATATTTATGCTTCTCTAACATTGAGGACAATGTTATTTTAGGTATGGGGGGAAGAATTCGAGTTTGGTGTGGGACCATTTTTCGGTTGTTGTGTAATTTTTGTTGGATTTTGCATAATTGTTATGTGTTAAACCATGAAGCTTTGTCATATTAGTTTAGATGAGATTGAGTATATGCATGAAATTAAATTAGGCTAAGTGAGTTTTAAGGTGAATCATGTTGATTGATTGCAATATCTTATCTTATAGACTTAGTCAAAATTTTGACATTTGAGTGATGAGATAATGTGTGGAATTGAAATGAATTCTTAAGGTAAACTTGTGAGTGAAATTGGAGCCTAGATGACATCATCTTTATGTCATTCTATTTCTTTTAATTGTGTGATGCTCCTCTATTCATGTTGCCTTCAGAACTTGCACTGAACCGGTTTGAATTTATTTGATTACATGAGATATAGAAATGATTAAGGTCTTCCTTGTTTTTAAACCTTTTAACTTAAAAATGACCCACCTAATTATTTTCCCTTTGTAAACCTTTTTGAGCCTTTATTCTTGTTTTTCAATCAATCACCTTATATTAAAAGCCAAAAACCCCATAAGTCTTACTCTATTACAAGTTGAATGAAGCATTGAGTAATTTGAGACTTTTGTTTTGTATTTTATTCTGAGATGCTTTTATAGGTGCTTCTACTAATATCTTTATTAAATTTTGCTGCTAGCAATTTCTCTTGTTTTTATTGTTTTCCCTTGTGTTTAACGTTATTCAAAAAGATGAAAAAAAGAAAAAAAGGGAAAATTTAGAAGAAAAAATAGAAAAAGAAAAAAAGAAGAAAAAAAGAAGGAAAACAAAGAATAAAGCGTAGTACTATGAGTAGTTGTAACCCTTTGTGTCATGTTTTTATCCCATAATTTTAATTTGAATATCCCTTTTGTTTGATACTTTGTGAATGCTTGTGATTAATCTTTTGTCATTTTTACCTCACCTATAAACCTAACCCCATTACAACCCTAAATAAAGTCCTTATGATTTGTTAGCTCATATGATTTGAATGAATGATAACTGATGAAATTGAGAGGAAGATTTTGCCCTCAAACACTTAAGTGTAAGAGTGAAATCTGTGAGAAGAATTTATTTTGATTTCATATTTTCTTTTGAGCAAAGATGTCTTATTTTGACTTCGTTTATTTGCATTGGTGAAAAGTGATTATGATATATGTTGCAACTTAAGTCTTACTGGCCCAAGTTAATGGATTGTGCGTACTTAATCTTATGAAGGATGAATTGACATAGTGTAGTGATTTGACATGTTTGCTCGAGGGAGAGCAAACGTTTGGTGTTGTGGAATTTATTAAGTTGTCAATTTATGCTTATTTTGTATTTAATTCTCTTTAATGTGTTGAAATTATTATTCAAAATTAATGGAATTGTTTCATAATTGTTCTCAGATGATTTTCAACTTCTTAAAGACGAAATTGAATCAAAAAGATGCAAAAGAAATGAAGAAAATCTGAAATTTCAAGTTTGGTGGCAATTCAATGACTAAGAGTAGGCACGTACAAGGATGGAAAAAAAAATCTGTAGATTTGATTTCAAATTTAAATATGATTCTATTGAGATTTTCATAATCTTTTAAAGTCAGATTGATAGAGATTCACAATCTGAACATATGGGAGACGTGATCTGCAAAAGAGGATGGAAAAGGAAATGATCGAAAAGCATAAATAGGAAAAAACGTGACTGTTCACTTCAGCCTTTGTTTTAGAATAGTTAAACAATTTTTGCAGTTTTTCTCTTTGATTGTTCTTACGTTTTTGCACTTTTTCTTCTAGTATTTTTGTATTCTTCAAGAAAGACCAGGGATGGAGACTCGTTGTATTATTATTTCTTTGATTTCTACTTTCGTTATGAATAACTAAACTTATTTTCTTAGTTAAGGGGAACCTTGTTATCACCTATTATGTGTGAGATGTTTCAATAAAGTTTGTTCATTGATGAATATTGAATGTCTTCTGCATTACTTTTTCTAATTGAATTAATTGATTTTTAGATATACAATTAGGGATTGATTCGTTCAATAGTTAGATTAATGAAAGAATTAGATTAAAAGGACCTGGAAAAGGAAAAGAGGGAGCTTATAGAACTTAGTTGTGAATCAAATTAAAACGGGAAAAAGGGTGATCTACGAAGCCTAGATATGAAACAGAGTGAGGGGACCTGGAATACAAGAAAGAGGGTGCTTGTAAAACGCAATTGTAAATCAAACAGAGGGGATCCAGAATAGAGATAAAGAGGGGGATGCACATAACGTAACTCTGGACTAGATTAAGCTTCCCACAAGAAAACCGTGGAGTCAAGTGCTTGTTGGGAATCACTCTTCAGTTAATGTTATTAGTCTGAACTACCTCCCTCCCATGGAATATGAAGTGTTGAATTTTTCTGAGGAGGATATTAAGGTAAAGGTTGATTATTGGAACACTGCACTAATAGGGGTAGTAGTTGAAGCCAAAGCTCCATTTAAGCTGACCGAGAGGTGGAATCATGTAGTTAATTCTATCATATTTTTAGTGAAAATGACATCTTCCTATTTCGGTTTCAAAATGAAGGTGACATAAAGCTGAGATTGAAAGGAGGACCATGGATCTCGCGAGCAATACACCTACTCATTCTTAAAAAGTGGGGGACAAGACTTAAACCTGATTTAAAAAGCTTTTAGCAACTACCTATATTGATTTCCTTTCCTAATTTGGATATGCAGTTTTGATCAACTAAGATGTTAAGTGGGATTACTAGCTATACAGGAGACCTTATTGTGCACATAAGCTTACCTTAACAAAATCTAGAGTCACCTATGCTCGAATCCTAGGTTGAGGTTGATGCAATAAAGGAACTAATGGATCTTATTAAATTTATAGGGCCGGATGGTTCTGAGTACTACCAGATTATGTTCTGTAAGTGGAAGCCCTTAAATGTTCTGTAAGTGGAAGCCCTTACAATGCAGACTATATTCAGCTTTTGGCTATAACCAAGAGCATTGTCAGAGGAGGGTACAAGTGAAGCAAGTTTGTGTTAGGAAACAAATATTAACGTTGCTGAAGATAAGAAGGATGATGAAGTAATAACGAACACTAAAAACGAAGTGGGCAGTGGGACTATAACAACTACTACAAACCATACCCAGTAGAATCCGATACTACTAGAATCTTCGACTACCACAACAAAAGATGCTTCTTAGGATGGATGGAAAACTATGTCTTGAAGAAGGAAAGGAAAAGAAATAACTTTTGAATTTATAAAGGGTCGTATGTAGAGGGAATTACAGGAAATGAATGTGTTATAGATTCTTTAAGGGATAAAAGAGAACAACAGTTCTAACTCTTACCTTCCCAATCGCTATAGCCAATGAATGTATTATAGATTCTTAGGGGGATAAGAGAGAGCCATACTCTTAACTCTTACCTTCCTAGTAGCTACAGGTAATGAATGTATTGCAGATTCTTAGGGGATAAAAGAGAGCAATACTCCTAACTCCTACCTTTCGAGAGCAATACTCCTAAACTTTACCTTCCCAATAGCTAATCTTAACTTAGTAGCATAAAATATTAGGGAATCAAAGATCCCATGAAAAGAAAGTTTGTTAACGATTTTACGTCTTAATTTAAAGTAAGTACTCTAGTAGTGTGAGAGACTAGAGTGAGGATACTAAATTCTAAGTTCATGTTTGTAGAGTTCTTGCATTAATCTAATGGAGGACTTAAAGTAAATGTTAAATTTTGTTTGTTAAGGAAAGATCAAGATTAGGATTGGCATATTTGTTTGGGCCCGATATAGCTCGACCTAAAGTCAACAATTCTAATCCTTTTATTTTCAAAATTTCAGGTTTTTGGTGAAGCTTGGACATTCGAGCTCAGCCCGACTGAAATCCTGACCCATCTCCTTTTTTATATATGAAACGACATAATATTATGCTAAAGTAAAACAATGTTTTTTCAATAAACACTCTTCTTCGCTTCTTTTCGTAGCCACCTTCACTGACTATAAGATTAATTGAAATTAAATTCCTTAATCCTCAGCTCCCTCGTTCCTTATTAGTGACCCCGCTCTTTGTCCAGTCATCCTCGTCCTCTGCTTTGCTCCTTTGGTTAAATGCTTTTTGCTCCTTATCCTTAACCATCTACCATAGTCACTGTCTCTATGTCCTTTGTGTATACATCTTAGTCTCCCTTATCCTCTTTTATGTTCATAGCTTTCTTCATTACTTCTTCATTATTGGCACCAATATGTTTACTCTTCTTTAAATGCGTGTAGTGTGTTATATGTTACTTTTAGAAATGGACTAAAGTTGGCTTTTGTGTGGAGTAGTCAAGTATATGGTCATCTACTATTTATATGTTCCAGTTTTGATTTCAGATTTTAGGGTTTTCTCTTCTTCTTTTTTTGGCTTTTTGCTTGAGTTTTGTGTCTTTTAGAAATTTCATAGTAAAAATAAGTCGCTTGGCAATAAAATACATGTAGACAAGCCTCAACATAAAAGCACTCAATGTAGATTTAAACTAGAGGTTCAGACATTTATAGATATCATTTCTTTCTCACTGCTCTTTTATATTAGAAGATAGCCAAAAATTTTGTTGGAATGCCTTCAAAATAGACAGAGAGAACAAAAGAAAAGTTGCAATATAATCTTTACATATACAAACTATAGAGAAAATTGAGCAAAGGCTTTAAGAAAACATAAAGAGAAACATTATTTCAAAAGAATATTGTTTACAACTATATTATATAAGAGAAGTAGGATAAAAATAGAAGAAGGTAACAAGTTATAGATCTTGTACTTGCAAAGGGAATAAAAGGGAATAGCAAACAAGAGAGGAACGGAAAAAGAAAAGGAAGATCACACAAAACTTTTCTTTTCTTTTCCGCTTAATTTAATCCAAATCAGGATATTGATGATAGTATCCATTATAATATAACTCCTTTGAATGATCACCAAAGCAAAGGTCATTCCCTTTTAGTTTACCATACATAGAAGGTTTGAATTCCTATTCAAATTTAACCTTAGTTAGTTTGAGCATTATAAATGATATATACTATATATGTTGGTAAAAAATGTACATATGAAATGGATAAGTATTTGTTGGTGTATTGTTTTATGTATGTACTATTCCATTGGTTCTTTTAGAAGATTAATTATGTTGAATTATTAAGCTAAAAGACTCCTAATTCTAAGGACTTTTCAGTGGAAATTTTCCTGTGTGGATTTTAAAACATATTAATTTATAAAAGGAATTAATACTTATACATTTCATAGAGAAGGTGAGAAATGTATCAATGTCCAAATACATATATGCTAATGACTCTGGTACTCAATTTTTGGATTTATCACTTGCATTTAAAGATTATAATTACATTTTAGATTTCCTAACTCAACTTGATAGAGCTGTTTAGATGATCAAGTATATCCTTAATTAATTAATTAAGGTTATTATATATTTTCTTTCTCATTTCCATAGCAAAACATAACTAGTGACTTAAATTTCCTAGAGAATTTTGTTATAGCTATGCCCATTTTCTTAAAACGTTTGCTTAATCATTTCTTTTCTTAGCTAAGTTACAAAAGTGTGTATATATAAATGTAAAATTGTAAATGTTCATGTAAGTGCTCATTAAATTTAGTGCGTATATATGTAAATGTCCATTAAAGTGTAAATATACATATAAATGTCTATGAATAACTTATATGCTCATTAAATTATATATATATATATAAAGTGTATGTATAGAGGTAAATGTCCATAAACAAGTTATATGCTCATATATGTTGGTTGTTTCATATAGATGAACATATTCCTTGAGTGGAGTTTTCTAATCTAGTACCATATAAGTATACCAGCAGAGAATTCTAATATGGTACTAAGTAAAGAAATGATTCAAATTCAAAGAACATGTTTATTGAGAAGTGATGTTTTGAATCACTTCAACAGGACTATATCAAAGGATATAGTAGAAAAGGTAAATGTAAGTATTATCACAAGATGTTGACCGGGAGTTTTAATAGTGAAACCTATCATTTGAAGAGACATATAGAGTCATGCAATAGAAAGAAGATCTTATCAGAAGTTCAAACATTTTTTTATCCTTAACCTAGTGAAAGGGAATAATGAAATGATTGTTACAACTTACAACAACAATTAAAAAAAGTTTTGATAACTAAGATGATTATTGGTGATGAATAGCCCATTTTCATTGTCAATAGCAAAAACTTTAGGATTGTGCTCACCTCACTCCAACACCCTTATGGTTAAAAGAATGAAATATTGAAGATGTTATCGAGTATCACGGTTGGGTAGCCATCACATCAGATACATAGATGACTAACAAATAAAAGAAAGATTGTATGATGGTGACGATATATTATATTGGCAGTGATTGTATTGCAATTGACTGCTAAGGTAAATTATATTATTTAATATTATTATCATTTATTTGTTGATTATGTTATAATTGATATTTACTGTTATTTTTAAATGGTAGGATTATTTATATGCTAGCGCTGCATACAATTGAAAGGTTGATAATCATGTTGGTGGATTGCTTAATGGATTAGAATATTGATACGAAGCTCTCAATCATAACTCTTGGCAACTATAGCATAAATGATGCAATGATAGAAAAATTAAATAGAAAGCTATAGGTTGAGAACTCGTTAATTAGAGGAAGGTTATTCCATATGCGTTGTTTTACATATATCATGAATTTGATTATGAAGGACGAGTTAGGGATGTGTATTAGAGTGCAGTACTTAATAGAGTAGAAAAATTTGAAGAAACTACACGATAATTACACATTATGTTCATGAAGAAGTTATTGCAATTGTCTTACTAGATGGAGTTAAACATTCAAGATGTTGGAGTTTGTAACCAAGTATTTTGAGGTATTCAATAGGCTAAGACAAAGAGATTCTTCTTATACTTGGCTATTGACAAAAGAGCAATAAGAGTTGACTAAAACACTTTGTGTGAAGTTAGAGATATTTTATAATGCAAGTGAGTTGTTCTAAGGAATAAAATATCCAACGCCGCACATTTTCTTTAGCAACATGTACAAGATCAATTGACCTTTATCTAGTTCGATATTATATTCCAATGAGGTGATCCATGTCATGACAGAGCATATCATAAAGAAACTCAATTTTTATTAGTATATAGTGTGACAAACTATGACAATCATTTCTATATTGGGCTCAAGATATAAGATGGTGGAGTTATATTCTTAGGTTAAAGAATATGTTGATATCATTAAATAATTATAGTATGACTTGTTTAATAATTATCAACTAAAATTGGACACAGATCAAGATTGTAGTAGTTCATTATCAACTTTAACTTCATATTCAACTTCAACTTTAGCTTCATTTGTTGTTTAGAAGACCAGCGTTAGCCTCAAATTTGCACAATTCATCAAAGAAAAATGGCTAGTACTTCTTGTAGTAAGATGTAGTTAGACAACTATTTGGAGATAAATGTTGTGATCGAAATTAAAAATGTGCAATTGGATGTATTAATATGGTGGAAGACATATGAAAGTACTTTTCCAATCATGTAAGCGATTGCATGAGACCTCTTAGCAATTAAAGTATCTACTCAGAGTCTTTTTTAAGCACAAATAGTTGGATAGTTAGTCCTCATATTGCTTGACTTTATCCCAATATTGTAGAAGTCCTTATGTGCACTCGAAGTTAGTTAGATGATGAAGATATTCAGGCTAAACTCTATTCTTTATGAGTTAGTTTTGTTTACCTTAATAATTTTCACAATCATATATTATATTATCTTATTTTGTCTTTTTATATTGATACATATATGGAGACCAATCTTTCTTTCAATTGTAAGATTTTTTCGAACAAATATTCAATGAAGAAGGTATATTTAATTATTAATTATCATGTGTTGAACATTCATTTCATACAATTATTACATAATCGAGTATAATTTACATAATAATATTTCCACATATAGATGAAGTGGTGCAAACTATTGATGATCTTGATTATAACCATTAGCTAGCCCTTGTCCTCTATTGTGCGTTTGTTTTCTTTAATCTTTACTTTTCAATTAACTTTTTTTTCAATTGATTGCTTTCATTTTTAAGATTGAAGATACAAATCTTACTTGTGTGGTTTTGTGCATGTTAACAAAGAAAACTCTATACTGTTATCTCTATACATTAGTTTAACTGTAGTCTCCGGCTATAATTATAATTACTTTTTCTATCTTTTTCATTCAGATAATATTACCACTATGATACTCTTTTGTTTTAAAAATAACATGATTTTGATAATAACACGTGATACTTATTGAATAAGCGGACTTATAAATTGATATTATTCTTTCATGATTAGAATAAACTAAGCACCATTTTATTGTTAGACATAGATAAGTGAATAGTGATTAGTAACAAAAAAGAGAAAACAATTTAAAGTGACATTAAGTTAAAAAATAAAGTAAATAGATTTGAATTAATTTTTAATAAGGTATCAGACTTATTAATATAAATATAATATAATATAATGAATATAGATTTCTTATTGGAGTTGAGATAATTTGACAATAAAAGAACAATATAGACGATGCAAGACTATTTTAAAATTGAACTGAAGGCATACAATATTAGGCTTATTTAAGAAAGTGAATGAGTTGCAAAAAATTTTTTTAATATAAAACGACACATGTTAACTTTTTTATGAAAATGAGTTTTAGGATAATAAAGTATGTTATAAAAATTTTAACAATCTTTTTTCTTTTAGTAAACACATTTACTAATTGATATGATATATTTTATTATATATTTGGAATTTACATATAGAAATTCAATAATATATCTTCGTATTATTTACAAATTATTTCAAAAAATAAGTAATAATTTTGTTACATATTATTTGTAGTTTCAATTATTTAAGATTTAGTTGAAATCTTTTATTAAAATTATTTAATTTTTAAATAAAATAATATAAAATTAAAAAATAGATTGGTTTGAGCCCTTGCCCTGAGGCCCAATCGAGCTTCGAACTACCTAAAGCTTGATCTAACTCAAGCCTAGGCATGCATTAGGGAGAACTTGATCCCAACCTAGCCTATTGCCACTCATAATCAAGATGTAGATTTACATATTTTGTGGGCAAAGTCATCACCAAAATTGAAGGTTTTCAATTCCAATTGACAATAGTGTCTGCAATGAATGGTAAATAGTGAATAAAATGTCTTTAAAAGAATCTAAAATAGTTAGGGGAACATACAAAAAAACCCTATATTAACTTTAAAGATTTTAATATAGTAGTTAAAGTGGAAAAAATGTACCTAAAATGGTTAGGTGAGGAGCATCAGACCAAAGCTTAGAGATTTTTTAGTAGAAGATGAGGTTCAAGATTTGAGATATTATGGTAATCAAATGACAAGGTGATAGCATGCATGAAGTACACATATCATATTATTTCCAATGTTTTGATTGATAAAATGCTTGTAATTATGAATTATAATTATATATTTTATGTATTGTAAAAAAGATTAGAGATTTAGATGAAAATGTGATTAAACATGGATTAGTAAAAAAGGAATAAAGGTTACAAATTTTAGAGAAGAATGATGGCTTGTAGGAGAAAGGTTCCAAAAGAGGTTTGAGTATAAAGGATGCCCACACTTTACTCAATATGACTACTCTAAGATCTAATGTGTTTCAATAAATAAAGCCCTATTAAAATCATCGAGTCCTAGTTAATTTTACCTCTGTTTTTCTCTATTTAGGAGTCTTATTTAGGAAGGACTTATTTTGGTAGGATAATCCCAATAGAAATGGAATTTTTATTTTTATTTATTTTAACTTTTATCCCCTTTTTAGGAAGATTAGATAGGATTTTAGGGATTTTGAAATTATTTATAAGAATGAGTTGCAATAGGCAGCTATCTATCTGTCTCTCTTATTGGTTTATTTTAGTTTTTCTCTGCGTTCTTGTGATAGTTCTTTATTTTTATCCTATATTATCTTTGAGAATCATTTGTAACAATATTCTATTTTTCTAATCAAAAATTAATTAAAGCTTAATTATTCAAGAATTGTGAGATCTAATTATTCTTTTTTAACTTTTTATTCTTTAGTATTTATATATCTATTAAGAATATTAAAGTTAATATTTTTTTAAAGTAAATAAATATATCATTAGGACTAGCTCAAGGTGAGCAAAAGTCAGTTATAGCTAGAACATTTGGCCAACTAATAGTTAGAATAGGAAGGAACTTTGTCTATAGACCCATAACAAACTTATGCTAGTTAGGCAATGTAAAGGAGTATAAATAGTTACAGATTTTGAATACAACAACAGTTTATAGCAACCTCCACCTAAAAGCGAATTAGGGATTATTGTCCTATCTATGTTCCTTATAATTGCAGCCTCTCTAATCTTATACATGTGCTTATGATAGATGGTAATGGGACATATGAGGACATCATTAAATATTTTGTTATTTTGCTTAAACCATATAATATACACTAAAGCTACCTAATAGCTGGAACATGAAGGAACTTTGTTTATAGGCTTACAATATATTTACGCAAATTAGGTAATGTATGGGAGCATAAATAGTTATAAATTTTGAATATAATAGCAACTTATAGAAACCTCCACTTTAAGAGCCAATTAGGGGTCATTTTCCTATAAATGTTCCTTATAATTATAGTGTCTCTAATCTTATGCAGGAGCTTATGATAGATGGTAGTGGAATATATATGGACACCATAAATATTTTGCTGTTTTGCTCAAGTCATATAGTATGCACTAAAGCTCTAAAAGCAATCCTAAACATGTTTAGATTACCTTAAGTAAAGCAATTAAACATTAACACCCATGATATTAAGTTTTTTCTATAAAGGGTGAGAGCAAGAAAAGTTGCATAGTGCTAGAATATAGTTCAAAAAGAGGCTAGAGAAATGATAATTAAAGGAAAAATGGTCTACATCCTCTTAATACTCTTAAAAAATGATGCAAGTAAGATCAAGTTAATGGAACTTTAAAATGTCCTTTGTTTCTAATTTTATTTTAATAGTAAGCCATAAGATAAAAGATGAGCTATATATGATATTAGCATTCCAAACCTATTTATGTCACTCTATAGGATTCATAAAACTAGTGAACAACTTCTTATAAGAACTATTTGAATAAGCCATGGACTTACTTTTAAGCTAGGAGAGTGAATCCTCTTTATAAGAGTTTGGGAGGTATGCTAAGAGGCTATTTATGATAAGGCCAAATCCCCTTTGAGCATTTTTAGGCCATTTCTATGAGTTGTTTTTAATTATTAGTTCCACCTTGGTTGTAAGTGGTATAGTAGCTTTTAATCTATTGAAACCTTGAATCTATTGAGGGCCCTAAGTCATACAAATATTCAAACTAAAAGAATGTACTTATTCTATTTCAAATATTACATTTAATTTTTCCACAAACCAATTATCTCATCATTAAGATCCACCTTAAGGTCGGTCCAAAAGGTGTTAGTTTTAGCTTTGATTGACCATATGCTTGTCCTTTTCATAAAGTTTATATGAATCCATTGTTTCCAAAGAGACTCTTTATCTGTAAATATCTTTTGTAGTCATTTTCTTAATATCATTTTGCTAAGGATTTTGGTTGAGATGATTCCTAGCCCCTTATTTTCTTTGGATATGCAAATTTCTTGCCATTTAACTTTATGTACCTGACATCACCTTATAAGTTAGAACATAGGAATCTTTTAAGTAAATTCTTAATTGATTCTAAAATCTCCTTAGGAAGTGCTAAATGTGACCACTAATAAATATACAAGTTACTCATAATAAATATGATCAGTTGAAGCTTGCCTCTATTGGAAAGGGACATATTACGCTAACTATTCAACTTCTTTTATATTTAATCAATCTAAAGAGCACAATTTGTGTAATAGAGTTTCCTGGTGATAATGGGAACACCCAACGATTGAAACGAGAGTTATTCCTATTTGAATTAATTAATAATGTTCAAAAGATCATTCACCTTACTAGTCCAAATAGAAATATAGAAACCATTTTTTAAGGTTGTAGCTCAAACTAGACTAGGTATTAAATTGCTCCTGGAAATTTGAAAACATCTTCACTAATTCAAAAGTTTCCCCATAAAGTAAAAGTAGGTCATCTATAAAAGAAACGTTATAGATGCCTATCATGTAACATTTATAATAGAATTTAAAGTAAGACTCCTTATAGATGTTAAGAACAATAATTCTAGATAACATTTTAATATATAACTAGAACAAATAAGGGGACAAAGGGTTTGCTTGCCTGAGCCCCTTGCTAGCCTTGAAGAATCTTGTTGGTTCACTATTAACTAGCATTGAGAATGAGATA
The DNA here is from genome assembly GCA_025504915.1 of Erythroxylum reticulatum. NCBI lineage: Eukaryota > Viridiplantae > Streptophyta > Magnoliopsida > Malpighiales > Erythroxylaceae > Erythroxylum > Erythroxylum reticulatum. The sequence goes on along the minus strand of JANSVA010000216.1, from coordinate 8,048,565 downwards.
AAAATGGAACATTCCTTTATCCGAGAAATGAAAGTAGCAAGGAAGCATAATAACCTATATATTTAAAGAGAAACTTTTAGCATAAGGAATCAAATGCCTTTGTGATATCAATCTTTAGGGAATAGCTTCTAATATCCTTTCTCTTGTAGTATCCCTTAAACAATCTTATTTGTTTGATTGATATAGAAGGCCTATTGTTCAATTATCAAAATATTATATCATAATTTATAATTATTGAACACATGATCAGAATTAGAATCATCAGAATATATGTCTTTAATATTCTCAAAACTCATCAATTTAGTATGCACAGTTGTCAATAAATCATATCTCCTAGATAATGCATCAACTATTGCATTTTTTTGACCTTAAGTATACTTTACCCCATAAGAAAAAGTCTTAATAAACTCCGCCCACTTTCCAGGTCTCTTATTTTGCTTACTTTGAACTCAAATATAGTTCAATAACTTATAGTCCTTATGTATCACAAACTCCTTAGCCCACAATTAGTATTACCAAGTCTCTAATGCTTGCATTGATATATATATATATCTTTATCATAATTCAAGAAATTCAAAGTTGCTATACTAAGCTTCTCCATAGAGTATGCTACTATTTTTCTAACCAGCATCAAAATCTCCCTAAATTTTTACACCTAGAGTATCATATTAAATCTTAAGGTGTTGACAAAGTTAGGTCTAACAAAGGAGTTATGCTTTCTTCTCTTTCAATATATTAAAGGCTTTCTCTTAATCTTCATTACACTTAAATCATACACTATTTTTCAATATCTTTTTCAAAGATGCATCAATTATACTAAAGTCTTTGAAATATGGCCAGTAGAAGCTGACTAACCCATAGAAACTCCTAACATCACTCACAATTTTAGGTGTTGACCATTTTCTAATGGCTTTCACTTTTTTCTCATATACCTCTACTCCCTTTGAATTCACCATATAACCAACAAATATAACTTATTTAGTGGAAAAAGTACACTTTTTCAAATTTGCATACGACTTGTCTTACCTAAACATATACAAAAACTTTGCCAAATTTCCAACATACTCTTCTAAGGTCTTACTATAGACAAAAATATTATTAAAGTAAACAACTAAAGAACTTGCCCAAAAAATCATGCAAAGCATGGCTCATTAACTTTTTAAAAAATAAAAGAGAATTTCATCAATAAAGAATTGAATTATGAGCTATGGAAGATACTTAAGGGGCACCCTTTTCCACATAAGGTTGTAGCATTGCTACCTATTCAAAATATATGTAACATGCATAGTAAGTTAGGATATAGAGAAAGTTGAAGCTCCAATATGATCCTCCCAATAGTAAAAGTTCATTGATGTTGTCCATAGTCTCAGATATGAGAAGTGTGATAGGTTTATGCTTAGCTTCAAATTGTCTAATATTCCTTTATTTCTAAATGGTTTGCACACACATGCTAACTGTTGTAATATGTTTCAACTTTAGGAGAGTTCTTTGAGAATAAAGCCATTAAATAGCACTGGATATTAGCTTAAATTGCCCAGATCCAACTCATTTTAACTACTTCCCATATAACGGTTGGTGATCACACACATGAAGAATAAGTGATCTCTTATTCCTTCATCTACTGAACAAAAAGGTCAGGAAGAATCAATGTTTAAATACCTAATTCTATTTGCAATGTTAAGCCACTTATAAATAGTTAGCCATAGGAGAAAAGACGTTTTAGGTGGTATGACTTTGTTCCACATTATTATATACCACTCCACTACTGGTTTCTTCAACCTTAACTAGTTTCTCATGAATTTATTAGAAAAATGATGAGTAGGTCGATTACGCTAGAAGAAGGTGTCTTGATTGAGAAGATTGGGAGAATATTGAGGTTGCAAATGATTAAGACTTGCAGGGAATTTCCAGTTGCTCCCGTTGATGAGTGAGTCCATTTTTGTATAAAGTGGGAGGTTGATAGAATTCCTTAGCTTACTTGAGGAGTTAATAAGAGCTCCTCGACCAGACCAGTTTTCAAACCTCCAGGATATTCGCTTCCTATTGCCAATAGAGCAAGAAAAGTCATCTTGGATAAGATTTTTTCATTTAGAGAAGATCTTTCATTTGGAGAAGTTAGCTTAGGAAAAAGGAATTGGATGCTTTCTTACTAACTTCCCATATGCTTCTGCCTTTGAGAAAATAGGAATGAATCCATCTAATCCATATTGAGTTTCTATCTTCAAACATCCACAAAAACCTTTTCAAGATGAGTGTTTGATTAGTGAGTTTGACTGAAGAAACACTTAGTCCCCCCTCTTCTTTTAGATAACACATGTCTGACCATTTGACTTTAGCACTTCCCTTTACACCTTTAGAATGGTTCATAAGAATTCTTTGAAGATTCTCTTAATTGTCTTAGAAACATTTTTTGAAAGGAAAATGTGTGAGCTCCAATATATGTGCAAAGAGTTGAGAACCGATTTTATAAGTTGAAGTTTTCCTGTAAAGGATAGGAATTTATTTACCCAGGAGCTGATTCTTCTTTAAATTTTCTCTATAATAGGATGGCATTAAAGGAAAGTGAGTCTTTTTATTAACAGACCTAAGTATAGAAGAGGTAGGGCTTTTTCCATCATCCCAGTTATGGAAGCAATATATGAAGCCATACTAGAAGAACCTTTTGAAATTATGAACTGAATTTGGTTGAGGTTTATCTACAGTCTAAAGACTTCTTTGAATTTATGAAGAGCCTTCACATAGGTATTGATAGATTCCAATTTTGCACTATAAAAAACAATCAAGTCATCTACAAATGCAAGGTTAGTAAGTCCAATTTTCTTACACTTTAAATGATATTTAACTCTTGCAATCAAGTCCACTTCAAGCTTGATTATAGAATTGAGCACATCTATGAATATGATGAAAAGGTAAGGGAAAGAAGGTTCCCCTACCTGAGTCCTTTCCTAACTTTAAATACTTTCAAGGGCTCTCATTTATTAGAATTAAATAACTAGCAGTGGATATGAATTCTTTGATCCAGTTGATGTAACTTCTTGGGAATCTACAAGCTTCCATTATCTTCCATAAAAAATTTCAACTAATTACTATCAAAAGCCTTATGAAATTCAACTTTGATAGTGCAATTGAGAGCTGAATTAACTCTTGAATAACCTTTAAGAAGCTCTTACACAATTAATATATTATCCCCAATCTATTTGTTGTAGATAAAGGCACCCTGATTGTCACTTATAAATGGAGCAATTAACTTTTTTAGTCTTGATACGAGAATCTTGGAGATGATTTTGTAAAGAAAATTTTTACAAGTAATGGATCTGAATTCATTGAGCTGGAGGGATTAGAACCTTTTGGTATCAAGTATATAAATGTCTTGTTGATTTCTTTAAGTAGCACATCTTTTAAGAAGAATCCTTGCACTGTATTTTTGATAAATGTACCCGTGATGTCCCAAGATTTTTGGAAGAAGAAACCATTCAGTCTATCAGGACAAGGGGCTTTCATGTCATCCATATTGAATACTACTTCCTTCATCTCCTTTGCCTCCATAGCTTTTGCTAACAATGCATTATCATCCTGCTTAATTTTCTTTAGATTGAATGTAGAGAGATCTAAACTAGAGACTGATGTTAAATTTAAGGTTCTAATCAGATTGTTAAAGTAATTCATAGCTTCATTTTGAATGTCCATATGGTTATGAAGGACCAACCCCTCATTATTGGTAATTGAGCAAATTCTGTTTTTATTTTTATGAACTAGGATTGAGTTAAATAAAAACTTTGAACGTCTATCTCTGTATTTAAGCAAATTCACTCTAGCTCTTTATTGAAGTAGGGAGTCATGATTTTTGACAAAAAGTAAATAGTCTGAGAGAGCTTGTTTTTCTTTTGCAAGGAGTGAAGGATCATATAGTGAAAGTGCAAGTAATTTCTGGATTTTAGAGAAATCATCCTTAGCTTTCAATAAAATTTCGTAAGTAGATCCCCTTAAAAAAATGTGTCAGTTATCCCCTTAAAAAATATAGCAGTTTAAGTTCTTGTTTGATTGTCTTTATCTTTTGTACACATGTAAATTGCTTGACTCCCCTAAAGGAACATTCAACACCTTTCCTACAAGCATCATTGAATCATGGATCTTTGTCCAAATAGTTGTTAAATCTAATTAAATGGAAACCAGTAGCCTTCTAAAATAGATTCTCAATTTTAATAAAGGTATGATCCGAGAAGAGAGGATCTTAAAATATAGCATTCCTATTAGTGATGTAGCGCCTCACTCCCGCAAGACCTGAACCCGACATCGATGGTGATATCCGAGTCCATGCCCCGCGAGGGTGGCGTGCTAATGCACTCAATCATTCAAAAGTCAGTATAATTTTTTTCTTTCTCTTGAAGTCACAAACACATACTATGCAGAAGCCAATCATCACTTACAGTCAATAATAATTTCAATGGCTACTTGGGTCCTTTCACAAATACAAAGCACTTAAGTTAGTTTGACTTTACAAATGACATAATCATTTGTACAAAAGTTCATAATACACAATTTTATACAGAAATAAGAAAACACTAATGCAGACGCGAACTGATTTCGACTTCTATCCTTCACTTGTATGCTGTAGCTATACTCCAATTGGCCTAATGGGGTATTCTTCTAATCTTGAAAAATAGTTGCAAATTTTGGGTGAGTTTTGCGAACTTAATGAGTGACTGTCATCGATGGCTCACCCAGTCACATAACACATTATTTCACATTTACATAAATTCACGTTTCACATTCAATTGATGTCGATCTTATAATACTATATGCATGAGACTCACATTCATTCTTATTGTTGTGACTAAGTGCCTATCACTCACATATACAGAATACTGGCCCATAGGCTCAGTCAGAATAGAATACTGGCCCGTAGGCTCAGTCATATCACATAATCACGGAGCATAGCTCTACGTGGAAGCGTTTCATACAGGCGAGTCAAGTCACAACGCCTTTATATTTCATGCATTCATGCCATGGAATGCATCACACATATTGCATGCAATGTCACATTCGGAACACATGTAGCTCATTTCATTCAGATGCACATAACACTCCAATATTTTATACAAATATCACAGTCATTGGACCTCCTGTCCGGGACCCACATAAACATAACACATGCATAAAATCATCCAGAAGGCATATAATACAGAATTTCAGATAACAAACAATAAGGGGAGACCATCTAGGTCTACTCACAGTACGCTCCAAATTAACATTTTCTTTCGAATTCTGGGAACGCCTAAATGTGGACACATGACCTGCACAACCCATTTATGCAAGACACACATTACACACTCATTAATAATTGCACACATAAAAATATTCATTTATACACAATTGTAATAATGGACTATGTACAATGCATGCTTAATGACAATCCCAGACATATGTTCTAGAACACATATTATGCTCATTCCCATTTCATAGTTCACATACGTCTAATTTAACTTAGCCTTACCCTTCATTTATACATAATCTTTTTAAATCCTCCTTTCTATCTTTACCTTTTTCATGTGTCTAGTTTATTCATAAGCTTACACCTCAAGAACACTTGGTTACTTTATATCATAACT
>JANSVA010000216.1:8029190-8042856 GCA_025504915.1 Erythroxylum reticulatum | reverse complement strand
ACTGATCCCGAAAACATCAAAATACTGAAGTATATTCAGTGAGGTAACACCAGTTCATATTATTGAAGAACACACTCGCTGTACCCGTCCCACTCTTTTCACTAAATCTTTCTCCATTAGTTTCATATGGATATTATTCTTGGTGGAGATGTAGATCAATGTCTTACGAATCCAATGGTTCAAGAATCAAGTCATTTGGATGTCTAGAGGAGAAATTATGACCAAAAGAATCCAACATGTTCATATCTTTACCGTATCAGATCAATGTCTTACAAATCCAATGGTTCAAGAATCAAGTCATTTAGATGTCTAGAGGAGAAATTATGGCCAAAAGAATCCAACATGTTCATATCTTTACCGTATTGTACATGTGTTGGCGCAATTGCTATAACTTTCACTACAGATGTCAGATTGACTTTGTTTTTAGACTATTGGAAAGAGGGCTTCCAAATCTACAACTTTCATGTAGACCTTGAAGGCCAATTCTATCATCTGACTTCTGTATCGTCTCACTTTTGCATCGTCTCACTTTCCTTTCATCTTAGTTCTATCGTCTCACTTCCATCGTCTCATTTCCATCGTCTCATTTCTATAGTCTCATTTTCTTCCGTCTCATTTCCTTCCGTCTCATTTTCTTCTGTCTCATTTCTTCCGTCTCATTTTCTTCCGTCTCATTTTCTTCCATCTCATTTCTATCGTCTCTTTTCTTCCATCTCATTTTCTTCTGTCTCATTTCTTCCCCCAAACATTTCCACTTATAAGGATCATAACTTTTGACTCCGATGTCCAAAATTTTCATACTATATACCGTTGGAAAGATAAAAGAAAGATCTACAACTTTCTGAAAGGTACCTTTGCTAAAATATATTTATATCAATTTCCCCTAAAGTCCAAAGACGAAATTTCCATTCCTACATCAACGTACTACACCAATTTCTTAACTTCATGAAATTCTAAGACTCTTAAAGAAAGAATTGAAATTCGATGTCTTCATAAGAAATGTAGCCATATATCTATAGTTGAATCCAAATTAAGAATCATCTTGTTTGGACAACTAGAGAAAACGTTGTGGTTAAAAGACTGAAGTATATTCAGTAAATATTTTCCAGATCACTACCAATTTTATTTCCAAAACTTTCCTTATCATAACTCATACCAAGATCACTTTCTCTGCTCCCTATACTTTTCCTTTTCAATAAAATCACATTTAATATTAATTATACCTGGAAGTTGTCAATGAATGCATGTACCACTTTTTATGCAAAAACATTCGGTATTTATATACATATATGTTAACATGATGCATGAGCAAAAAGAAATGCATTTCCTTAGTCTCTCTTTGAGCTCACATATACTGAAATTTCGGGTCCTAATCCTTAATATGAGGACGGGATGTTATAAGTGAAATGTGTTAGCCATTTGGCATTCACCAATGCTCAATCAAGTTTTTTTTAATGAACCAACTTAAGGATTGTTTATTTGACCTAATGAACAAGTGGCATGTGTACTTCAAGTATGTCACCCATAATTTATCTACAAATTTCTTGAAATCTTCTGAATAGCAATGAAGATTGCAATTGCCTTGAGCCTCAGACCTATAAATAGTGGACTTTAAATCTCCTTATATTAACTAAGGCAAATTTAAACCTCTACTAAATTTTATTAGATCATTCCATAATAGTGATCTTTAAAACCAGACGTTAATTGAATAAATGAAAGAGACAATGATGTCAGTTTTCTAATACAAAAAAGATAATCTGAGATGCATAATCTGGTCAGTGGAGTTGATAATTTCCCCTTTAATCCCATCAACTTATAGCAAATGATGATTCTCCTATATGCATAATGTGAATGATTTGTAATCTACTTCCAACCAAATCCTAATATATTTAACTTGCCGACATTCTCTAGCTTTGTTTTTGTCTCAAGTAGTCCTACTATTAGAGGTGCTTCTCCCTCTTTACAAAATTCTTTAAAGCAACTTGCTTTGTAAGGCAGTTTAATTCTCTGAGATTCCACACTATGATTGACATATTAAGAGTGTTTGTTTATGGAGCCTTTACTCTTCTCTTCTGTAATCTTATCTTCTCGACTATGTGAAATGGCATACTCAAATCCTCATGAACAATGTCAGCATCCTTTCTAGATTGGTTGCTTTTAGTATTGGTATTAATGATTGGTGAAGAATCAAGTATGGTTTTCACTAGAAGGATCTGTTTTGATATTTCCAATCAAAGGAGAGTGCTTAACTATAGGATCTACAGGTGATGAATGTAAATTATTATAAGAAGATACTGTATCTGTGTCAGGAGTAACAACAACTCCTATATTATTAGGACTCACTACTGTTGTTAGGGGCTCAACATTTGCAATTCCCCCAGGGTTGGTGCTAATAATTTCTTCCTCAGTTAACTCATTTCCCATTATTTTAAGATAGCTTCCTATTTTGAATTTTTTCCTTATGGCTTTCCAAATTTTACCTTAATGTTTTGGAAGTGGCTTCCATTGGTAGGAGACAGCAATACTATCCTCCTATAGCTTGCTTCCCTCTCCTATTCTCATAATAGGTATTTCATTGGAAGTTCCTTGATGAGTTCCATACTTACACATATATGAGCATAACCCACTCTCTTTTCTTAGCAGTAGTCTCATTAATACTGCTATGAAGCTAGCAAGGGCACTCAATCCTTAGATAGTCTAATATTCAAGGGGTACATTATGAAAATTAATCTATAGAGGAATGTTCTAAACTTTGATATATTTTAGCTTCAAACTAGACTGCCAATTTTGCAAAAATAAAGGTTGATTACCATCATGCCAAGGATCTTCCTATAATATTTTGTGAGATAAAGAGGCTGAATTGAAAATGCAAATGAGATTTTCCTTAATTAGAAACACATTTGCCAAACTTGTGTTGTGCCATACTTGGTGAGCCCATTTATGAATGCTTGGGAAGGTTGTTGGTCAAAGAAAAACCCAACTAGTGTAGCTTCCCAGCTACTTGCTCCCTCCTCTATCACTTCAATCTCTAGAAATACTATGAGCTTCCCATCTATTTCTTTGGGAGGTTTAAAGTTGAGGCTCAAAGCTTAGTGATCCTCAACTACTTGCTTATAGCTTTTCTGGGGGTTTAACACTACTAGTGGATTGATGGAGGTGGTGTCTAGTAGGGCTTGGCTTATTTGAAGTTCAAGAAGGATGCATGTTGGTAAAGCTAGGAATTCATCCTTTCCATTGTCAAGTAAATTCTGCATTTTTAGGATCCAAAGATAGAAAAAGAAATTAACAACTTTATCAAGTATGAAAGAATGAAAAGATAATGTTGCAAAAAAGGAAAGGAAGGAAGGTAGGATAAGGAATATGTTATGGTAGTAAAATGCCCCTGGAAAGTTCTAGTTACCCGAAGAGAAAACAAAAGAAGAAGAGGAAGAGAAAGTCTAACGGTATATAGCAAATAAAGAAGAAGAGAAGGAGAAAGAATAAGCGTACCCCGTTTAAGTTAACCAGTTCTACATGAATCTTCATACATGGACGTAGTCAAAAGCACCTTCTGTTGGACCCCAAACTTTTCATGGAAGTTAGAACTATTATATGTGAAATGTTGGAAGTGGTGAGTTGGAAAATGTAGTTGGAACATATTCACTAAGTATGCTTTGGCGTTTTAGCCATAACTTTTGGTCTAGTTATCCAAATGAGGTGATTCTTGATTTGGATCAAACTAGAGAGATACAGATAAAACTATCTTCTAAAATAGAGTTCTAATTCAGTCCCTAAGAATTCGAATTTTGGGATGGAAGTTGAGCATAGAATATTGTTTCAGTATAAGAATAGTTCAGAAATGTTTGTGATATAACTTTCAGAATTCTAAACCAAATTGAATAATTTTGGTGTCATTAGAAAATTAAGACAACTAGGGACATTTTTGGAGAGGAAGTGTTATCAAATTTCTTCATTTACCTGATCAGAATAAGGAGTTAAGATGTTAGTAGTTGATGAACTAAAAGGGACAAAATTGGGAGAACCAATTAAATGAAGGGTAAAAAGGGAAGAGCAAGCAAAATATGGTCTTGTTTAAAAGAAGAAGAGCAAAATCGTGGGAGTTAGAAAAGAGAGCAAAACATGAAATAGAAGAAGAGAAAAGGAGAGATTCATAAAGAGAAGACAAGAAGAAGGAAAGAAGAAGAAGATTTATTCAAGGTAAGCTTCATTTTTCTTCTTGCATTGTTAGAGAAGGAGTTAGAAAGAGAATGAAGGGTGTTGTGTTGGAAGAAGATGATTTAAGGGAACCCATTTGATTTTAGGGTTTTTAAACTAGGTTTTGAGTTTTCTAGCCTAGATGGACTATGGGTAGGTTAGGTTTGAGCTTGTTGATTTCATTTGTTGTGATTTTGAAGTTTTAGGGATTTTATTGAATTGGAATTGAATGGGAGATTGGTTTGTTTTAGGAAATCAAGAGAACCCTATCTAAGAGTAAAGGGAGAGATATCTTTGAGCAAGTCTATAAGCAAGGAAATCAAGGTGAATTTCATGTTTATAATTGAATAATGAGCCATCAAAGTTTTTCCAAATCAATAGAATAAATGATTTCAAGTATTTCGTAAATGTGCATATATTGCTTTTAAATGATTTAAAGAATTTGCTTATATATGTATATATGCTTAATTGATTGGATTTGAATTGTTGTGAATGTGGAAAAATGCATTATGATATATGATCATGTTATGCCATTAAAAGGCATGACAATATGAAAATGTATGGAAATGAATTGACCATTAAAATTTGATTGTGTTTGGGCAAGAGAGGAGTGTTTCGTTAGTCACGTGCACGTTGACCTATAGCTTTCTCCTAGCTGCCCGCTTGTGACACACAAGATCCGAAAAGTGAACTCATTTCGCTCACAGAGTAAACTTCGGTTTCTCTATTTTGTTCCACAAAACTCTCAAGCCATTTATTGTGCATTGCATCTGTGAATTGTCAGGTTGATGTATACATGATTTGTATTATTGTGAATTGGTTAAGAACTATGCTTTTCTTTAATTTATTAAGAATTTTTCTATGACAAATGAACAATTTCAATGGTTTTGCTTGTTATCGATTATAAACTGTTACCCATGAGCTTTTAAGCTCACCCCCACTCTCCTTCCCTTGTTCAAGTGATGAGCAAGAGATCGAGTGAAAGAGAGTCAAGGCATCGCTTCGATTAGGCATACTTTTGTATTTTAAGTTAGACTTTGTAAAGATGAGGCTTTAGTCACACTTAAAGTATTAATTGTTCAAGTATCTTTTGTATTTTGGGATTTTAAGGCATTGATGTATTGTGGCTTGGAAAGCCCATTAAAGCTTTGTAAAATACTTATTTCTTCTGATGGAAATCAAATATGATTATGTTTTGCTCATGATTCTCATAATTTGTATACTACATTTTCAAGTTTCCATAGGGGTAAAATTTGTGTACTGACTTCAGAGAGAACGGATTAATCTAGGCTATATTAGACAAAGTAGTCCACTTGGAAGTTGTACTTTATCCTCTTAGCTTTCCAACAGTATAAAATATGTAAATTTTGGTTATCGGAGTTGAGAGATATGAGCATTATAAATAGTGATGCTGTATAGGATGTAAACCCAGTACAGCTATGGTAAATGATGAGAATTAGTGGTTTTGATGAATCAAATGAGTAGAGATTAGAGGATTTAATGAAACAAGGTTGGCGGTTGAATTGATATGAAGTGATATTTCACCAGGAGAGGTGAATTTAAGAAGATTATAAGTAAAAGTAACATTAGAATGGATGTAGGAAGCTTTGGAGGGGCTTGGTTACCCCCTATGTCCGTTTAATGGACGGGTTCGTTAAACGGACCTTCTCAGGTCTGTAAGGATCCTCAGCCTCACCAATGTCCCTTTAATAGACATTATGTCTGTTAAATGGACCTTCTTAGGTCTGTGAGGAACCTCAACCTCGCCAATGTCCATTAAACGGACCTTCTCGGGTCTGGAAAGCACCTCAGGCCCATCTATATCCGTTAGACGAACATATATGTCCGTTTAATGGACATTCACGAGACAACTATAGTAAATAATGATTTTATTCCTTTTAAAGGTAGAATCTCACTTCGAGTTCTTATGAAAGTTGTAGATTTAGAAGTTATTTTTCAAACCGTCCAAAACTGACATCAATCCGACATCTGTAGTGAAAGTTAAGGCAATTGTGCCAAGAAAGGTACCATATGATTGAGGCTATAAATATATTTGATTCTTTTGTCCATAACTTCATCATCCGACCTCCAAAGGAAGTGATTCTTAAAGCAATAGATTCCTAGCACATTTTTATATCTCTTCATAAAAATTGATATCCATTGGTGTTGATTTGGAAAAGATTGATGGAGAGAAATTGAGGAAATTGATTGGAAGAGCATGAGTTGGGTGTTTACTAAACATACTTTGGTATTTTAATTACATCTTGAACCGTAGAGCTCTGATTGAGATGGTTCTCACTTCAAAATAAACTAGAGAGTTAGAGCTACAATTGTATTGAAGAATTCAAATTGTGATTTGTGTGATTGACTGGTGTGGGCGAGCCCATTAGGGTTTGAGATGTTGTGAGATTGATGACAAGGAGATTTCATGGAAATAACACTGCAGAGAAATACATTCACGTCACATGATATTCAGAATAATAGTTGAGCTCCGAAAATGGGCCCAACATCTTGTGGTATCAGAGCTTAGGCTTTTGGGTTCCTAGGCTTAGAATGTATAGTGGTAATAATTGTTATGCTATGTGACTACTTGTTTGCAATGTGAAATGATTGATTGCATTAAGTGACATGCATATTATGCATACATGTAGGAAATAAGATTCAAAATGAAAGTAAGCTAAAAAATAATGTCTTATTGAAGGAGTAAAATGCCACCTCGTAAAAGAACACAAGGAGTTTTGCAAGGATTTGCTGCACCGATTCCTCACCGTTTGAGAAGGGTACTGATGAGTATAGAATCCCAGTAATTGCAACTGCTTGAGTCACATGTATGAACTTTCATTAAGATTTTGGACTATTAGAAATAATGAGAAGAATATTGTTTTGTTAGAGTGTAAGATAAGGAAAGTTGTGGATATTTAGAAATAAGAAATATTATATGATCCGATATGTTAGACATAGATTTAGTATTTGTAATTATATCAACAAATATCGTGACAGAACTTTGTTATGGATATGTACTTGAATTGATATGGATATGAAAATATTTTCATGAATTGACTAAAAAAAAGAAATAGAGACAGGGTTGGGAATGATAAGATTTAAGGTGTACAAGCAAAGTGGAATTGAAAATTCAAAGTCTTATCGAATCATATTGCATGAATTAAGTGTTCCATTTCGAGGAATGAATGAATATGTAATGAATCAAAAGTGAATATTGGAGTCGTATCCCTAGTGGAGACTTAAGCATAAGAGGTAGAATATGCTACTAAGAATATATGTCTTTTGTTTGATGTAAAGTATCCAATTACTTGAGTGGATTTTTGGTAATACTATTGCTAATATGGGGAGTATATAGGTTCATGTTATATTCTGTGTAAATATGTTCAGGAGATACAAAATTGACCTGATGAATGTGTTGCAAACACAAGAAGTTAAGATTGCAAATAAATTGATATGTGGGGAGAAACTAGTATGAATGAGCAAACGTTAGAATAAGTCAATGTGAAATATGAGGAAATATAAAGAATGGAGAAATATCATCGAGAAAGGTAAGTCAATTGAGAGATTGAAAATAACGTGAGATAATCTTATCTCATTGAGAAATTAGTTATTTAAGGAATTACGAGAACTAATCATGGGCGTATGGAACTTTGGAAATAATTGTTTGAGTTAACAAATGCCCTGATAGTACTATGGTATTGAAGATTAAAGTGACCTAAACAAAAATTTGATGATATACTAAATGTTTTCAAAAAGTTAAGGAGAATAGTTTTAATACTTGAGGAAAAACATGTAAACCGTATGAGTAATGAAGGTAAAGAGAATTTTGAGGAATTATACTGATATTGATTATATCATTTCGATTTGGAGATTTTATAGTATACAATGATCTTATATAAGAGATTAGGATAAATTCCAATGTAGCATGATAAAGTGATTTCATATGCATGGAGACAATTGAAACCTCATAGGTTGATTATTTGATACATGGATTGAAACTCGTTGCAATAGTGATCACTTGAAAGTTTGGAGATAGTCTATATATAGGAACATCTTGGATGTATATAAATATATAGATCATTAAAGTTTGAGGTGATTCTTGAGTTGAGAGAATTGAATACGAGTTATTAAGAACTAGACCATTGACTTATGAGTTAGTATTATTAACAAAGATGTCTCAGATTCATAATATGTTATATGTGAGTATGCTAAGAAATATCGATATGATATGATATTGGTATTATCGATGCAAAAAGTGGAAAATTGTGAATAATCTGAAGCATAATGAGGAATTAGTTAAGAAAGTGAATTACTAAATGAGTGATTGAAAGACCGAGTGAGTCTATTATCTATGGTCATTTAAAAGAAATTATTTGAGTGAATAAGTTACTTTGGAGATTGAGGAAAATATAAAACAACATCACCTCCTTTTATTTGATCACTCAAGTAAGAATTTTGAGGATGAAATTCTTTAAGGAGGCGAGAATTGTTGGACTCCAAACTTTTCTTGGAAGTTAGAACTATTATATATGAAATGTTGGAAGTGGTGAGCTGGAAAATGTAGTTGGAACATATTCACTGAGTATACTTTGGTGTTTTAGCCATAAGTTTTTCTCTAGTCATCCAAATAAGGTGATTCTTAATTTGGATTAAATTAGAGAGATAGGGATACAAATTATCTTATGAAATAGAGTTCTAATTCAATCCTTAACAATTCCAATTTTTGAATGGAAGTTAAGCACAGAATATTGTTTAAGTATAAGAATAGCTCATAAATGTTTGGGATATAACTTTCAGATTTTCAAACGAAATTGAATGATTTTGGTGTCATTAGAAAATTAAGACAACAAGGGAAATTTTTTTAGAGGAAGTGATATCAAATTTCTTCGTTTACCTGATCAGAATAAGGAGTTAAGATGTTGGTAGTTGATGGACTAAAAAGGGCAAAATTGGGAGAATTAATTAAATGAAGGGTAAAAAGGGAAAAGCAAGCAAAATGTGGTCTTGTTTAAAAGAAGAAGAGGAAAATCATGGGAGTTAGAAAAGAGGGCAAAACATGAAATAGAAGAAGAGAAAAGGAGAGAGTCATGGAGAGAAGAAAAGAAGAAGGAAAGAAGAAGAAGAAGAAGAAGAAGAAGAAAAGAAGAAAAGAAGAAGAAGATTTGTTCAAGGTAATTCATTTTTCTTCTTGCTTTGTTAGAGAAGGAGTTAGAAAGAGAATGAAGGGTATTGTGTTGGAAGAAGATGGTTTAAGGGAACCCATTTGGTTTTAGGGTTTCTAAACTAGGTTTTGGGTTTTCTAACCTAGATGGACTATGGGTAGGTTAGGTTTGAGCTTGATTTGTGTTGATTTCATTTGTTGTGATTTTGAAGTTTTAGGGATTTTATTGAATTGGCATTGAATGGAAAATTGGTTTGTTTTAGGAAATCAAGAGAACCTAAGAGTAAGGGGAGAGACATCTTTGAGCAAGTCTATAAGCAAGGAAATCAAGGTGGGTTTCATGTTTATAATTGAATAATGAGCCATTAAATTTTCCCCAAATCAATAGAATAAATGATTTCAAGTACTTCATAAATGTGCATATATTGCTTCTAAATGATTTAAAGAATTTGCTTAAATATGTGTACATGCTTAATTGATTGGATTTGAATTGTTATGAATGTGGAAAAATGCATTGTGATATATGATCATGTTATGCCATTAAAATGTGTCATGGCATTTTGTATAAAGAAAAAGTGGAAAAAGCATGAGAATATGAAAATGTATGGAAATGAATTAAGCATTGAAATTTGATTGTGTTTAGGCAAGAGAGGAACATTTCGTTAGTCACGTGCACGTTGACCCATAGCCTTCTCCTAGCTGCCTGCTTGTGGCACACGAGATTCGAAAAGTGGACTGGTTTCGTTAACATAGTAAACTTCGGTTTCTCTGCTTTGTTACACGGAACTCTCGAGCTATTTCTTGTGCATTGCATCTGTGAATTGTCAAGTTGATGCATACATGATTTGTATTATTGTGAATTGGTTAAGAACTATGCTTTTCTTGAATTCAATAAGAATTTTCTATGACAAATGAATAATTTCAATGGTTTTGCTTGTTATCGATTATAAACTATTACACACGAGCTTTTAAGATCACCCCCACTCTCCTTCCCCTGTTCAGGTGATGAGCAAGAGATCGAGCGAAAGAGAGTCAAGGCATCGCTTCAATTAGGTATACTTTTGTATTTTAAGTTAGACTTTGTAAACATGAGGTTTTAGTTACACTTCAAGTATTAATTATTCAAGTATCTTTTGTATTTTAGGATTTTAAGACATTGATGTATCATGGCTCGGAAATCCCATTTAAGCTTTGTAAAATGCTTATTTCTTCTGATGGGAATGAAATATGATTGTGTTTTGCTCATGATTCTCAAAGTGTGTATACCACATTTTTAAGTTTCCATAGGGTAAAAATTTGTATACTGACTTTAGGGAGAAAACTGGATTAATCTAGGTTGCATTATAAAAAGTAGTCTTCTTGGAAGTTGTTGTTTATCCTCTTAGCTTTCCAACGGTATAAAATATGTAAAATTTGGATATCGGAGTTGAGAAATATGAGCATTATAAGTAGTGATGCTGTATGGGATGTAAACCCAAGACAGCTATGGTAAATGATGAGAATTAGTGGTTTTGATGAATCAAATGGGTAGAGATTAGAGGATTTAATGAAACAAGGTTGGTGGTTGAACTGATATGAAGTGATATTGCACTAGGAGAGGTGAATTTGAGAAGATTATAAGCGAAACTAATGTTAGAATGGATGTAGGAAGCTTTAGAGAGGCTTTGGAGGGGCTTGAGTACCCCTTATGTCCGTTTAACAGATATTAGGTCTATTAAATGGACCTTCTCGGGTCTGTGAGGACCCTCAGCCTCACCAATGTTCATTTATGTTCGTTAAACAGACCTTCTCGGGTGTGGAAAGCACCCCAGGCCCGTTTATGCCTGTTAAATGGATATGTCTGTCTGTTTAACGGACATTAACGGGACAACTACAGTAAATCATGATTTTGACCCTTTTAAAGGCAGAATCTCAGTTCGAGTTCTTCATGAAAGTTGTAGATATAGAAATCTCTTTCAAACCATCTAAAAATGACATCAAATTTATGGCAATTATGCTAAGGAAAGTACCATATGATTGAGGGTATAAATATATTTGATTCTTTTGGCCATAACTTCATCATCCGACCTCCAAAGGCAGTGATTCTTGAAGCAATAGATTCCTAACACATTTTTATACGTCTTCATAAAAATTGCTATCCATTGGTGTTGGTTTGGAAAAGATTGATGGAGAGAAAGTGAGGAAATTAATTGGAAGAGCATGAGTTGGATGTTTAACAAACATACTTTAGTATTTTACTTATATCTTGAATCGTAGAGCTCTGATTAAGATGGCTCTTGCTTCAAAATAAAATAGAGACTTAGAGCTACAATTATTCTAAAGAATTCAAGTGGTAATTTAGGCGTCTGACTGGTGTGGACTCGCCCTTATTGTTTGAGATGTTATGAGAATGATGACTATGGAGATTTCATGGAAATAACCCTATCGCGAAATACGTTCGTGTCATATGATATTCAGAACGATAGTTGGGCTCCGAAAACTGGGCCCGACAGGTTATTTACTATAGACCCACATGTAATATAAAATACAAATAAACCTAATATTTTGAACAATATCACAGCCAAGAAACCTACTGGAATAATTCAACCAAATTTTGTTAATATTAAGTGTTAAGCCAAGTGATGAGAACCAAGGAAATGATGCACAAAAAGTTGCCAAAGACCTTTGCACATTCCAGACGCTCCAATTATAAAATCAAAATATAAAAAGATCAAGGAAGCACTAAATTGTTGATTCAAGAGATTTAGGCTAAACAAGTGATTTTGGACCAAAACATAAAAGATGTAAAAGGATACCAACATGTCATTCACATGCTTTAAATATTTAATAGACCTCTTTTAAAGTCAAATGGGTTATAAATATCTAGAACAATGCATCTAGACTTCCTTGTATGGATTTTCTAGGCAGAATGGAGTTTCTAGGCATTCTTCTTTGAGTTTCTAGGTAATATTTAAGTTTTTAGGTATTCTTGGTCATGAAAAAAACTTAATTGTTCCCCTTTTCCTAAGAATTGTTGGGGAGCCTATAAATTGGCTTGTTATTATACTTAAAAATCATAATTGACATTTTAAGAAAATTAAGAGAAAATTTATCTTGTGTTCTTTGTTGAAATTATGAACTTATCAAGATTAATTCAACCTTATGGCATTAAAAACTCAACTTATCGCTCCCCTTCTCATCTATTTCTAGAGTGTGGCATCTATATCCTTCTTTTGACTTTGGTTCATGCTATTCAGTTCAAGTTTTCATTATACTTATCTTGGGTAGGTTTTCCTAGGGTAAAATTTGGTCTTGCTTATTTTAGGATTCAAGGCTTTGTCCTTTTGGGGTTCATATTAATTAGTATAAGAGCTTCGACCTCTAAATTAGGTTGGATTTATCCTTTTTGAGTTATTTATAGAAAAATATTTTTTTTTGTTTTCCTTGTTTATTTGTGATCTCACATTTTCTCAAAGTTTCTTTTCTTCATTTTCTGGTTAGATTAATCTTGTTTGTTCTTTATTTGTTCGAAATTCCTTGTTTCCTTAAGTGTCAAGTCTCTTTACATTTTATCCATCTCAAACATAGTCAAAGTGTCTATTTTTTCTCTTTGCTCATTTCATTTATAGAAAGGTTCATTTGAATTTTGGAGGATGTTCTAGTAGTTTTTATCCATTTTGTAGTTAAATTTCTAATTTGTAGTTTAAAAAAGAAGAAAAGAAAAGGAAGTAAAAAAATGAATAAAAGTGTAAATGATAATTTTTTAAATTTCAACAACATTATGACACTCGAATATAAGGTGATTAGATTTTTGTGCAATTTGAAGTGTATATTTTGTTCTTTGAGCAAAATAAGTCATTATCTTGCCAAGTTTGAATTTTTTTTTGTTAATTTATCATTTATTTTGTGTTTTTTTTTCTATTCCTTATGCCACACTCATCCTAAAATCTACTAGTTTTCTGCATAACTGTGAGTTGGTTCAATTGAGATTAATTTGGCTTTAGTCCATTTAGTTAGTACTTTTGTAACACCAGACTTTTTGAGCCCTTTTTGTGTTGTTCTGTATTTGGAGATACTATTGTATATTGATATATACATGGATGTATATGAGTTCAAAGATGTATTTGAATCCTTTTGGTGCGTATGCCAGTCATATATAATGTTATGTGCCCTTACCTGAATTTAGAGTTCATCGGTATGCGGAATCTTGGAGATTTCCGACATATGAGCTTTTAAGTGTGTAAAACTGAGCCCATTGGATGGATATGACCATGGTGGTTAAATTAAATGTGTTCTAATGCCTTAGAGGTGATTATACATGATTTATAG
>JANSVA010000216.1:7955003-7994675 GCA_025504915.1 Erythroxylum reticulatum | reverse complement strand
AACAAACCTGAGATGCAGTAAAATAATAAGTTGATCGGTCATATTTTAACTGTCCTGCAAAAGGATTTTATCAACTGCCAAAGTTTCAATTACCATCAAGAAAATCTGGAAGAAATCCAAGCATATCTATATCTGGAACACTGTCCAACACAGTGATCCATCCCACCAAAAACTGACGGACATATGGATTTAGGACATTCATGCGCTCTCTCAACAAAGGTATAAATTCTTCAATGCTGACGATGAAAACAGCAAGAAAGAAAAATAATAAATAGAATTGTTCATTTTCAATGCATCTTGCAATCTTTTTTGAACTGTTGATATATCCAACACAGCGCACCTGAACTGATCACTTTCAGTAACAATATCCTGCATTATCATTATAGAATATGAGGTATAAATTCAAGTGTCATGTTTTATTCAATATATACAAGTATATGCCCAATTTGGATCCATACCTTTACAAGACGATCCAAAAGGTGGGCTGCACTTTGTACATTGGCATCTGAGTCCGCAGAAAGTTTACACAAGGCATCAAAAATCTGATTAAAATGTACGATAAAATCTCCTCTAACCACCTGCAAATTAATACGCAAGAGAAACTTAAAACCCAAGAAACCGACACAAAAGAATATCAATTTAACTTACAAAATCCTTGTCTCACCTTGGCAATGTTATACAGAGCTTCACAAGCATAATAGCGAACTCTACTGTCTTGGTCAGAAAATGAATTAAGCACAGGCGGCACAATTTGCTAAACAGATGCACCCAGAATAAGGAAAAAGAAAATAACTTTAGAGAGACAAGAATTAGATGGAAAACAACTTTCTTTTTCAAATGAAATAAACATCCATTAACAGTCTGGAACAAAATAAACAATAAATGGAATAAATGTTTGCATATTGTTTGTCCCCACTAGTTCACAAAAATTGGAAGTATGGACTGTGTCTGAACTAATCTAATGCACAATAAGATTAGATAATAAATCTGAATAATTATAAAATAACTGCAGAGCATTATGCAAACAATTAGGTTAGACTTCCTAAATCCTTCATGCATTCCCAGTATTGTCATTCCCAATCATCACGATTTCAAGTATGATGAGCACCTTCATAAGAAGAGAGATAACAAGAAATATATATTCCACAAAATGATAGTCGGCAATATTCGTCTTCTACTGGACACAAAAATCACATTAATATCCCCACTTCTAACATGACCAAACAAGCTCCGCATTTAGCTAAATTGAATTATTTTGAACTTAGGACCCTAAGGTAGATCCTAGAATAGCATAAATTCTTGAATTATTTCAGGGTCATTAGATGCATCTTGTTCTTCTCATGAAATGGAATTGCTAGCATAGAGAAAATGGCTCCAGAATCTCTGCAAATATCTGCCTGACCATATCATTTTCCCAAGCCTTCAATTGCCAAAACACGAAATCTCCAAAAGTAATTCTGAAAGGAATGTATGCCTATGTCTCCCTCTCATTATTCTTACTCCTTTCCTAAGAGGCACGGTCGCTTTCCAGTCTTAATAACTTTTGAAACGATCAAACTCTCCAGATTCTTCAGTTTGGCTGGTATATAAGTAGGAATCCATGCATGGGCCAACATAATTTCTACCCTAATCGCATATCCATAGTTCTTGATGCACCCCATTGACGTATTTACACCCCAAGGACCCAAAATGTGAAACTTTATTATGCTAAAAACAATCAAGAAGACACCAATGACATGAGACTAATAAGAATAAGAAGAAACAAAAGTGTGAAACTACATAGAGAAGCACGTCAGGTCACTTACTTCAAGATGTTGGGCTGCTTCACCACTCAACCCTACTGTAGCAGCAGCTAATCCTATCAATCCTCCCTACAGTTAATTATATTTTTAAACAAAAGTTTCAAAAACCAGAATAACCGAAGGTAAAAGAAAATTCATAAATCCCCATACATAACTGAAATTATCCATTAATCTCAATGGAAAACGAACCTTACGCTGGTTGGCCTGCGGAGAGTAGGTGAACTCCGTGGTCAACAAATTGATCACGGCGGATATCTTCTCGTGATCTCCAATAGCCGCCAGCTGCTTCACTATCCCCTCAAGCTAAACAAAACACACAAATTCAAAAATCAAAAACCATTTCAAAACCCTAGAAATCACAACCAACCACCTCGAAAAGAGAAAGAGAAATAAACTTCCACACCTCGAGAGCCGCATTCTTGCGCTTCTCGTAGAGCTTGTCGGAGAGATTACGGAGGACGGAGGCCGGAATCACCGAGAGCGCTTCGGCCATGTCACGAACGCCGCAGTCTTCAGAGACCAGAGAGCGAACGCCACAGAGAGAGGTGCAAATAAACACCAAACTTTCACACACAGTGTGTGTGCGATGCCGTCGAGAGAGAGCGATGATTTCAAAAATTTTCTGAGAGAGAACGGAAACCGAAATCCAACTGATCTTCGTCTTCTGCTATTATGAATACAACCATTTCAGAGAAACGTTTCGTTTTCTCGTTTTTCTTTTCTAATTTTCTTTTTGTTTTTTTCCCCCAGAAATTAAGGAGAGGAATATATATCAGATCAGATGTGGAGATAAATAGGAAAAAATGAAATCGACGGTAATTGAGAACTTAAGAGCGAGACGATCCTTTCCTCTTTTTTTTCACTTTGGTGGATAACTCTGTACACTACAGTAAAATAGTCAAAACTCAAAACTACCCTGTAAAATTATTAAGAATCCATCCCAATATAAATTAGTTCATCGTAACAATAACAACACGGCAGACTAACAATATGCTACTTTATTCAAATGATCTACGTAAAGAAAGAAAATAATAATAAATAAATAAATACTTTTTTTTTACTATTTTCCATATTTTTGTAAAGGCGAAACTAATTGTGAAATCTGTATTTTTCCTTGGTTTTCTAAAAATTTAAGGTGATGTCCATTTCAATTTGGATTGTTAAATACAATGTCAAATGCGGATGCAAAGTCAACGTTCGTGGCATCGTAGGCAAAGATACCAGTCTCGGTAGACTTGACGTTTTCCTTCCTTTTCTTTTTTAATAAATTGATGTCATTGTTAACTCAAAATTTAAAATTAGTGACTTCATGTAAAATAATAATGCTTATTTAATAATAAAGAACAAATAAGCAAAAATAAAATTGACTCCTTTAATAATTTATGATGCTTTATTATATGATTCTTTAAAACCACATTGTACCTTAAAAAAAGCATGTAGGAAAGAACAACTGTGTGTCTATTGTCTACTTTTAGTTGGTTTATGACGAAGACATGGGCCTAACCTTATCTTGTTGGATCTAAAATTCCTTCTACCACGGGACCAAGCGCAAGTAATGGCAAAGCTAAAAAAAAGCGGCATTAGTCCCATTTTAGTGTTCCTTGTCAACTTAATTCAATCTGACTAGGAGAAAGCAGAAAGCTTTTGAATTGTAGTTTGTTTCTGACGTGTCATTGTTTGTTAAGAGAGTGGAAATGTCAAAAAGCTGCATCTTTCATTTTCTAATTTCTAGTCATGCAGCTTCAATTTCCAGGTGCAAAAGTTAGCCTCAACACATACACATTGCTTCTATTCTTGAACTGTTAGAATCAGAAAAAGGGCATTGGAGGAGCTCACCAAAAAGTCATAAATTCAGTGGTTCAAAATTCTAATTTATTCCCAATCCCAAAACATATGTCACATCCACTATGAACTTTTAAGATTTCAGTTTTAAAAGGTCAACTTGTATGCGCAGCCTGAATATGTTACATCATCAAATAGATGAATCTATTAATTACCGGTTTTCAAGCTTGAATGACTTTAGTATATTTCTTTTTTCAAGCTTATGCTCTTTGGTTTGAGCTTCTAGTCAATAATCAATATCATTGTGCATTGTGCTGGCCAAATAAGTTTGGAAAGGGTTGTTTGGGATCAAGAACTGCTACACATGAAAATATATGTAATACCGTCATTTTGTTTTCTTTGTAAATTGACAAAAAAGATGCACTAGTTAAGCCATTTTTCAATCAAATTCGTCGGTCCATGTGTACAAATCAAATAAATTTTTAAATATAAAGAAAATGTAATTTTTTTATACAATCCAAAACCTTCTGTATGGTATTGATGCTTCATGTTCATGCTATTATCATTCGATAGTGTCATGCCAATGATCCGGATCAAATCCAAATTTATTTGGGTTGCTTAGTTCGAAGTCAAAAGGGAATCTTTGGTGCAAACTTATTTGCAAATCGGCCATGCTTTAATGACTATATTCATCTGTTTTTGACTTAGTTCATCTTTTCTTCTTTTTTTTTGAAAAAGAAAATTGATTAAATTGTAAAGGAATGTTACAATAGGTAAAAACAAGGGTGCTCAAAGTAAAGACCTAATATAAAATTATGTAAGGAAAGGAACTATCCAGTCATATTGAAGAACAACGTAAATGAGTACAACTCCAAAGTGTTAGAACACCATTAATATTGTGGGACAGAGTATTGCAGCGTGATCAGCCTATGTATGCCTTTGGAACCTCACCCGAAGCAGTGCGAACTACTCTCGAAGTATTCTTATATACGTAAAGAATCGCGAACATTGGGGCTGCAAATGTGAGATAGGTTCTTAGTCATAATTATCTCTTGAATCTCTTCTAATAATAAGGATATCAAACGGTCTTTAGTGGATGCTTGATGCTTGAATCGTCGAAGGTTCCACTCCCCTCATAGTCTGTAGATATAAACTCCCAAGACAATAAGGCGAAAAGTTAGTTGCGTTGAGAGACTATTTGTAATCTCTAAAATAATAGTTCCTGGATCCCTCCAATAACATAAAGCAGTGACATGATCCCATATCGATTTGTTAAAACAACATTCAAAGAAGAGATGATCACATGATTCAAATTGCAAGGAGCACATTGGACAATTCTTATTTGCTTGAATATATGGAAAGCGATCAGCTGTAGAGAGTTTGTTTTGTATGGCCAACCAATAAATAAAAGATATTCTTGGTGTTAAATGTTTATTCCATACCTTAGTAGCCTAAGAAACTGTGGATCGATGCTTGCGTAAATGATCACAAATAACTTTGTTAGTGAGCTTGCTAGCTGGTATGCCCTTCCATAAAAAGATATCAGATTCCTGTGGAGTGGGAGAATAGTTAGGTTGATACGGCAATAAGCTTCAAGGAAATCTCCATATACTTCCCTCTATGAAAGTATTCATCTGCGTTTTCAGAGAAAAAGAAGAAGAAGCTCTTGGGATCAATTGTATTAAGGGTCCCCGACGAGACCAGTTGTCGAACCATGAGGAGACTAGATGACCATCTTTAATTTCACATGAGCAATCTTATTTGATAGCATCTCGCAACTTTAGCAATTGTATGAGGAAAAAAGAATAAGTACCTTTCGGTTTAATGGCCCATATGCTATCCACCCTAAGGAAGTAGACATGTAGCCATTTTATCTATAAGCTCTTTCTGTCTTCCAATATCCGCCATAATCTCTTAAGGATTAGAGAATGGTTTGCAGCTTTAATAGAGAGAATGTTCTATTTAGCATTGGTTCTGGTTCGACATTATCAGTAGCAACACTTGTTGTAGCACATTTTTTAATTTTAGAATCATTCAATTGACTAGAGTTAGGATTACTATCCAATAAGTCATCATTCTCTTGGTTCATCAACTCTTGATAAGTACTTGTCTTAAAGAGTTTACCCGTAAGTTTCCATAGAGCTGATTGATTCTTTACAGGGGGCCTCCAATGGTAGGAAACAACAATACTATCTTCCAATAAGTGATTCCCATCTCCTAACCGCATTATTGGAATTTCATTGGGAAGGTCTTTTGAAAGCTTAATGCTAACGCAGATACGTGCAT
This sequence comes from Erythroxylum reticulatum, assembly GCA_025504915.1. NCBI lineage: Eukaryota > Viridiplantae > Streptophyta > Magnoliopsida > Malpighiales > Erythroxylaceae > Erythroxylum > Erythroxylum reticulatum. The sequence continues at coordinate 7,988,805 of JANSVA010000216.1, read as the reverse complement.
AGCCAATCCTTTTTTTAGTTGTTGTGTTTTCGTCTATGCATAGAGGTTTCCTTATGTAACTTGCTAGTTAGCTAGGTTCTTGAGTTGTCCAATACTCAAGGGAAATGTTGTGGAAATTAATCAATAAAAGGAGATTCTGGATTTTTATAGTTTCAAGTTTCAGCCCAGGTTGTTAGATTTGCAGGAAAATAGGTTGACTCCCAAAGTGCCATGGACCCTCCTCTAATATTTTGTTTGTTGTGGATATGGAGGTGAAGAAGAAGAGAACTAGACTATCTTCTGAGTGCAGAACATCAACAAGACCTCTGCTTTTCCACAATTTATTAGCCCAACGTAGTATAAGAGGAAAAGTTGGTCTCTAGTCCAGGAAAAAACTTACAAGTGTAATTTTCCAACAGTTAGCTCCTTCCTGACGCATTTCCAGATATGGGCAGACAATGAGTTTCTCCTCAATTTCAATCGGTGGTTTGTAAGAGAGCGTGGAAGCAATGGTGTCCCCTACTACCTGCTTCTATATCTTCAAAGGCCTAGAATCAGCGTCAGAAGTTGGGGGCAGAGGAGTTTGAGTCGGATGGGAGGGGTCAGAAGGCAGCGGTGGGAAATCCTCAAGGGTGTGGGTTGAGATGTCTGGCATGGTGACAGGCGGGAAAGTTGAAAAGGTTTGAGGGGGGAAAAGACAAGAAGACCTTCAGAGAGAGAGCCAAGAATAATGGTGGTGAGAAAGGAGATGGGCGATTGGGGAAAGAGAACTAAGGAGAAAAAGGCACGATGTTTTAGGGGGGGTTGTTGAGAATCGAAGCTGAATCTAGAAAGAGGGCAGAGCATCTCTCACTAACCCATTTTGTGATTTTAGATGACATCCATCTTTTCTTCTTATGTTAATGCATCTTTAATATTTTACATGTTCTCATCTGATAATCATATAAGATCAATGTGGATTAATAAATAATATTTGCATCTAGCATTATCTCTAGTAATGTACAAATGGTCATATGCCCTTTTGATTATTAGTGGAATAATTATAGCATGCCTTTTTCCTTCCCTGTAATTCATTTAACCATCGAACGAGGATGAGGTTCACTTGCATAACCAACCATCAAAGTCACTACACCACATGCTTAAATGATAAATCAACAAGGTATTGGATTGGTTATTCATACCTCATGAAGAGAGGTTTCTCATATCTTATATGCTAAGTAACATGGACATCAACCTCTTGAAAAATCATAGCAGGATTTGATTCCACGCGCAACAGACTAATTATAAAATATTTTTCATTTTAATCGCTTGAAAATCAAGTGTTTGATCTTTTTTTCTTGTTAGTTCTTTTGAATCGTTTATGAATCCGTTCATCTTAATCATTGCACTATAAAAGTATTCAACCTCTTATAGTATCCACAGAATAAATTAAGAGAACTCTACAAATTGTGTAAAGAGGGTTAAGTAAGAAATGTTAGCTCCCTTAGAGCCCCAAACCTATTTATAATAACTTTTAGACATTTTTAGTAATTTAACTGAAACAAAGTTTTCTAATTTCAATTAAACTTTAACTAGAATTATAATTAATTCTAATTAAAAACTAATAATGTCTAAACAAGATTCAATATTTCATACTAATCTTTATCTATTAAATATCTAAGTACATTTTCTCTCTTCAATCTGTTCTTTGTGTGCGATTTATTAGGTTCCTAAATATATTGGTAAAGGACATAAATTGTAACCCCAAAACAAATTTATGATTACATAAATAACTCATTTAATTTATTTTTAATTCTCTATTTAAAAAATTTATATTCATAGATCAATATTAACGTCTAGTAATACATTATAACCATCAAAATTTTAATAATGTCAAAGTAGTTTTGAATATCCTTTTCTTGCCTGATTTTTCATATAATCCAATCCTTTTATCATACAATATTTTAATTAGACATTGAGCATATAATTGTTTTATATTCTATTTGAGTTCAATCATATTAATTCTCCACCATTAGTAATTGATTTAATTAATAACATTTGAAAACTATTTTTGAAGAGTCATTCCAGCTTGGCCTAGGATTTCTCATATTACTACTAATAGAGAACAATGAAACATTTTCCCTAATTCCTTTATAATGATAAATTTTATATTAATTACTCATCTATCTTCAGATAATTTATGATATATCAAATGACTACCAAATGATTATCCTTTACTATAAGAAGTCATAACTAGTATCAAAACATAACAATTCCTATATGAGATAATTAAAAGATTACTTATACAATCATCACAATGAGAATTTTCATAGACATATAAGTAATATTTTAAATAGATTTCTCATATGTGTTAGTTTAGTGAACTGGCTTTCTAACAAACACTCATATATTTGTTTAATTATATCCATACTTTAGTTTATAAGATCGACTACTTTCTTTATAAGGAAAAAATATAACATGTAATAGTATTTTTACGTTATATTAATTTCAGTATTTATAAAATAATGATTAGGAATAATTTAAGGATAATACATTAAATATGAATCTCATAATTACAATCTCTTCATAATTTTATTTGCAACATATGTATATCTCATGGACTTTACTATATACATTTGAATATGTATAGGTAAAGAATGTTTTTAGATAATTATGTCACTAAATTACAACTAACCAATTAGTTATAAGGCACAAATCAACAATTTACCATATGTGTTAAGCCAATTATTTAAGTATTTTATACCATTTACGATATGATAATCATGTTACTGCTGGGACAATGGTTTAGTGAGAGTTTACAAGATTTTATATAATGACCACTTGCTTAAATCTTAAATCTTAAATCTTAAAACTTTAATATTAATCATTATCATAATTAAGAGAAAATGCCTAAATACATACTTAGATCTTTGATGAAATCTTAGCTCCTTTTGCATATTTAATCGTTCTAATTTCTATGGTATAATATTGTCTAAACAATGCAAGGAAATATACTAAGTTTATTATAGAACTTATTCATCCAATTAATCATATCACTAAATGAAAAATGGATTTGGCCTGATTAGCAATTAATGCTACATTGAAACATCTCCAATCTCAAAGCAATATTATTATAAGTAAAATATACCTTAATTAAGATTTATTTCTAAAGTTAATATCTATATAACATTAAACTCAAATATCAACTTATATATAGAATAATGAATATCTCTAAATACTTTACAAGTATCAGTATCTCAAAATCTAAACACTTTTAATATATCATCTATGTACTTGGACCTAAAATAGGTTCACAACTTTCATATTTGTCTTTATAAATCTAATTCCTAGAATTGAGTTGTTATCTTTTCATATTCAACAAGATTTGTTAGTGGATAATTACATTTTCAAATTTTGAAAAAAAAATGAATTAGTGTTTTCTCTATGAGCAATATGTCTCTACATACTCTCATTGAAAGTGACAATTATACTCTCACTAACTTTCTTATAGACATGATAAATTTACAATCAGTTCTAAAACAAACTCTTTGAATTCATCATGAAAGTGAATCTTTCAACATCTGATAGCCTTTCAAATATACATCAAATGTATCAATAAAGGAACCAATTCCAATTAGATGCATTATCATAAGATTTGAACTTCTTAAATTTCATTTACTCCCGCTACTTATCTTGATAGCCATTCTTTTATAAGTATACATTGAAACAAACATCTTTTTCAATAGGATATGAAAAATTATATCTAACTTTTTGGATCTTTGATAACCTTTTGTTGTCCAATTTAGTTTAAAATTTATTTGACAATACAAACTTTAACCAAACATCATATCACAAAATCATTAACTTTGCTCTTTCAAAGTCTTGGTTTTCATATCTAATATGAAATCTTGCTAATTGATGTAATTGAAACTTTCAAAGATACATTGTAGTATTAGACTTAACTATAGAAGAAATAAATATTGTATCATATAACATCTCATATGTCATTTTTCTCCTTACGTAAATGAATATTTTTTATAAAATTTAGTTATCGAGATATTTACCAGAGAATTTCATTTCCTATAGATAACCAAAAAATTAAATGTTACTCCATCAATCTGATCAAAGTACGTTAGCATTCTTAATGCTTAATTTCTAATTAGATTTAAATAATTTGAACTTTTCAAAATTTTAAACCAATAATTCATTTAATATATATGACTATATTACATAAAGTCATTAGTAATATAATGAAATGCAAGTATCATCGTTTTATGGATTGCTATTACTTCCAATACATCACATGTATAAATTTAACAATTCAATGTCACTTATGTTAACCATAAGTCTCCTTTGATCCAATATATACAAAATGTTTATACAAATTTGGATATATTATTTTTACTCAAGGACTTAGTTCTTATTAATATTATATTAATGTTGAATCCAAATTCGCTTTCGAATACTCGTAAGTATAAACTTGAAATACATATGATATCTATCAAATCACATAGAGGCAAGAAAAGTCATGTAATCATTTTTCTCTTAACGACAACTATTATCATATCATATTATAGAAAATTCCTTCAATTGTAGTCTATATTTATGGTTTTAGTAAGCCAAATTGAGTGGAATAATTTTATCAAGGTACTATACTTTTCAACTCTACTCCATGCAACCTATTGCATTGAGTTATCATAGTGTTAACATTTATCTTCTATGTTGTCGTCAAAGTTTATGAGACATTGCATTTTATCATTAGCATAATTTTGAAATATCTCTAGAACTTTATCACTAAATCTTCAATAGGGATTTTAGGAAAATCACCAAAGGACATACACCTTTTTTTTATCTATCTTTGAAAAATGTTCTCAAACATAACATATTTCCAATAAATTTATTTTATTAACAACTTAGTATCAACTATACTAAACAAAGGTAATTTATACTCATAGCAAAATATAAATGTAAGAAAAACAAGTAATTGGTTATATATCATGATTATTAAATAAGATCAAGACTTTAATTATGTATTTAGTTACTTTACCTATTTTATTTGAAATGATATCCTTTATTACTATTTAGAAACATTACTATAACTCCCTAGTGGGCTAAGATCCCATTCAAATTTAGTTAACTTGAGTTTGTTCAACAAACCAACTAAATTTAAATTAGGTAGATAACAATTTTATAAATTACATCTCATGTAACTTCTAAATCTGTTAGGAGATAACTCTTGTTAAATCGTGTTTTATACGTTCTTCCTAACCCTGCCTCTAAATTCATATAATCACGAGTTTACTCATCTAACTCACACAATTTTAGTTAAATAGGATACATTGTTATAAGACTAAACATATTTGAGTTAAAATAACCTTAAGTTTGTTCAACAAGCCTAACAATAATCATAACTTTGGTTTATTCTCTTAAGAATAAAAGACAACAATTATGTTATTAATGTGTACTTAATATTTTAATGATAGATTTATTTTTTTGTCTCATTAAACATAAAATTGAATATGAAAACATATATATATCAAATTATACGCATAAAATATTAAGCTTTATTTAATTATAGTCATTATCTTCATAATCTAAAATAATATATTCAAATCCTTAAATAACTAAATTAGATTAATCTCAATAATTCCTAAATAATTTGAATTCCTATTCCAAATATAAATTGATTTGAAAACAATTTTCAAATTCAATTAGAAATTATTTCTAATTATCTTGACTCCTTTAATAAAATTTAATTGCAAATAATTTTCAATAAATTACACTTCTCACTTATTCTGGTTTAGGAAAACACTTTTTCCAAAATTTTATAAGTAAAAAATTCTAATCTAATATGAGAATTATTTTCAATCTAACTAAAAATGTTTTTCTTAATTGAAAATTATTATCTAATATTAAAGGAAACTACTTTCAAAATTAAATAAAGCAAATTTTAAATTTAACTAAGGAAGTCCTTTATATTATTTATTTGGAGATTATTTTTTAATTAATTTGAAAAAATTTTATTAACAAGTTAGAAAAATATTTTTAAAAAAATTAAAGAAAGCTCATTTTTCTTAATTATCAAATGAGAACATTTTTCAAAAATTTAATCAAGAAAAATATTTTTTCTAATAAATCAAGAAACTTATTATTCATAAATAGAGAAATAATTTTTAAATAAATAGAAAAATAATTCTCTAAAATCATAAATTTATTTTATTTCAATAAAATTGAAATAAATAAATTTAATTAAAAATATATTTTTTAGTTACTTTAAAAAACACTTTTTTTAATTTTAATGAGTCTAATTAATTAATTTCATACTAATTGAAATATAACTAATTTTAATTTTAAAAATAACTTTATGAAAATTTAAATAAGAATAAGTTTAATATAATTATAGAATTGATTTTAAATTTAAAACTCTTTCAATTCTATATTTGACTATAGATTGTTATAGTATTGGATTACTCTTAATCTCATAATGAAACAAGCTCAAAATTAGGTCTGTAATACATTATTTCAGCACCTAAACAACCCTTATCTTAATTCTATAATACACAATCCTAATTACCAAACACACCTTACTATAGGTTAAGGCTTCCCTATTCCTGACTTAAAATAACATATATTGCATATCTAAACAAACCCATCTTCATCCTAGAAATCATAGTTTCATAAACAAGATGAAACCCCAGCAACCCAAGGTTGTTGTCGCTACCACTGCTGCTGTTAACAGTTAGTACCTATAGTCGTCGTCATCTACGAAAGCACCTCATCACCGGCAGCTAGTCCATCAGACATCCAAAATCTCCAGCAGTAGCCATCAACTTTTTCCTTCGCCAAGGCTATGGTTGGAGCTCTATAGTTCAGTTGCCATCACCATACATGATGCCAATTGCTTCTCCATGTTGTGGAGCATGAAATGCTACCGCTTGTCACCACCATGTTGGCAAGCCTCCTGCTCCAGCCAGTCTTTAGGGCCCACCCTCCCTCACTAAGGGCCCACGGTAAGAGAGTAACAAACGGTAGACTCAATATTTGAAACGGTAGTACAAGACTTTTGGCATTTATTCCTCTCTTGCTGTTGGCCCAATCTCAAATCTCATTTTTGGCGGATCTTATTTTCTTGTCGTGGCCCCCACTCTCAAATCTCATTTCTATGTTTTACATATTTTCATCCAAAGGTTATTGAGTCTCATTTAATGATTGTGAGAGACGTGGAAGATACAAAATTCTTGACATATATTTTGTCGCGCCCACTTTGGTGCGATAATATTACTAAGATAAACTTTTCTTAGTAATTTCAGCCTTCATATTTAAAATGTTAACTTTAACTTTTTGATGTTTATAAATTCTTTTAAAATATTTAAGTGTATTTCTTCTGCTCATTTTTTATTTCCATAACTTAAAATACTTGATTCAAAGATTAGTAATTTAAAAGTAAAATTTTTATTTTTATGTAATTTTAGTTTACTAAATATTTGAACATGTGAGTGATAATTCATTGCAACACTGGATAGTTCAACTACTTGAATTCCTTTTTCTTTTATCGTTATAATACCTAAATTTGTTGTATTCTTAAAAAAGTATTATTTATCTATATATTATTATCTAAGTGTCACAAATTGTATTCTTTTTTATTTTATTTATATTTATTTCAACTAATATAATATTAAATTTAGTTTAAATTTTAATAAAATATAATAAAATCATTTGATAAATGCAATTTTGAGTATGTTGACTTATAAATTGAGTCTGACTTATGTAGATATTAAATTTTAATAATAAAAATATATTTTTAAAATTTACATATTTATATATTGCTAATTTATTGAGTTACTTTGCTCAAGACTTATAAATCCTCATGAACGACGCTCCAGCGCACAGCTCATATGCTTGAGCCTTGTTGCCACCCCTTACGCCATATTCATCGTCAACTCACCACTGCCAATCACTGTCGATCGCCTTCAACAGATTTCGCTTCTTGTGGCACCTCACTCTCATCCAATAAGTAAAACTTAAGCAATTGTTGGTAACCAGAAATTCGAACCAAATCGCAATTGATGGTTTTATGTTTCTCAACCACAATAACCGGTACCGACAATAACAACTTCATCCAAGAACAACCATAAATCCAGTAGCCACTCAAGTTGTTAGGCTATTAGCATATTTCTTTACTACTACTTGGTGCATCACGTGATTCACCATTCCCAACCAACTTTCCAGCAAATTTTAGGGTTCTCAAGTCATTAAATTTCCAAAAATTATTGTAAATTTTCAAGATTTGTTTATGTTATATGTGTGCAACTTCATAAAGATTCTGATTTCACAAAACTTTGAATATTTTGGAGGATTTCAATCTTATTGCACATTAAAATTCTCATTTTTGGGTTTCTACGGTATTTTGTAAACCTTTCATATTTAATTTGAATCTAATTCTATCTTCAGTTAGGGTTCTAGGGTATGCAAACTTTGCACTTCAATTCCGTAATTATTCAATAACTATCACCTAATTTTGATCACATTACATAATTAAAGGTTGCTTTGGTATTACTATTGGAAAATAAGGGTGGGATCCAATCTCATGCGCAACAGAATAATTATGAAACCTTTTTTCTTACTCTGATTTTAGAAAGCCAATATAAATTTAAATTTATAACATAATTAACACATAAAATATAATAAACTATAAATCTTAGTTCGTACCTTATTTTGAAGCTTGATATTTATCCATGTCATTTCCCTCAAACTGTTTCTAAAATCGACTTATATCAACTACTGTAGTTGCATAAGTATTTGACCTCTAACAATATCTATAAAACGAGTTGAGAGAATTATGCAACTAATGTAGAGAAGGTTAAGCAATGAATGCTAGCTTCTTTAGAGTCTAAGCCTATTTATATTATATTTTTGACATCTTAGTAATTTAATTAAAATAATATTCTAGTTTTAGTTAAACTTTAATTAGAATATATAATTAACACTAATTAAATACTAATTATGTCTAAATAAGATCTAATTTCTCATATTGATCCGTATTTATTAAGTATTTTATATTTAATCATAAAGTTTCTCTAACTTTACAATTAAGTCGAACTTGATTGAAACATCTTTTCTCTCTTCAAGTTGTTCTTTGTGTGTGACCTATTAAATTCCTAAATATATTGACGATGGATATAAATTATAACATTAACTCATATTTAAGATTAGATAAATTAAACTTCTTTAATTTATCTTTAATTTTATAATCAAACAATTGATATCCATAGATCCGACACTGGCTTATAACAATGCATCATAACTACCTAGATATTTAAGAAAGTAGAAGTTATTTTGACTAACTGTTCCATATATGATTTTTTTCTGTATAATTCAATCTTTTCACTGTACAATATTTCGATTAGATATAAAGCATAGGATTAATATCTTCCTTTTAAATCCAATTATATTACAGGGCATTTGGTTCACATATAAGAATAAATAAAGAATAGAAAGGTGATTCTTTAGGTATATAATAGAATATGTATTATTTAGTTTAGTTATTCCTAAGAATGTCTAATAATGATGTAATGTCAATGTCTGGTTTGAAAACAGAAATTTGGAATGACAAAATAATAACTAACAAAAAGACCAAAATAGTCACTAGTCCCACTAACTACATTATTATCGTCGTCGTCGTCGTTATCATCATCATCATCATCATTATTATTATTATTGTTGTTGTTGTTATTATTATTATTATTATTATTATTATTATTATTGTTGTTGTTGTTGTTGTTGTTGTTGTTGTTGTTGTTGTTGTTATTATTATTATTATTATTATTATTATTATTATTATTATTATTATTATTATTATTATTATTATTATTCCTTAAGGATATTTTTGTCTAACAAGTCCTATCTTTTATTCTCAACCCACTTGGAATAGAAAAAAATAGGGGGGAAGATGAGTCTACTTATGCCCTAAATTCAAGAAATAAGTAAACCATTAAATTATATATTTTGTATGTTTTCTTCAATCAAACAAGGGAATAACCTATAACTAAGAATAAATATGGAATGGAATGGTGATTCCAGTCAACCAAACACCTTACCGGTTCTTTACTGTTAGTAATTGATTCAATTAATAACATTTGAAACCCATTTTCAAAATTTCATTCCACCTTGCTAAGGATTTTTTGAATTAATACTAATTAAGAAAAAAAATGAAACATTCTCTCTAATTAATTTAGAGTGATGAATGTTACATTAATCATTCAACTACCTCCATATAATTAATATTATATCCAATGACTATTGATTAAGCTACCTTAGATTATGATAGGTCATAAGTAGTATCGAAATATAACAATTCCTATACAAGATGCTTTAGAGATCTCAAGTCAAAGTATCATTAATATAATAATCACAATGAGATAGACTACAAGCAATATTCTAAATAAATTTCTCTTATAGGGTTTGTTCAAAGAACTCTTTCTCTAATAAGCACCTATATATTTGTTTAAGTATATCCATACTTTAGTCTATGAGATCGACTATTTCCTTCATAAGAAAGAAATTTAATATGTGTTGGTCTTTTTACATTCTATTAATGTTCAATCTTATATAACAATGACAAGGAATGATTCAGAGATAATACATAAATGTAATATGAATCTCATAATTATGATCTCATGATAACTTTATTTATAATGTATATTTATCATATTGATCTCATTGACCTTATGATATACATCTGCATATGTATAAAATAAAGAATGCCTTCAAGTAATTATGCCATTAAACTACAACCAACCGATTAACACAATCAACCATAAATTGTTTTTAATTTTGGCTCTTAAATCATCAAATTTGTTTTAAATGCTTGCTAATTTTCAATTACTTCCATGGATTGTAGCTTCAATACTCATAAAATAAATTATTATTATTTTAAAGAATCTCTAATTATTGACACATAATGCAATATGCTATACAACTAATATTACTTTTGTTAAGTTAGTCAACTGATTATAATTTAGTGACATAACTATTTAAGGATGTTATTTATCTTATACATATTAGATGTATACGATAAAGTACAAAAGATAAATATACATTGTAAATAAAATTACGATGATATCATAATTATGATATTCATATTACATTTATTTTTTATCCCTAAATTATTCATAATCATTATTCTATCAAGATTGAATATTATTTCATGCCCTATTTTTAATCAGAACATTATATGATAAAAGCATTAAATTATAAAGAAAAGTCATGTATGAAAAAGTTCGTCAAAACTACTTTGATATTCTTAAATATTCAGATGGTCATAATATGTTGCTATACATCCATCCTGATCTATATATATAAATTAATTAATTGGAGAATTAAAGATAAATTAAAGAGATTAATTTATCTAATTATAAATATAATTTATATTCATCGCCAACATGTTTAGGAACTTAATGTCAAACACATAAAACTAGTTGAAAAGAAAAAAGCATTTTAATCGAGTTAGACTTGATTGCCAAATTTAAAAAACTTTACGATTAAATATGAAATATTTAATAAATGAATCAATATGAGATATTTGATCTTATTTGATAATAATGGACCTTTAATTACGATTAATTACATGTCTAATTAAAGAGCATAAGTTTATTTATAATAAGTTTTGAATATTTTAGTAATTTAATTGAAATTAAAAGGAACTAGCACTTATTGTTTAATCTTTACTCTCTCTACAACAGTTGTAAAGTTCTCTCAAATTATTATGTTAATATCGTTAGAGGTTAGACACTTATATAGCTGTAATGATTAAAACGATTCGAGAGAAATGATTATAAAATGGTCGATATTCATAATAAAGTGCAAATTATGATTTATACTTTATTATGTTTTATATGCTAATTATATTATAGATTTTAAAGTGATCTTAACTTTGATGAGATCATACAAAAAATACAGAAATGCGAGAAAAAAAACACTAACTAAAATATCAAATTGTTGATGATAGGTATTTTTAATTTTCAAAGATAACAATCCTAATGAATTAAATTTTTTAATTCATATTTATTTTTTTATCTTATTAAATTTAGTTTATTTTGATTTAATTTGTTAAATATTACTCTTTTAGGCATCTCCGATAAACAAATGGGATTTCAAGTGTTAACAAAAATTTAATAATAACACTAAACAGCTCCTTTTACAAGGGGTTGGATAAAGTGTCCTGTCCTGCCCTTCTCTCATATTTTTGTGGGTAGAAGTGATTGAACCGATGGATAGCTTTCAAATTCTAGAATTTTCAAACGAACAAAATTCAAAAGTTGTAAGTTGCCGTGAAGGAATACAGACATTATATCGGGTAACTTAATTTTGTTTATATATTTGTATAAATATATGATTGAATTTTAATTAAATAGGGTAAGAGCAGGTTAATCATAAAATCTAATCTAATCCCACCTATGCTAGGTTGGAGGAGTTGTTAACAAGAAAATCATAAGAATTAGTTGCCTCCATTTTTTCAACTTTTTTAATGTTTGAAAGCATCAATGAGGTAACTCAATACTATGATTATCTTTTATATTATTTTTACAATATTCACATAGAAATATCTCAAACAATAAACACAATTCATAATTAAAAGTAACTAAAATAATTTATTTAATATAAAAACAGTTGACCAAAAATCATCTTTTTGTTGTTAAAAAATAGATTAAAGAAAGTAAAAACTATTGATGTTTCATAAATTTTAATTATTCAATAGAGCTTCATCAAATAATTAAGAAAGAAAAAGAAAACACTATTAATAAGCTCAATCCCATCTAACATATCTTCTTCAGTAAAGTCTAAGCACAATAAATTCAATCCATCCCTACTGACCTTAGTTCCTTCTACCACCTTCCCTACTAAGACAAATCAAAGCCTGTGGATTGAAATTCAGAAAAGTTGGAAAGAAGTTTCAATGGACTTCATTTCAACATAATAATTGCAAGAGAAGATATTCTAAGATTACAATCATGTTTAAATCCCACAAAGTCGTCCAACATCATCAAAAAGTCAATGCCAGTCGCAAGATTTTACACAAGATTCTACTTATAGCAATTACCAGAAGCTGAAAAAATTTTGCAAATACCTAGTGAGATACCAGATTTCATCAAGGAACCTTCATTACTGCTCCTGCAACAATATTAAAGTTTCAATACCAACAGAACATCAGCATTGGAGCGTTGATCATGGTAGTGAAACGGGCAAACCACCCACTCAGGAAAGGGACAGCGACATGCTTGTCATGCTCCACTTCTGCCAATCGCAGGATCAAGTGTTCGGCAGTACTGCCATCACTGTTTTGACTTCATAACAAGGACAGACCACCTTCCATGTCGATATAGTGTTCATAGACCTTGTACTATGTTCTACATTAAAAGTTACCAATGTACACGGCATTACAGAAATATGCATTACCTGAACCAGTTTATCAAATAGGGCAGACATTCTGACAACCACAAGTCTATTTTATGAGGATAAAAATCAACACAATGCCACTGCTGCAAAATCATCTCAAAGGGTTGTACCAAACAATGCACCCTATTAGTTAGAAGCCTCACCAATTTGGAAATTAAATTCAATCAGGAACCGACCTGAGGAGACTTGATACTGTAACTGAATAAGTTTTGTACATGCATATTTTTGCATGATACAACCCATTAACTATTAACTTTATTTCCAATCTAGTTTGTGAGCAAAGCTTCATACAACATTCAGCCAGAAACAATAATGAGAAGATCGTACAACAATTATGAAAAATGGAAGGATCAAAATCTATTGAAAGAAAAAGGACTTATCAAGGATTCTTCAAGTTCTCGAAATCCTCTGTAAACAGCCTCCGTTTTGTTCTGGGGTAATGGCAACCTCCTAACCTCTGTCATAAACCTGCAATCAAATTTTCACAATGTGAATGAAAAGAATGCAGCACAGTCAGCCATTCATGCAAATCACTATGTTCGATCAATGTGGAGAAAAAAATGTAAACTAGCGCAACTAAATAAGTCAAATCAATAATGGATAAAATTAGTGCTAAATTCTAACTCATTAGGTTTGGAAGATTCCAAAATTTGAGTGAAAAGCATAAACTCTCACTTAAAAGTGAGCAAACATTGCCCTTTTTTGGATTGCTCAAACAGAATGAAGACACTTGAAACCAGTTAAGATTTAGCCCAAGTGATATAGATACAGAAACATCACACCTTCCAAGGCTCAGACCTCACAGGTGCCAAGGGGAGGGATATTCTTGGCCCAAAAATGGGCCCATCTAAACAGATCTAAGTTTAAAGACACTTGGAAAGGCTGCATTACAACGCAGTCACCAAGTTCTGAATGGAGATATAAAGAAATGGAGAACTGTCAGATCTCAGAGTTTAACCAAGTAACCACAAAATTGATATAAAGCTTCCAAACTAAGCACAACAAACCTATCAGGAAATATCTATTTTACATAAAATCCAAAATCACATTTAAATCCCCCAAGGTTTAAATGCCACGCAAGTTTCAACCAAATTGCTCAAGAGATGCTTGGAGAGTTGAATAACCCAAAAGAAAACATATCAAATCTCTACATTATGGGCCCTTATGTTGGCATCCCAAGAAAATCCTAACCACCAATTTCAGAACTATTTCAATCCAACATCAAACAATCAGATAAGTAGTCAATACTTGTAAGCTAAAAAGTTGTTGCAACAATTGAAAGCATCCAAAATTTCAGCCACAATTTCAACACTCATCATAAACCCAATTCCAATCAACCTACTCTCCCATATTAATTCAATTGCATCAATTGAATTCATGGACAATTTCAAAAACCTTAATGTAGATGCAATGCAAACATGACACAATGGATTGGAATTGCATGGAAGACCAATTAACTGAAAAGACAAACTGACCTGTTTGCAGCACTTGAGATCTTATCGCAAATCCCTTGATTAATGATTGTCCTCTGCTCCAGTGAGAATGCTCCCCCTAATATTAAAGAAGCGCCAGTAGCACTTGTACCCATCCTTTCAGCACATACAGACATAGCCCACTCACGGAGCACCAATAACACAGACTGAAGAAGGCGTAACCTAAGGTTGGGAGATGGCAAAATAGCTCCATTGGATAACAACTGATCATAAGCGTTCAATACTGGTTCAGCTGCACCCTTGCAAGCAGCAATGAGAGCTCTTGCTACATCTTCGTCACCAACCATTTCAATCCGTGATTCAACTCTCTCCTAAAAAATGAAAACATTAATATTCAAATCTTAGGCATGAAACGAAAAATACGAGGGTAACAATAATTCTGTTACAAAAAGATTCATGGAAGGTTTTTAACAGAGAAAAAAAAAAAACTACCACAAAGACATTGCAGTACAAAGACTTAAGGCCAGAGAAAAAGAACATGGAAGGAAGCTGAGATTCACCAAAGCGGCCTTCTCGAGATGAAGGCAGAGAGTCTCTAAAGGTAAAACAGCTCCATCACCAGGATATAGGCTAGAACCAATCCTTTTAAATACTGAACAAGCTTCAGCAATGCCACCCCTTGAAAGAGCTTGATCAATCAGTCTAGCCCAGGTTTCTCTCACAATGCTGCTATCAGCATCACCCGAATAATTTGCAAAGTAAAGCATTTCCAGACATATCTGAAGGAAGAAAAACAAAAGGTTACAGAAAAACTCAACCATAAAATAAAAAGAATTATATAGACATGTCAGCAACACCTGCACTGACATATAAGGGAAGACATCAATCCACTTAAAGCAAATGCGTCCTTTCAATGTAAATTTAAACTTGCAAAAATTGGAATTGTCTAGAACAGGCACCTTAACTTAATAATGCAACTGCTATTTATTGTTATAATTAAAGTGCATTTTGTCATATCCAATCAATACCTTTTTTAAGTTTTTCCTAAATAAACAAAAAATATTTCAAGAAAAAGAAAACAATAGGGCTAGGTAGTTATTGTACGAAGCATACCAATTTTTATAGGGAAAGTCAATAATAGATCAATAATAACTCATGCAATAAAACTTTTTGTCACCACTACCTTATTTGTATTTGCTTCTTCTCCTCCTCCTACTCATACAAGCTTTTACTAAATAAGGCTTATCTATCCGGAAACAAATTCTAATGAGATTTTAATTAAGCTTATATTCTAACATCTTACAAGTTGCTGAAGATGTAAAGTCTCTAACACAAAAAAT
This sequence comes from Erythroxylum reticulatum, assembly GCA_025504915.1. Classification (NCBI taxonomy): domain Eukaryota; kingdom Viridiplantae; phylum Streptophyta; class Magnoliopsida; order Malpighiales; family Erythroxylaceae; genus Erythroxylum; species Erythroxylum reticulatum. The sequence goes on along the minus strand of JANSVA010000216.1, from coordinate 7,972,619 downwards.
CAACGTGTTTCACATGTAAAAATAAGAAACAAAGATACCAGAAAAAGATAATATCATGATTAATTATTCTCATAGAAATGGAAGGGCAGTTAAATAGCACTGGAACAAGTAACAGGTGGTGAATTATCTTTTTATTATTCCTATAATACCTCTGATGGCTCACACAATAAAGATATTGGTTCTAGTATTAAATTAAAAAGCAAACATCTTTGAAGCAACTAATCATAATGCCTCAAACCAATAAGGTCAATATGAGTAAATACTTCAACAGCACATTTCAATCCACTGTCCAACTATTTAAACATGCAAAAAACAGAAGGATTAGGAACATAAATACCTCCCAAAGTTCAAATGGAACTGCATATTCATTGTACAATTGAGTTATACTTTTCAGATCCAATGACAGCTCTTTGGCCTTTTCTCGTGCAATTTTTGTATATTCTGTATCACACTCCTGATCAGTGCCTCTTTCATTCTGGTTAGCCTCAGGCATGTCAGGTGAGTATTCTAATCTAGAAGCAATAGATTCCAGTTCTTCTTTTATTTTAATCTGAAAACGAAGCACTGCAAGCTTTCCTTCAAGCAAATCTAGCAACCCACTGTCGAAAGCCCCCCTTGTAGAACCTACCAAACCACCACTATCACCTGCATTCTTGGCCTGAACAACTGCATTACTTAGGTATTGGCGCCTGATTTGATGACGAAAAGGTAATATCAGAAATGAAACACATCCAAGAAATGTAAGAAATTTTAAAATAGCATGAAACAAGCACACATCCAATGAAGGGGTTGGTTACTTTATAATTTCTACATGCAATGCGAAAACAAATGTAGATTTGACGATTTTTTAAAGTAGTATTGCACTCACTGGCCTACAAGACTATAAATCTATCATAGTAACTAGAGAACTAACATGAACTATTTTTGAATATGAATTGGACATTAAAATCTTCCTTCTTGAACTAATCTTAGAGAAAAGGTAAAAGCACTGTTATTATGATTAATTGGGAAAATCAGAACTTTTGACAATTTTGGTACGGCAAAGAAAAGATTGGTTAAGATCATGCATCAATACCATATCAAGCAAATTCTAGAGCTAAACAGAAGGTAAGAAACCAGATTATATCAATACAAGCAACAGTAGAAAGAGAGATCTGTTAACCTCTGCTCAAGGCTCGGAGCATCTCCCATGTCAGATGAGCGTCTTTCAGCTAGTCTTAGCAAAGCATGAGCTGCAAGCACATGCTGCCTCTTTAAGACATAATACCGCGCCAAAAGATCAAAATATTTGGCTTGATTAGAAGACATAAGTGATCCTGAATGGCCAATTGGAGATGTTGCAGATATCACAGCAGAAATTGCTCGAACCTGTGAGAGACCAAATAAAAATTTCAGCTGGTACTAACTAATTCAAACTTACTTTTCAGACTTTTACATTCCAAATGTATACCTAGCCTTATATGGATTTTTATTACTTTTATATAATCAAACGGCAGAATATCAAAATGTATTACCTCTTGTGGGGGTTCACGGCCAGCACTTTGCAGAAAAGGCACTAAATCAGAGCCTCCGAATTCTAACAGCTCATCTTCAAGGCCTAAATCGATCATAGTCCTGTACAGGTACTCACGAAATGCTCTGTCAGATGATTGGACACCAAGTTGAACAATCTGGGAAATATATTTCTTTCGAGAAGCCTGATCAAGCAAAGGTCTTGTGGAAACAGGCCTCACTGGAGACCCAAATTCCTTCTGGGAAGTATCAACTTTCAAAGAGCGTAAAGCACTGGTAATTATCTCATAGCACTGTATGCGACAAGCAAGTGCATGTTCTCTAGTTGCCGCATCAATTTGGTCATTAAAAGCGTCACCTGCCGGGTCAAGTGCCTGTGCCTTCTGCAGGGGTAACCGTACCACAGCTTCGTAGAATCTACAAAGTCACATTTACATTTAAGCAACAACAATACAAGTTTTACATTTTTGCCTCTGTCATGAAACAATGAACTCACCTTAAGTCCTCAAAACGCTTGCAAACAGTTCTTAAATCTGCAGACTCTGGAATTTTGCTCAAGAAATTGAAGGCCTCTCTAGCAAGATTCTCCTTCTCCACAGGGTCAGAAGTTATAGCAGCTCTTTCAAGACATTCCACAGCTAAGAAGAACTTGTAGTCAGACTCCTTAAAGTAGCTGGGACAACCCTCACGTAATCTCCCACTAATGTCATTTACTGTTCCCCTGCCATCAGGACCAGTATAATGCTGGAGCAAAGGATCAGTATCAATTCAGAAAAATGTTTGAATACAGAATAGCAGTACCAAATGTGAAAGACTTAAGGTCCTAGTAAGCAATATATATAATCCTATCATTTGTACCTCCATGAGTGCAGATATTAGCATTGTAGCAAGACGGTCACCCTCCTCAGAACAAACAAGCCCATGGAATGTCAATTGAACAAGAGCTTGCCTCAGACTAGCATCAAACTGCTGAATCAAGCGTGTAACATGGTGCTGAGAGAGTAGCTGAAGCACAAACAAAGCCTCACCAGATCTCATAAGCAACTGTCTGACACACTCCATTGCCCTCACCTGTAAACCGATAAATATTAAGCTTGGACATAAAATATAAAGAAAAGCCAGTTATAATTAAGCACCCACCTCCATGGCAGCCAACTCAGCAGGACTATAAGGTAACCGCTGCCTTTTGTTTGATGTACCACTACCATTAGACTCAACGTTCCGTGAATAAGCACCAAATAAGTTTCTTACCATACTCCTGTCACCAGTACCAAAGTCAGAACCAGCTGCATATAATATGGAACCAGTCAAATCTCCCAAACCAGCAACACAGCCATAAAGACCTCTTCTCTGGTTCCTTCTTGACCTTAAAAACTTCTCTAAAGAGCGAATTTTGCTCTCAAGAACATGCATAGCTCCAACAGATAGTCTGCAGACAACTATTCCATCCGGAGATGTAGCATCAGTTGGACCCAAACTGCCTTTTGTCATAAAGATGGGGAGTTCCCAGAGTGGAAAAAGCAACCTTGTTGTGCATAAACAGAGACCTTCATGTGCACCTGAAAATACAGGCTCAGCCTCTTGCACAACTTGTCCCATGCTAAAACCCCCAGCTGCTGATCTAGTACTTGCCAATGCACTACTACCCTCAAGTTGGGGCATTCCAACAATTCTTGGGTCTTCATATGCTTCAGCTGCCTTCTCAGCCACAACATTGCTTATAAGATTTTCATAATGTACTATCCTTGCAGCAAGCATTAAACACATTGCAGCTGCCTCACCAGCCCCAAATCGGTTGAAAAAATCTTCCAAGATTGATCTAGGTGAATTGGACTCAAACAACCTCCTGAGAATGTCAACAGGTCTATTGAAAACAACTTCCATCATTCCCATGGTACTGAAAACAACAATTCTTCGCCTTGGCAAAATATGTTGGGTTGAGAGTTCAGCTCTTGCCCAAAGTTTACCTGATGCCTTCTCACAGGATTCCCTTGAGTTTTCAAATCCAAAAAAAAGTTCTGAGTATAGTGACTGTATAGTGGCAGCTGTATCCGGTAAGGGCAAAACATCTGCCACAAAAAGCATTCGACCTTCAATAGGTAGGGAAGAGACAATTTCTCGCAAAGCTCGAGAACTCCTTGTGCTTGTTCCCATGCTAGCTGCTGGTTGGGAGCTTGAGTCCTTGCTCACAATTACAAGAGAAGACATGCTTGGTGGTGATGAATCAGAAAGGACAAGAGTTCCAGTAGAGTAATATGCTGTTTCAACCTTTAGTGTGGGATCTTCATTTGGGGTTCTATTAGCAATAGATACAGCTCCAAATGTAAGTCCACCACTAACTCCTAAAGGAGGAGAAGGTCTAGTAGTAACAACTTTTAAACAATTTGCCTTCCGAGAACTAGTATCAAAACCCCCCAAACCTCCAATGGCACCATTACTGCCACTAGATGGAGAAGTGGAAAAGTACATCCTTCTGCCATCTGATAAAACAGCAACAAGATGCAACCATTTGGATTCCAGAGTAGATAAAGGCGTGATGCAGACTACAGATGGTTTTGTTTGTCTATTTGGCGTTCTTGGTCCTGTCAAATATCTGCTTGCATAATGCACATCTCTGTGACTAAACAAATTTCTCTCTTCAGCAACCTTCTTCAATGGACCATCTCCATTTGGTCCTAAAAGAAATGCCTGAAGTTTCATCTCCTCAGTTCGCGCATACAAAATCTGTCTTTCATTGTCAACAACCATTTCCACAACAGGGTCAACAGCTCCAAACTTGAATACATTAGGTACCACCCACCTAAGACCAAAAGAAGTTCTTAGTTCTGACCCATGGCATATTAAATGTAAGATAATAATTGAACTTTATATTGATTTAAAGAAACCCAAAGGTAGGTACTCAATTTAAGTGTAAACCATTGAAATAACCACTTAGTTCTTAAAATGATATCAGGGAGGATCTGTCCTTGGTTCAAAGTCAACTGTTGTTATGTTACATAAGTTAAAGCCATCACCGAGAGATATTCGGGAGAATTAATGGCCACGTACACCTCTCCAAAATAAATGAAATAGCATACCTTGATATGACACTACTCAATCCAGCAGTGAGGCAAACTTTTCGACATCGTTTATGCCAGCCTGATCCAGTGGTGTAATGCAACTCATAAATGTGGCCATCTCGCCCAGCCAGGAATATACGGCCCTTTTCAGTACATACAACACAAGTCATAGTAACCCCATCAGATGGTATGGCATATTCTGGCAAAGGCTGCAATGAAAGCTCTGCATATGGATCAGTACCATCACCACCACCAGAACAGCAGACTCCTACAAGAATCAACTGACAACAAGAAAAGTTAATGAGAACCAATCAAAAAGTACATAACTACTTATCCAAACAGAGTCTCACACAGAAGATACAGCAAAAGAGTCCTCAATCCTATTACAGTTCTCACATCTTGCTTGCTCATTATCTAAGTTTTAGCAATAAAAAGTAGGAAAGAAAAAGGAGAAGGATCCAAGATTAAAAAGCATACAACATTAAGGTAAATTGTCATCTGAGTGTCTTCTTTGATCAACATGATGCCACCAAAAATTAGCTCACTTCCACAATAAGAGTTTCAGTTCAGACACAAACTATGAAACAAACCAAACTTATTGTTTAAAGCTCAAAGCCCGCATGTCAATTTGACACCATACATATCAAGTTCGTAACAATATTTCTAAGGAGGAAATAGGAAAAAGATAGTCAGAATAAAATCTTCTATGTGCTTCAAACAACATTTAACATTTACCTTCTATGTGCTTCAAATAATATTTAACATTTATTCCTAAACTCTTAGCCTAGCAACCAGAACGTATAATAGACCACATGTAACAGAACTTGCAACATGGATAGATAGACGGAGACAGAGACAGAGACAGAGACAGCTCCTAACTCTATTGCCATCAGGCTCTTGTAAACCTTTTTTGACAACTTCCATTTATGAAATAATTAATATCTAACAAAATGGCACATTCAAACAAAACAACCTGTTGAATATACCAGTGTCGATTGTTATCACCTCAATAGGAGTAGCTAAAACTAAAAGATATTGAATAGCTTCAATAAAGACACCGGGCTTAGATTTGGCAAGTCCAACTGCACAAATGGCCTGTTCCTCCCCACTGTATTCAGGACATTGTCCATCCCTGAAAAAGACGAGAATATTAAAGATAATTAGCACTTACTGAAATTAACAATTGAATTAGAATAACATAAGGAAGAAGAAAGAACTTTAGCAATAATCAATCTTAAAATATTAAGCTTAGAAATCCTTCTAGATTCGTTATCTGACTGAATCTGGCTGAATTCCACATTCTCTAACCAAAAGTCAAGAAATATTGCATTATTCTTTTTAAGTACCGAGTGTTAATCATCAGCTTAACTTTCTTCTGTAGATATAACTAATGACCAGAAAGTCAAGATTGGTCTTGATCCATATCAAAGAGCAGGAGATGACCTCACATTACAAGGAGTAGAAAAGACCAACTAGAATTATAAAACAAGGGAGTTGACAATTAATCGTGATACAATTACGGTCTTAGTCTGATAGAAGAGCCATACAACAATAGATTAAGATGAGAGCCAAAAAAAAAAGTCATGAACACTACGTATCTCTCCCAACATTATCAAAAAGATTAACAGAGTGAAAGAATTCAATATACGTGTCTTTATTTAACCAAAACCACCTGAAGACCCCAACAATCCAAACTAGATATACAATAATTAAACAAACTTCAAGAACATGGTGGAAAATTTTATTGACAGCAACATGCACCTTTCGTTAGGAATATCAAAACTTCATCCTCTAGCAAAACTGTCATCTTAGAACCCACATAATTTTTCCAAATGCTTCTCATAAACTATTAAAAAAAAAATCTTCCTTGACTAACTCTTGAACAGGAACTTCAATTAAAAGAACTTCAGAACAGGGTATCTTGGTGATTTTCCAACCCATACTATCCTCACCATGCCAATTAATATTTTCCACCATGCAGCAAATAAATAAACTTTTGTTCTAGCTCCAGCCCATTCTAAAAGGAGACACAACATAGCATGGTCCTTACTTTAAAGATCAATGCAAGATTTCACTTAAGCATATTAACACCAAAAGGAATGCTCCAACAATTAAAAAAGCAAGGAACTTCAAACTTTTAGATGTATGTCAGAAAAGAATTCACACTACAGACCAAAAAGGGAAATCAAATAATTACAAAGAAATGCTTTTCCTTTATTCATTTTTAAGATACCCATCTCTAATTGCTACCTATGTCATAGCCTGGTAGTGCTGCAAAGATAAACTCACCACTTATCAAAACGCCACAGGAACAATGAATTGTCCACAGATGCCCATGCTCTGCGTATCTCAGGAAAAATTCCACATAGAGCAGTTCCTTCCCCTCCAGCTGCATTATATCTTTCAATGAGTACAGGAGGCAATTCCCAGGTATCTCCTACCTCAATCAGTGGAGGCCACTGCAACAAAAAAAAGGGATGATAGGACATTAGGCATTTGTTAGTGATGTGTGACAATGGCTATCCAAGAAATGACTGAAACTTTTTTGATTTAGAAACATTAAAAGGGTGAAAAGAAGGTTAAAAGTTTTTGAAACTGAACTAAGGAAATTTGATTATTTCCACTGAAAAGAGTGCCACTTTCACATCAATCTATGACGCTGCAGACTACACATCAATTTACCAAGAATATCAAGATACAATTAAATGGGAGGTGCAATACCCTGTGTATGAAGATGTGCAATTCAGTTACATTATCTTAAAGAGAAGAAGAACATAATAAAAAACGAGAGAGGCACAAAGCACCAGGAGAGAAGCCATGTGGTTGGATACCTGCCCAAAGAGCAGTCAATCAAGAGAAAACAAGGAACCAAACATCAAATATTAGGAAAAGAAAAAGAAAGACATCTGAAGATATGACTAACGCACGATACCATCCTACCTAATCCAGATTAAAAGCTCTGAGAAATGTATACTAGAAGATGCACTGTCACTCCCTAACACAATTCAACATCCCACGCCATCATTAATTTTCCCCTAATGCATCTTCTCAGTCACCAAATGGTAGCCTAAAACCAATCAGTGATTCAACATTGCAATTACAAAGGCAAAGACAAGCGGGCACATAAAATTATGGAATTGGGAAATAAAAAAGAGAAGAAATTTCGGAATAGTACATCTCTCGGGTGGGTGGAATAAGGATGACTAGCGTATCTAGAAGCTTCAAGAGCCTCTTCGAGGTCGAGCTGGGCCGTCACTTCCCGCCCAATCCGGTCACTGACGACGAGACCCGCATTGGTGACGTCACGGAGAACAATCTCCTCCTCCCACGACATGAAAACGAGGAGATGAAAAGCTCTAGGATAAAGAGGCCGGTTGGGGGTTTGAACTGAAAACCCTAGGGGGGTTTAAGGCGTGGGCTTAGATTTAGTGAAATTGAAACAAGAAAAACTGCTCCGAGGTTTTAGATAGGTATGTGGTGATTTTCAATGTTGTTTGGATTTGGGAGCAAAATCTTTGAAATTTGATTAAAACAGCAGCAGTAGAAGTAGTACCGTGGAGCGGAGAGGAATTAGGGTTTTTTTTTTTTTTTGCCCTTTTCAGTGGCGGGCAAGCTTTTGGCTAAATTTTCAAAACCGGGTGCGGATTGAGTTCGTTGTGCTCCGGGTCTCCCACCGGTTCAATCGACATCCATTTTATTTTCACATTCATCAGTTGTATTCTATTAGAACCAGCCTAGTTAGTAACACAAATAATTATATTAAAGACTGGAAATTGAAAAGATAAAAATTTTAAGATTTTAAAATTTAACTCATATTAAAATATTATAAAATAACCTAAAAATTAAATAATTTACTTTTTATTTAATGAAAATTTTGATGTTTAATTAATTGATTTATTTTAGTTACTAAAAATTTATAAATTTATGAAAATTAATTGATTAATTAATTAATTAATTAATTTTTAATAATAAAAATTATTAAAAAAATTAACCTAAAAAATTAAATTTTATTTAGAAAATGAACGTTTATATTAACGTCATCTATTATTATATTATCCGATTTTTTTTTTTAGAATCCCCAAAGTGGTTGTCATAACTTCAAACGGGAAATCCACATTTATGCTCCACCTACAAAGCTAAAGCGATAGTATAACATGACATGAATTTGATTGAATACCGACGTGACTGACCTTGAGATGCAGAAAAAGATAGCGCGCCGCTAGAGGAAGGGCTTGAACCTTCGACCTTGTGGTTAACAGCCACACGCTCTAACCAACTGAGCTACTCCAGCCACCCGGATACGATACTTTGATAATATGAAAAAAACACATCATTCAACTACTACAACGGCAAACGTCAACCGTCGCATACTATTTAATAGAAGTGGAAAAGTCGAGCAAAGAATACACAAACATACATCAATTGAAGTATGCAAGGTTTCAAAACAAACTTTGAATTGAACACGCTCCAATGTATAGGCAGCTAAAACTATCACGTGACTGGCTAAAATCACATAACAGGACCAAAAGTTAAATTGTGTATACAAAAGTAAGCTGATGCTAGTTTTGACAACAGAAACAAACAAATAGCACAGGCATAGATGGGAATGGGACAAAAGAAAAATGTGGATGTGGCTTCATTTCTAGACAGGGTTTTCCAATAGCTCGTATCATGAATCCAGGCATCTCCGGAGGCTTGTCAAGCCACTGTCTTCAATGGGACTTGGAGAACCTTGATTTCTTCTGTACAGAGACAACAAGAACACTATAAAGTTGGATTTATGCTTGAATCTCTTCACTCTTCATTCCCTTTGAGAATGTTGTATTTGCAGAGAGGACATGTAGCATTCATCTTAAGCCATTTCACAATGCACGTGGAATGATAATGATGGTTGCAAGGAAGTGTGTGAAGCTCCACTCCATCCTCATATGAACTTAGGCAAATACAGCATTCCTACCCACCAGAAAAAGGAAGAGAAGTTGGACCAGAAACAATGAAAATCACCATGCATGATTGAATTAACCCAAACGTTAGAATTTAGAACTAATATTAATGAAAAGTCTCCACAAGCACAGACGCATGAAAATCCGTCTTACTTCTCGCCGATGTATGATCTTTTTTCTTTGTTGTACTGGTTACTGATGTATGATTTAGCAGTTGTGTAATAGCAACGTCACCAGTACTGTTATCAAGCTGATAACAACATTCTTACAGTCTCTATCAACAAATTGCTGCCAATTGCACATTGGAACATTTTCTTTTTACACAATTTACTGCACCTGTATTGACATAATATTGATGTATTCACTATAACAACAACAACCACCCAATAAAAATTCCACTGAAACGCAGAATCTGGAGAGGTCTAATAGTACACAACCTTACCCTTGACTAACAGAAAGACTGTTAGCACAAGATAACACTAAATTTCTTAGAAAACATAGCACCATAACATATAGCAATGTCATCCCCTACTATAGCCCTCAAAATTCAGATTTAGCATACTTCTAACCAAAGAGCAACTCTGATGCAGGAAGGCTACAAAACATGTCAAAACTATTTGCAAAAATCCATCAAGCTGTAACTTAAGGGTTGCATAGGCTTAGAAAGAAAATAATATGGAAATGATTCCATGGGTTTGTTATAAAAACTGGGAATGACTCCAGGATTTGGCATAGAAACAATGTGTTACACTTAACAAACTGAAATTCAGAATTCAGAGGATCTTCTTTCTTTCTTCATTCACAAACTGAACTGCTTAACTTACAACAAAACTCCCACCAACTTAAATCTAACCTAACGTGGTTGTTTATTAGTTATTATCTAACAGCTTGTTACTTGAAATATGTAGAATTCAATTATAAATCAATAAAAGAAAAGGTAAGCAGATTTGATTCTTTCATCCAGTTAAGCAATTAAATTGAATTGAAGTCTATCATTCTAATCATAGAATCAACAAATTTATTTTTAACATAACTAAAACACCCTTATTCCATGTCTTTCTTTTATCTCTGTTCTTTTTCTTTTTCCCCAATCTCAAAATATCTTTCTTTTCTTCCTCTAGCTCTACTCTCTTCCTTAACTCAAAGTTCTATTTTTCATTATCTTTGGGTCCGTCTTTTTTCCTTTACTTCTACCTCTATTTTTTTCTTCTACTAATTCATTGTTTATATATTGGACATAATCAATTAACAGCTTCAATTAACAACCTTATCTCACATATAATTCTTTTATCTGTACCTCAATTATATTTCTCTTTCTCAAAGTTCTATATAAAGCTTTGGGTCTATATTTCCTTTTCCTAATCTCTACCTCTATTTCTTTTCTTTTCCAACCCATTGTTAAGTGCCGTAATATCATCATTATTTCTTCTTCCAGCTACTCTAATTAGTTCATGGTCGATCACCTCCTATTAAATCTCATCTTTGTAACTGCAGTATATTTGTTTAATAATTTCCCATGATTCACACAGTTGATTAATTAATCGAGCAATGTTATGAGTCAATTATGAAACTCAATTCTAATTCTTATCTCCTGTCAACTTACAGCATCCTCATGCAGAAGTATGCGTTCACTTGCCAAGTATCCACTGCTTGTTTCAATAGGAATCATTCTCCCAGCTCCAACACCCTCCTTTTCACTATTTTTGGTTTCTTGAAATCTGTACTTTGGAAGTAAACTAAGATCTGCCTCTGATGCACCTTCCTACAAATTCACAAAACAAGCACAGGATCTTCAGTTACAAACTTGAGAAATTCTAATACCAAGAGGCAGTTAAAGAGATCCATTTACTAGGACTTGATCATCAATTTGAAGAAAATGCAAACCCTTCATACCTGCCCTGCAACAGCATAAAGAATCGCTATAATGCACGGTAAGCAGCAACAGAGTGCAATCCCAATCAGACATGCCAAAACAACACAAAATATTGCAAAGAACACATCAAACGCCAGAAATACCACAGCCAACCTGCAAAAATACAAAATCAGATACTATAATATTTGCTGCAAACTAACTCTCTTGTTAGATTAATATGACAAATCAGGATTCTATATGCACATGATAAATCCATTCTAGGACCTAGCAAAACCTCAACCCATGGCTTTGCCCCTTGGGTCTAAGCCCAAAGTAACAGGTTTGTTGTTTTCGAAGGGAAAATTGCTCTTTACTTCAAAAGGAAAGTCAATTAACTTGTCATGCAAAAGCTCAATGCTCCGGAAACCATCATCGAGTAAGTTTGATCATGAAAAAGAATCAAGGATCAAAGCTCAAAGCTCAAACAGGCTCAACATGTAGCATTTATACCAAAATTTGTTAGTTCCATTCATGATTAATACTCTACAATATTCTTTAAGGATAATTTGGAAGTAAAAGAAATAACTTGTAGCTTAATAAACAATATAACTGAGGGCTAAAAGAATTTTACTTATTAGTAAAATTATGTTAATAAATTACCCTTGTGGCAATGTGACAGGATCATAAAAGGAAAAAGCCCAAACATACCCTCAGAGTTTGTTAAATTACTCTTTAATTTCACTATTAAAGCGACCAAAACAACTTAAATTGACCCTAATGATGAACAATGAACAATGTACAATGTGCCACATATACTAATCAAATGTCAGTTTAAACAGAAATCTGTAACCATAAAGTCTTAAACAAATAAGATTTTGACTAAATGTATGAAATTCAACTTGAAAGCCATTGCAGAAAATTTGGAAGCTAGACTTATTATTCTCTCCATTCTTTTGATACGAAGACTACCATAATGCCTTAAGAAGGTTAGTCCCCTGAGACTGTAAGTTATAGTGGGATAATTTAGTTTGGTCTTTCTCCAAACAATTGCTTGTTATTAATGCCAACTTGGGTTGATTTGCTATTAGAAGTTAGACATTGGATTGCATAATATTTGCAGACTTATGATTTACGTTAATTATATTGTTTAAGATGAAACACTCGTGTAATCCTCCAGAAACTTTATAAATTGAGGACAATTCTTTTTGCTTAATTGTGCACACTGTCATGACTTTGCATGGAATTAAAATTATAAAACAAGAAATTAGTGTTAAATTTAAATAACTTTATCATATTCGATGATCATAAGCAAAGCATAAAAGATTTACGTGACTCTTAAGAGTTTTAAAGTTTAAATTTGGTTATGATTCAAACTTTAGAGACAATCAGCCCCTCAGATTTTTTACCAAATCTTTGTTTCTTGAGTTTAGCATTTGATAGGCCTGGTTGGACTGGTTCCTAGATTTCCATATTCAATGAGCTAGATAAAATCCACAACACTATTAAAACTTTTATTAACATGCAACAGTAACAGAAACTATCAATTCTATGCAGAATAATACTCTGAAATAAAAACTGATCAGGAAGACTTACTTTCTGCCCTTGGTCGTTATAATTTTAGTGATAACTTGTGAAAGAAAGGATGAAAGACAGAAACAAAAGAAATGAAGAGGCATACCAGTATAAGCGTGGAGCATCATGTGTGAGAATGTCACCACCAGAGACTACCCAATAAAACCCAACTATCCACCAAAGAAATGATGCCATTGTATTCACCGACTCACATCGTTTAGCGACACTACACAATGAAGTAACCAAAGCATCAAGGGATCAGCTAACTTATAAATTATTAGCACATCACCTTTTAGTAACTGCCAATGTTGGGTCAAGTAAAAGAGATTGTGGCTTCATTTTATTGTCAGGAATACAAATCAATGGGGTTATGCAGGCCCAAGCAATGACCGTGTTATCCGAAAAGCATACAGCTGTCACACTAAAGTCTTTATTTCTGTGGAAATCCTAATAATTGTTGAAGAGAAAATAAAGATTCTAAAAGTGTTAAAAGTAAGGAGTTATTAATATCCAAAAATTTTGAACATTCATAACTGATGAGATTCGTCAAAGACCTGGCACCTATCAATTAGCTTAGGAAGTACTACACACTCCCCCCTAGACATACAGAAGATAGACCAAAATAGGTGGCAAGTCCCATGAGAAGCCACAAGCCTAAATATAAAATGTCAAATCAGATGAGTCCAAATTGTTCATCAAGTTGACTGAAACATATATGTTAATTTAGTCATCTTCTAGCTAAATGACTATGGGTTCAAGTATGTACATCATTTAAGGAAGGCATTCAGTGTAATGGATGCACTCGATCTCCATCCATGAATCTAAAAGAAACTTCCGAAATGGTAGAACAAGCATAGTGTTTCAGATATGACTTTAGAACCATATAGTTTTGCCTAAAGTTTCATTCCATTTGTAAACAAAATATTCTCAACAAAATTGAAAATGAAATTTTGTCTAGCATATATAGTGCTTCAATCAGTGTTGTATATTAGCTAGAACTTATCATAGACATAAATGTTGAGAGTAAAAGCAACGTCAGTGATCGTCGAAAGATGAGACAGAACTATCTAATCACTGTTGGATCATAGAATCCTTGTCGTTAATGGAAGAATTAGCAACAATTGAAACAGGATTAGCCATGCGACAAACACTGTTAGAGACAGGAGTTTCCAGTGTACACAAGGACAGGCCTGAATTTTCAGGTTCCGGGTGCAGCAAACCAAGTATTCCACCGCAAAGTACCAGCAAAGCCTTCCAAAAACAATGGAAGGAAAATTCTAGCAAATTTTAACAGCATGCTTGAAATTTGGAAATTGCTGCAATCTAGTTAAGAATCTCTAAAGGGAATGTAAAGGCTTTGCAGAGATGGTACTCTGATGCTTAGTTTTCATGTTAAATGTTAATGATGACAATACAAGAGTTGTGTAATGTAAATATAATAATCACTCTATACTACAATCTTCTGTTTAAGTTTTAAACCACCTTTACACCTCTTAACAGCAATAACACAGTCTCTAACCTAAAAGAAAACATTCCAACTTGCACATAACATGACAACAAAATTTAACCAAATTAACCACAAGAACATCAAATTGCGAGTTGAGAAACCCAACCTTGATCGCCCAGAACTCAAAGAACCCCTGTCCTCACCATCCTCGTCTTCACTATCAGCATTCCCTCTCTCCACGTCTTGTTGGTTCTCATCGTCTCTAGCAACTCTCCTAACGTTCCTCCTCCGATACTCCAACCAAACCAACACAACATGAACCAAACACTGCAACGCATACCCACAGATCCACAGCCTGATAGGAGTATTAGGCCTCTCGTCGGCAGTCACTATCAGCATCGTAATCGAAACCACAACGAACGCCGTGTTCCAGAGCATGTCAAGCGCCACCACCGGCTTCGCGTAGCCCCAGTCAGCGCGCCGCTCCTCCAGCTCACGCGCCGCCGACTCCCGAACAAGAACGGAAGGGCCTCTGCGGCCGGTGGCGCGGCCGAGGAGCAGGGCCAGCGAGGCGCGGTGTGCGGTTGAGGAGGTGGGTGAGTCCTGGCGGGGGCGAAGGAGTGGCGCGTGGGAGTCAGACGGCGTAGTGGGGGAGTTGGTTGACATTTGGATAAAGACTTTTGAGCTTCTCTTCTTCTTCTCTTCTCTTCTCTCCGTGGTATCAAGACAGAGACTAGAAATTCTAGTGCTGTTGAAAACAAAGAAGATGAGATGATCACATTAATAATAATATTATTATTATTATTTAAGGATGGATTAATCAAAGAAGAAGAAAGAGAAGAGGCCTTGTTTTTAGTTAGGTAGGGCAGTGGCTGGATTGTTTTGTTTTGAATATTGAACGGTAGATGGATAGTTTTGTGTGCTGTTCCGGTTGGTTTTGTATGCTTTATTTTGTTTTTATCAATGTTTCTATTTCTTTATTACCGCTATGATTTAGTTCACTTTTCCACGTCTTAAAAATAGTAATAAGACGACATTTACATTATCATTTAGTATGAACACTAGAAAATTTATAAGATAGAAGGAAAAGAAGTCTAAAAATCACTAAAAAGTTTATATACGTAGTGTATAATTTTAATGAACGTAAAATTTTGTATTGCAAGCTTCAAAGTTCTACTTAAAAAAGTGTAATTATGATAACTTTTGAATTACCTAAAAATAATAGTTAAAATCAATTGCTTGGCAAAATTTTTAACTTTTATGTTATATTTTAATGATTATATAATCAAAGTCTAAAGTTTTATAATTGAATTAATTTTTTAACATATATGGAGAATAATTATAGTAATCTTATCACAAATATATTTTTTAATAAATATGCCAACTTTTTTATAAAAATATTTTTTAAATACTTTATATTATATTTACATTTTATATTTGTGGTATAAAATTACGGCTTAGACAGCTACAGTAATTAATGCTACTGAAAATTCCACAATTGTAACTGTAACATTTGTGGCTTTAGCTGTTCAAACTAAGGTTTTAAAAATCGAATTCGTCGGTTCGCCGCTACTATTTGCTCTTCAGTCTTCACCATCTTCTCTTCACAGATCCCCTCACCTCTATAGCCACATTTGGTGACTTTGGTTGAACCCTTCGTCCCACTGGACCATTTCGTCATAACATTTGACTGTTTCTCAACGAGTGCACCCAACTTGAAGATTACAATAGATGTGGAGGAGTTTTGGCCTAGCCCTAAAAAGTCCGGGGGAGGAGGCAAAGTCAAGTTAAGCTAAAAGTAATCGTATGGAGGCCATGTCTGTTAACTGCACTCTACTCCACCTTCAAAGTAAAAACTTCGTTGTCCCTCTCTACTGGTTGAAGAAGATGCCCATCTATCTTTTCAACCCTTCTGCAATCATTGTAGAATTTTTGCTTTTCTCCACCATTTTAAGTCATCTGCTCATAAATCATCTCGTCCACTATCAAGTCTTTACCCTTGGAGTAATTTTACCTTGTGTGGTCAGGTAGAGTCAATCAAACTGAATACACCTACGTACCCCTTAGAGTTTTACTCCTTGCTTTAGGCTTTCCACTACTACTCGTGGTTAACCTTAGAAACATAGTCAACTTTCGCATCTTAGACAAGCGAGGAACAGATTGCTTTAGGTTACGAAGTGTGAAAGATAGAAAGAGAGAAAAGATGGCATCCGTATCCTCAGATCCAGTTCATCTATCGTCAAGTTTGTCTCTAACTAGTTTGCCTAATAGTGTGAAGCGTGTGTTGTCAAACAAAATAGAAAATCTTGTAGAAATTACTAATATGCTTGAATTAAATCATGTTTGTGAGTCTTCTTTACCATTGTTGAGTCCATACAGTATATATTCTCATGACCGTTCTTGGATGAGAAGTATTAGAAGTGCGTTATCTACTTCTAGGTCTCATATCAAAGAAACCATCCAAAGTTTCAAATTGGAACAGTGTGGTCTCAGATCTACAACAGCAGAACAGTACGTAAAGCTTGAGATTCCTAAGGAGTTGATCGCCTTATGGAGAGAGTACAACCATACACATCTTCATGTTGGAGCTATACGATTGGTTCTTACCTTACATAGAAGAAAAGGTATTCCTGCAACAACCAAGATATCCCTTCTTGACATTGCCTACACAACGTACCAAAATGCTCTTATTGGTACCTTGCTTACAACTCTTGACAGAGGAAGTGTTATCTTAACCATAGCACCTTATTTCAATATCAGGTTGGATGATCCTACGTTGTCTGAACGTCTACAAGTTCAGATTTAGATTACTGGAGCAGATCAAGATCCTACAGCCATTATAACTACCTTACATCACCAGATGATCTATCATCTACAGAATCACTCGTTAGATTTAAACTTTCCAAATTCTACTTCAAATGCTCTTTACATGGTTGCTGATAAAGCCAATCATCAGACAACTATCCTTCAGATCCCGAAGCAGTTACCTTCAATGGAGCTTGAAAAGATGATGCCAACCGAATGGATTACCAACTTCCAAAAGGTATTCCACACACCTCATCGATACTCTTTTCATACTACAACTCCTATGATTCTAAAGACACTGAAAGATGGCTTAGTCAAGTCCATCTACACACGGCCCGGCGACAACACGCTTGGTCCTTCAACATCGGGTTCTATCCTGATGATCCAGCCCATTGAACCTCAAGATCTATCTTCTAGGGCAACAAG
>JANSVA010000216.1:7930479-7941790 GCA_025504915.1 Erythroxylum reticulatum | reverse complement strand
AAGATTAAGTGTTTGAGGACAGATAATGGGGGAGAATATAATGATAATGAATTTGATCAATTCTGCAAGCAAGAAGGTATCAAAAGGCAGTTCACAACGACATAAACTCATTAGCAAAATGGAGTGATAAAGCGGATGAACACAACTCTATTAGAGAGAACCGGAGCTATGTTGGCAACTGCAAGCTTAGAAAGACTTTCTGGACAGAAGTTATAAGTACCGCTTATTATGTGATAAATTGGGTCCCATCAACTGCAATTGAGTTGAAGACACCAATGGAGATGGGAACTGGTAAGCTAACTGATTATTTAAATATTCATATATTCAGAAGTTCTATGCACGTAATATACAATCCCCAAGAAACTACGAAGCTAGATCCAAAATCCAGGAGATGTTTATTCTTGGGGTATGTTGATGGAGTGAAAGGGTATAGCCTGTAAGATCCCACTGCCTATAAGGTTATCATCAGCAAGAATGTTATATTTGTAGATGAGCTGAAAAAGAAAGGAGAAGATGATAGCACATCAAAGGAAGATTCAGAGACTACTATTGTTTAGGTGGAAAAGGAATCCCAGACAGATTCTTCTGAAACATCACCAAAGTACAAGATACAAGAATCAATAGAGTTTGAAGCTCCAAAGACTTGTCGATCAAATCACCAAAAAAGGCGATCAAATTGGCACTTAGACTATATTATGGAGGGCAATGTTGCATACTGTCTTTTAACTGAGGACGGGGAACCATCAACTCTCCAGAGGCAATGAATAGTTCAAATGCATATCAATAGATGACAACAATAGAGGAAGAAATTGAAGCTCTTCATAAAAATAAGACTTACGAGCTCGTATCACATGGAAGAAAGCCTATTGGAAATAAATGGTCTTTCAAGATTAAGAGAAATGGTGAAAATCAAATGGAGCAGTATCGTGCAAGATTAGCGGTGAAAGGATATGCTTTGAAGGAAGGGATTAATTGCAATGAAATATTTTCCCCTGTGGTTCGACTTACTACAGTCCAAGTAATCTTAGTAATATGTGCTACATTTGATTTATATATTGAACAATTAGCTATAAAAACATCTTTTCTTTATGGAGATCTTGAAGAAGAAATTTATATACTCCAACTAGAAAGTTTTGAAGAAAATGGCAAAGAGAAGTTAGTTTGCAAGTTGAACAAATCTATGTATGGTCTAAAACAGATGCCAAGATGCTTTAAATACAACATACTCAATGTAGACACTTGTGAATATTTCAAGATGTTTAGTGAACATGATTTCATTATTTTGCTATTATATGTAGATGATATGTTGATAGTAGGCCTCAACAAAGATCTTTTCAAAGAGTTAAAGGCTCAATTGGTTAGGGTTAGGGAGTTTGAAATGAAGAACTTGGGACTAGCAAACAAGATTCTAGGAATGCAAATTCATTGAGACAGAAGAAACAGGAAGATTTGATTTTCTCAAAGGAATTATTTGAATATCTTGCGATGCTTCAACATTTAAGATTGAAAGTCAATTTCTACCTCACTTCCTGTTAACTTTAAGTTATCCTTTAGCATGAGTCCTAGTAATGAAGATGAGATGATAAAGATGTCTCAAGTACCATATGCATCAGTTATGGGAAGTTTAATGTTTGCTATGATTTGTACAAGGCTAAACATTGCATACGCAGTGGGAGTGATTAGTCGATACATGGTGAATTTTGGTAGAGAGTATTGGAATTCTGTAAATGTTTAAACTTGATTCAGATTATGCAGGTTCTCTTGACAAAAGCAAATCTATTACAGGTTATATGTTTAAACTTGCTGGCTGAATTGTAAGCTGGATTTCAAAACTGCAATCAATTGTTGC
The DNA here is from genome assembly GCA_025504915.1 of Erythroxylum reticulatum. NCBI lineage: Eukaryota > Viridiplantae > Streptophyta > Magnoliopsida > Malpighiales > Erythroxylaceae > Erythroxylum > Erythroxylum reticulatum. Next base: position 7,939,941 of record JANSVA010000216.1, on the reverse strand, counting down.
TTCGTCGATAATAGAAGCATAATATGTAACATCTACATAAACCAGTAAAGAAGTGGTATGGTTGAAAATGCTCTTGGAAGATCTCAGGCACAAACAAAAGAAAATTTCTTTGTTTTGTGACAGTCAAAGTGCCTTGCATATTGCAAGGAATCCAAAATTTCATTCAAAGATCAAACACAAACGAGTATAGTATCACTTTGTTTGTGAAAAAGTCGAAGGAATTTTAGGTATGCAGAAAATTCATACCAAAAATAACTTAACAGATTTCATGAAAAAGGCGATAAATACTGACAAGTTTATTAGGTATCGATCCTCTTATGGCCTAATGGAGACATTAACAATGTGCAAATGACAAAAAAGAAAGAATAGTTTGAAGATATGATTGATACTCAATTAAATCTTCAAGTGAGAGATTATTAGAATAATAGGCAGTGACAATGGTCAACAATTAAGGCTTGGACAGCTATAACAATTAATGCAATTGAAAATTCAACATTTGTGGTTTGGACAACTAACAATTAAGTGTCCAAACCGTGCGAGGGAGTCATAAAAATAAGTAAAAGAGAGTTGTATGCTCACCTGAAGTAATAATATCTAAAGTATACTAGGATTCACTTTAATAATATATTTTTTGGAATACTAATAATATTAATAATAGAGTTACAGAGGATTATATTTTAATACTTGGTTCATATTTCTAATAATTTTAATTAATATCATAAAATTATATAATATTTTGAATTTAAAATTTTAATTTATCCCCCGCCCTTAACACAAAGGAATACGGCCTAGGTTCTTCCTTTGGGTTTTTGCTAACGTAACAAATGCACCAGGAGAATCGAACTAACTCGTTTGGGACTTTAGATTCCTTCCCTTAATTTTTCAGATTGCCACGGCTTCATCCTTTTGACGTTACGAGGGTCTTTCTTAATTTGTAAAACAAAGAAATTCGTACACCTGCTTTGTCTTTGGGCATAGAAACCATGACTATTCTCACTCGGGAGTCAGGACACTATTTCACTACACAAAAACAACCCAGAACCTAGCCAATAGATAAATATTTTCCTTGTATGCACCCAGGGGAGTGGGGAAACACCAGATGGACAGCTTTTATCAATGGGGCAATAGATTTATAACCATCCAACCAACTATGGATGAGTAACACAACCACAGGACAGGATCTTTAATTTGATCTGATTACAAATATATTAACATACCTGAAGTGAAAGCAACCACACTAGCTGTAAAATACAAATATGAACGGTCAAATTGGTCGAGAATATATAAAAACTAGATTAAAACTCTACCTATACAATCACACCACTGCCCACTCCAAAGTAGAACCCGACAAAAGGTTAGCCAAAGTCAATACCTTCCCTCCTTTTCCAATCTCTATTACACGGAAGTACTGTCTATGTCAGAAGCATACCAATTCCGATCTCCAACACTGATCTTTTGCTGAATTTCCTTTTCCTTGCCAATTCCAACGAAGACAGGATCCTTGGCATGCAAGTTACACTTATGTGATAAATCATAGATGGGACTGAAAAAATGTAAGAAAAAAAAGCAAGGCTCCACAGAACTACTAATCACTGATTCGGCAACTGGATTGATTGTCATTGCGTGCTACGCGTTAACCCGCCGCGTGTTACATTTCTGCCCAAAGAGGACCATCGGCTTTTTACCAATTTGTAATAATCAAAACATATCTAAATTAAAACATCCTAAATCACAGTAAATCCATAGCAAAGACACTCAAGAACTTTGTGATATGCCCCAAAAATTACTAAACAATTTTCTCACGATCCACGGTAGATAAAACATACTATTGTATGTACTGCAAGAAAATCAAATTCCTGCCGATACCATTTAAAAAAATAAGATGATGTCTGGGTAAACAAAAATGAATGATAGACTAGCTCTGTTTGAAGCCATGGTACTTATAAAAATAGCTAAGATGTATGGAGTTGATCAGTCTTGGCAAAAAACCCAAGACCTGGCCCGGTACGTATTCTGTGGGTGTTGTTACTAAGTGCTATTGTCGAGAGGCAGGGACTAATAAGGATAACGGCAGTACATGCAACTTGCTTCTTTTAGAGAAACTTAGTCCTCAGCATATCCAGCTAGAACAAAGCCAGGGTAAGCAATCAAACGAAAAAGATCAACAAATGCTTTACCACCTTACTACACTACATAATGGCTAGAACGGACTCAACAAACATTGCAAGCTTCAATGATTTATGAAATACACTGAAGCATGTGAAACATGCACAATGAAGACTTTTAATATGTATGAGAGAGTAAATGGTTTCAGAGGCAATTATGTGGCTTGAAATCATTTCAATACTAGAGATACATGCTTCAACAAATGACATTCACATCATGATGCAACCAACAGAGTTTGAAAGAGCTCAAGAGAAAAAAGAAAAGGCTTCATACTGCAATTACCTTCCTGGAAGTAGCTGCACAGCACCTACAGGCCCTTTGGAATTACCAAATCGTTTTTGCCTACTCTCATGTTGTTTCTCTACCCTCATGGCAGCAACCTCCTTTTCCATAACAGCCACTTCTCTTCTCATCTTCTTCGCCTCAACCTCCATTGCCTTAGTTAATGTTTCTACTTTTTTTGCCAACATCTGAGAAATCAAAGATCAAAGAAAGCCTTTTAACCAGATAGTTATTAAGTACAAAATGCAAGGAATACAGGTCAAGAATATCAACCTCAATTGCATCATCCTTATCTTTCAGGCTTTGATCTTTTTCATGGCCAGCTTTCCTCAAAGCTATGACTTCCTTTTGTAGCAAATCATACAGTATGCCAGAAACACTGTCCTCTGTAACTGCTAGCTGGAAATCATTGGCCTTATCATCTAGATTTGCTTTCACTGCATCATGTGTTTCAGTGGTCTTGATCACATCAGAAGGTTGATTGAATGACCGATGGGGACTAGCTCCATTTAAAAGAACCTTACTACTCCTATCCAATGATCTTGTGCCTCCATCAAAAGATTTTGAAGTTCCTTTTGCATGCTTTAGCACAGTACTAGAGCCAGAGGACAAAGGTCTCAACTGTGATGGTGTTTTCTTGGACAAAAATCCATTGGAGGTCAATTTTGAGATGTTATCAGCACCACCGAGAGACTGACGACGTGAAGGTCCGTTACATACACTTCTCCCATCTACCACCACACCACGATTATTGCTTGAAGAGCCCCTCAAGCTCTCTTCTAGAACTCTAAGTCGCAACTGATATTTCTCCTGAAAAATCCAAAAGCAGAGATTTATGTCAGGACAAGCAGATAACAAACTCAGTTCGGATTTGGCTTGCAAAAACAGATTTGTACTTTCAACTGTGCTTCAGATTTTGCAGTTCGCTCAGTAATAGCAAGCTTGTCACGAAGTTGCTGCATTTCACCCTATATTAAGAACATTAAGTATCATCAGAAGATGGGAAGGCAAAAGGCAAGTGCTTGAAACTTTAGCTACTAGAAGTACGTCAAAAGGATCGTTGGAAGGAAACAAAACTAAACATCAGTATCAACCTGCAAAAATCTCCGTTCTTCGAGCCATTGTTTTACAGGCATCACTTTGTCATTAGCATCTTTCCATTCATTTGCTACTACCGTAGCTACCCTGTTTGCTGTCACCTTTGCACGGGCTAATTCTCGGTCAAGAGTTTTTCGTTCCTCCTACAGAATGCAATATTATATGCAATGATGTTCAGGAGGCATGACAGATAAATTGACCCCAGCATACAGCAACATTTATGATTGAATTACACATTACATTCATCTCCTGAACTTTTCTCTGGTAATCCCTCACAGCATTGGCAGCTGCACCACCTGCAAGAACAGCCTCTTCAAGTTCCCTTACAGTCTGAGTAAGTTTTTCAACCTCTGCAACCTTTTGCCTGTGCATTTTGTCCAAAATCTTATTTTCTTCCTGGCACAAATAAAAGCAGAGATATAAATTCATTCAAATTGACTACACAATAAGTTAAAACTGCTGCAATCCAAAACTGTGGAATCAAGAAAACGTCTAATACCTGGCAAATTTCTATTTGTTTCATCAGCTCCTGGTTTTTGTTTTGAAGATCATCAACCATAGAGGCCTTCAATAAGGCAGACTGAACGGTCCTTTCAGCTTCAAGTAATGCTGCTTCCTTTGATTTAGTTAGCCGATCTAATGCTTTGTTGTCATCTTGAAGTTTTGCAATCTGGAATTAACCAATGAGCAACAAGATATTTTTTTAAAAATTCTATAGACAATTGTGGACTCTTCAAGAAGGAAGACACAGTTAAGAAGCTCAATTGATGAACATACCTCCTGGCGAGCAAGCTTAAGCTCAGCCTCAAGAGGTGCCAGAATTGCCTCTATTGGAGGCATATCATCATCCTTCTGAGCAGCATGAACCCTTCGAAGTGTAGCTTCAGCTGCAAACTGAGCTGCCATGGATGCCTTCTTCTCATCATTGATTTTCTTGATTTCTAGATTCTGCAAAGCAACTATAGATAAACAACACATAGTTGTACCAGAAATTGACAAAATTAGTACAAAGGGAGTCATGTAAGAAGGAATACTTTGCTCTCTAGAAGAGACTCTGTTAGCTTGAGCTTTTCCTCCACCTTTGATAGTTCGTCAGTCAACTATAAGAATCGGAACCCACAAAATCAGACCAATTGTTCCATAATAATTAGAATAGGCAATTAAACAGAAGTAAGTGCAGCTAAAAGGGAGAAAAGACATTATTCATGTTAATACACGTGTTCCAAAATTCAGCACATGCACCACATACCTAGCAATATCAGCAAAACACACGGGATGACATAACTAGAATAAAACATAAACCCTCAATCATGACCTTTCTGTTTCAACCAGCTCAAAATGTATTCAACTTCAACCTGAATCCCAATTCAGTACAGAAAGCCGTATGAAATGTCACATGTGACTATCCAAGTTATAAACCATGAGGACATGGAACCGAATGACCATAGCTCATGTGTAACTATCTGAATGATAAACCATCTAGTGAGTGGTCTAGAATGCATGACAGTAATTAGTTAAGGAGAAAGAGACAAAGTTAAACCAACTGACAGTTCTCTTCCTTCCAATAAAAACAAACTCAACAAATAAATTTAAACCCAGCTGACAATTCTCTTCTCCCTCCGATAAAACTCAATCAACAATTAAATTTAGAACCATCTAACAATTCACTTTCCCCTCCAATAAAAACTCAATCAACAACAAGTCATTAGTCAATCTCAACATGGTAAGTGGAAAATTAAAAGAATCTTGAGATTAATGAGAATAACTGCTGCCACTAGTTCATAAGCATTCCAACTGTTGGTAAAGAAAGCCAAATAGATAAAGAATTCACCCATAAATTTAAATTAATAAATACTTGATGGATATCAACTTTGTCCAAAGGATGCACCTCATCTCCCACTCATAAAACACGACAGAATTCCTCGTTTGTTTCTTTAGAAACAGTTAACTTACTAAGTTGCAGAATAAGCAATAAAATTAACAGACGGTGGGTAAGACTCCTCATCTTTCAGATTTTCACTTCCCCCTCCAATAAAAACTCAATCAACAACAAGCCATTAGTCAACTCAACAAGGTAAGTAGAAAATTAAAAGAATCTTGAGATTAATGAGAACAAATGCTGCCACTAGTTCATAATCATTCCAATTGTTGGTTAACAAAGCCAAATAGATAAAGAATTCACCCCTAATTTAAATTAAGAAATACTTGATGGATATCAACTTTGTCCAAAGGAAGCCCCTCATCTCCCACTCACAAAACACAACAGAATTACACGTTTGTTTCTTTCAAAACAATTAACTTACTATAAGTTGCATAATAAGCAATAAAATTAAAAGACGACAGGTAAAACTCCTCATCTTTCAGATTTGGCATAATTTTAAGCTCATTGATTACCGCATCAAAAAATCACTTCAATAATTACCGAACATCAAAATAAATGATAATAAATTTAAAACAGACTAAATCAGGACCTCTTCAACAGCCTTCTCTCTTAGTCGCTCAGAGAACCTTAAGGCCTTGATCTCCGCATGCGCTTCTCCTAACTCTCTGTCCTTATCTGCAACCATAAAAATCCAAATAGTTATATATATAAACATGTTCATAACACAACCTAACCAAATCACGCTCAAAAACAGTCATACGGCACAAAATTCACCGAAACACTACTAGATCGAACCACATTCACACCTCTCACTTCATTCTCTAGTCGATTGAGCTCTACTTTAACCGGATCCGAGCCGTGTAACAGAGTAATGAACTCGTTATCAGCGTCGAAGCTTCGCCTCACCGAAGTCCGCCTTCTCGACGAGCTCTTAGGCCCATCCTTGAAGGATCCAGACATCGTCAGTAGCGGCGCCGTCGTCGGAGTCCCTGCAGCCGCACCGCCATTAACCTCCGTCAGCGTTCCGTCGCCGGAAAGCTCTGCCATCGCCGATCTGATTCTATCTCTCTCACAGCCTCTCTGACATCCAAATGCACTAAGATCCAAATGCCAGCTAGCACTCTCAAATCAAAGCAGCACACAGCTAAAGAGACAAATGTGTATATATATATATGATTGTATAAATAAATATAGAAACTAGAAAGAGAAAGAAAGAGTTGGTTTTAGACTAGTGTGTGGTTTCTTTCTCTAGAGGTGCCTTGAGTGTGATATAAAATAAAAATAAAAACTGGGGACTGTTTCTCAGTAAACAGTTAAGCTTACTTAGGGAAGTATAGATTTTAGGTTGTGACTTGCATATGTTGCTTTTCGTTTTCCTGATTTCCTCAGTGATTCACGCGAGAGACTTGCTAAACATTGTGTGGAACATCCAATTTAAAGCACGTAATAAACCTCTTTGTTGAAATTATAGATATTTGATTATCATTATTGTTATTATTATAATATGGTTAGTTGTGGTCTTTTGTCATCAAACGTTTGTGACCTTGGGTTTGTCTTGGGATAAGCAGGATGCGCATTGCGCACACTTTCTCCTGGGGATGTGCAGGATTGGAGTGCAGTGTGCGCTTAGGTGGCACAACTTTTATAACTAAACGCTTTTAATTTTTCAGTAAATTGTAATAAAAATGCTATTTTAAAAAATATTTAAAAGTACATTTTATATCAAAAAAATTTAAAAAGAATTTTCCTTAATTTTAAAAAATTAATTTAATATAATTTATTATGAAACTTAAATCATAACCGTTATACACAATCTCTTATATGTTTAACAGCCAATCATATACCAATTTATATTAATTAATTCAATAAAATATTTTAATATTATAAATTATTTTATGAGTAATTTAAAATAACAAAAATATGTATTAAAATGGGGATTTAAGGAAAAGAAAGAAGAATTACAAAAATGATACTTTCAATCCAAAGATTTTTACAAAATTTTAACTTAAAACTCTTAATGGTTGGTAACATTTAAAAAGAAAGTTGTAATAAAATAGCAATTGGGAGCACTGGACAGGTAATTTGGTCGGAACAGATCGTCTGTGTTGTTTTCCATTTGTCTGAATAATCTCATCCATCTAATTTATTGCAATAAATGAATAACATTGTTTCGAAATAAGGAGGAATATAGAAGATAGAAAGATCTTCTATTGCCCAAATTGGTATAGCAAAATAAAAGAATATTCTATAATTTACCAAAAAAAGGAACACATATGGATGCAGGAATATATGGGAGTAAATTATGACACACCAACTACACAGAAAATGCTATCAGGAGACAACTTTGAGATAGGCCCTTTAATGACATATCCAGCTACTGCCATCTAAAAGGAAAACGATCTCCAAGCAGACAAGGAAGAAGAAGTTAATTGATGCATCTAAGCCTAAGATCTACTGAGTTCACACAATAAAAGACAATTCAAATCTACTAAAGGTACAACATGATGTTAAGAAAGAAACTGCACGCAGAAGTGGGAGGAGGAAAGAATTTGCTGGCGTGAATCGCCAGGCAATTTTAACATAACTCTCAATAAAAGGTGAAGCCGAAACTGAAGAGTTTGGAAACTGGAAATGGTGTATACCTCAGGAATAATGGTCACCTCGTGGTGAGCTTACAAGATTAACCTACAAAATAAACGAGACTGACAAGTACAGACGCATGTGGAGGAGTAGAAGCCTTAGCATGTTTAATGTATTGGCTGAGAGTTTTATCTCTGGATGTGTATGAACTTAAATTTATTTAACAAGGGAGAGTCGAGGGATTGATTTAGGGATTTTAATCCCAAAAGACATGAAAGTTGTAATAAAGTATCGAAACGGTTCTAAAAATCAAAAGAAAAGATTGTATATTTATTTGTACAAGATCATACCCTGCACTGATTTTTTCAACTCGTTAATGACTTGGAAAGAGGAAAAGAAAAAGGGGACGTATTCTTACTCTTTTTGTCTTTCATGATTGCCCGGTTGTACTTTAGTGAAAAACATACTACTTGAAAGTGCAAGGACGGAGAAATAACTTGCTTTGACATTCAAATTTTAACTAAGTGAGAAGATGAGAGATCCTCAGAGCGAACTCGTCTCCAACTCTATAAAAATGCTATATTTCTTAGACCTATGACAGATGCATTTCCCATATTTAAAAGAATGACCGACCTAATTTTATAATGTATAGAAAAGTAAAAAGGAATGTATTGTGCCGATCTGTGATTGGGGTTAGTACTTGGTTGTAACATGTGCAAAGTCGTTAGTATTCTGCAATCTTTCCAACTGAAGCGAAAAATGTGATGCTACTCCTTAACCTCCCATCTCTAATAATATTTATTTTCTTTTATATTTTTTAATGTTAAGTGATGCTCATATGCGGGTCAAAAATTTTTTAAGCCGGCTGGAATGATTCTGCACGTGGCCCGTGGGTGGCCCGAAGTCAACTGGCTTGTGGTTAGGCTCCAACGACTCGCCTGAGCTTCGGGCAACCCATCGGGCCTCAATTGGCCCAAACATTTAATATATTTTAAAGATTTATATATATTTATTTTAAGAAAATTTAAAAAAGTTGTAGTTTTGCTTTTTAAATTTCATAAATTACAAATTATAACATAACTACGAAATATGAGATTACCTATAAATTATACAAAAATATTTATATAAAATAAATGATATAAAATATGAACCAATATATATTTATTAAAAAGACATAGCTAAGACAATGTTGTCATATTTATTCCCTACAACAAGTTATTTTTATTTTTATTTTTTACTTTTATTATAACAATTAATTATAATATAAATGTTAAAAATTTATTATCTAAATACAACGAATTTATTTCAAATATTATATTCATGTGTTAAAAATTATTATATTTCTTTTTAATATGATTTTTAAAAATACATTTATTAAGTCTATAATATAATATTTTCAAACTTTTAATGTTTTTATAAATTATGTACAAAACTCTTAATTGATGTAGTTGTTG
>JANSVA010000216.1:7896329-7914611 GCA_025504915.1 Erythroxylum reticulatum | reverse complement strand
TGATTTACCAATAACATGAATTGATGGATTATAATTAGTGAATTGAGAATTTATTGTTACAATTGAGTAATTGATGACGTGATATGTGCATCTAGTTTAAGAAAAATGTTAAAGAGTTAAACAAATTTATACATGGGAATGTAGGTTGATTAGGGCTATGAAATGGTGACATATGGCATTAGGAATAAGTGGCAAATGATTCAGTTAAATTGATGACAAGTGGTTTGAGTATAATTGTGACAAGTGGCCCTTTAAGTTTGTGACAAATGGCACTTTAGACTTGTGACCTGTGGAACAATAGAATGGTGACATGTGTAGCCTTACAATTGGTGGCATGTGTAGCATTACAAGTGATAACATATGGAGGCTTAAAATGAGTGACATGTTAAGCGTAAAGTAAGTGACACATGGATCAATAGAATAGTAACATATGGACTAATATATGTACCAATAGAATGGTGACACATAGGCTAATGGAATGGTGACACATGGATTCGTTTGAGCTTCTTGAATTTTCTAGAGAAAATTGATGAAAAGGTAATAAAAGTAAGAGTGAGGGTCTACCATAAGGTTAGAAGAGGGAGAAAAATGAAAATGAGAAGAGAAGGAGAGAAAAAGGGGAAGAGAAGAGGAAAAGGAAAGAAGTTATCAAGGTAACTAGAAATTCTGGTTTCAATTTCATCTTTCTCTTTCTATCTATCTTTCATATTCTTAGAGCACGAATTTGAAGCAACTCAAAGAATGAAAGTTGTATATATAGGTCTTAACTTGACCTTTGTGAAAGTGGGTTGACAAAATGGTGACTAGAGTTCGAGTTATGCTTGTTTTCCTAATACTGCCTGTGGTAGACACTTGTGTAGGAATCTTGTATTATTTCCTGATTTTTTAGGACATTAGAGTCCGAATTAGTGAAAGTATATGAAAAATGATTATTGATATCTTATTAACGTTTCTATGAAATAGTTTTGTTAGGAGATGTATTGATAATGATTTATTGTAGAGAGAGTTATGATTAAAAGAAGACAACTTGTTCATCAAAGAACATTAGGAAGAAAAAGATGTAAACATTGCATATTAAGTTAGGTTAGTTTGATCGTTGAGCAGACATTGAGGCTGAATTAATAAGTGAATTATTAACCTAGTGAAATATGTTAGAATAACATTTATGATGATTGATTAGGGATGAATTTGGTTGTGATGGTGTATGAATATGAGATACATGTTTGAGTAGTAAATAAATTGTATATTTTTATGTATAAAGGCTCGGGACCTATGAATCAAGGAGCTCATACCAAAGATTGTTTAAGTCATGGGAGTGTAAACCTTCTTTTTATTTGAATTGGGGAAACCATATCTCTCAAATGAAATTAGAACATCCAAAGAGATGCATGATGACTTGTAGGTGAATTTTGAACCTAAGTAATGCATAGTAGAATTGAATCTCAAATGGATGCTAGTATACTTATGTATTTAATAAGCCACATTGTTTTAAATAACTCTTTGTACTTAGAGTGAAACTGATTTTTTTATTACGTAATTTGAGAAATGATATTTTTTTTCAACAACCTGCACTTAAAGTGTAAAGGATAACATTTTATTTTTTGAAACTACATTTTTTAAACAACTTTGCACTTGGAGTGTAAAAGATGTCTTTTATTGCATGAAATAACGTTTTGGAACTTACATATGCATAACTGAGTCGTGTATGTTGCGTGTATGTGTTCTCTTTTGGCTTAAAACCATGACAAGGTTCCATTTTATATGTTGGACCGATAAATAAAGGTATGATGCCTTACTGGATTTTAGTACTCAATATTTGTATATGATTTTTTGTGATTGGTAAGGTAACGATTGGCCATTCGTTTGCTAGACACAATAGATTAAGTGACACTCGTACCTTTGGTGCTAGTACATAAAAGTCGAGTTTCTGTATCGACACCTTTCTATGGGACTTACAGATGATTGCACACCTAGAGGTCAGGTCACTGAAGAGGTCATCACCTAGGGTCATAATACTCTTATCGACAGTAGTCTAGACTCACCAGGGATGAAAGTTGAACCAACACCGGGAATCTATGGGTGTGTACACTAGTTTGGTCGACTAGTGGTGACATATATAATTTTTTTGGCTTATTATGAGATTTGTTTTCTGACGAGATTGATTTATACATGTGATGTTTTTCTACTTTTGTGTACTGGAACTGGAACCTATGTTCACCGGATGAGTGATTAATAGGCTAGGCTTATATGGTTCCTAACTAGTATACGTTGAGTCATAGGCTAGGCCTATGTGTTTCTATGTCATGTATGTTTGCTTTATAGGTTGTTTACACCGTCTTGGTGTGTTTTGAGTTCTATTTATGATATATGTTTTTCCTGCTCACTGAGAACATAATGTATTCACCCCTTCCACTATCCAACCATACAAGTTAATTTGGTGAGCTTGAGGCTTTGAGCGTATCGTGCAGTCTCTTGACATTTTCGGGGCATTACCGTACATGGGTAGTCTCTATTTTTACTTTTGTTGTATAGTGGCTTATAAACTATTTTGTTTTTATTATGTTGGTTATGTTAATATACTTTATGATTTTGTAAATTAACTCTTAACTATCTTATGGTTTGTAAATAACCTTATGTACAAACCTTTTGTACTGTTGTTGAGATTGCTCTTAAGTGGACTTAAAAGTCTAGAAGTTGCGGTAAAGTTTTTATCTGAATATAGAAGTGCGTTTAAAACTAATTTACAGGTATTTTAATTGAGTTTTGGGATTTTCAAAATATAGTCATTGTGTTATCCAAATATTTTCAAAGGATATTCAATTAGCTTTGCATAGTTGGGTTAAGGGTATCGTGAGTATCTTTAGCCTGCCCATGCGGTGGTTGTCATTTTCCCAACGTGGTATTGGGTCGTGATATGCGCCAATCGATGCATGTGCAATGCCTACTCGCCTCGTGGCCACTCGCAGGGTGACGTCAACGCTACAGTGATGATAACATCATATTGACGTCAACACCTTAAAAAATATTTTAAAAAGAAAATTTTATAATTCTCGTAAAGGTACCTCGGGTCCTATTAGGTCAGTTTTTTGTTCAGGAGAATTTTTAAAGTATTTTTCAAATTTTCTAGATTATTACATTGGTAATTGGATTCTAGATAAGGTTTTAAAGCTTTTGTAAGCTTATTTTGAGTATAGTTTTGTGCTCCGAACTATACATAAGAGAGACACTAAAGGTTTCATGTCGCATGTGGTCAGTTTGGTATTTGAGAAAGTACAATGATCACTCTCATTGAGAATTTTTAAATAAAATCTCAAATAAAGTATAAAGACAATGTTTTCAGTATTAATATGTGATTATTTGATTGTGAATCTAGTTTTTTCAGTTTTGATCGATTTTCACATACACTATGACCATATAGAATGTGAGGATGACATAGAGATGTATCCCTTGTGTTTGTAGTCTTTTTGAGTATTGGTAAGATTGTAATCACCACAGTGACCTTTCAAGTTAGTATTTAGATTGTACCATGTCCATGTTGGGGGAAGTCTCTGGTGTCATATTTGGTTATTCAGCCTATAAGTGTTGACCTTCTATGAGATTTTGATATATACATAAAGGCATTAGATGGAGGAAAGTTGTTTCTTAAATGATCTACTCACCCATAGGTGGTAGTGTCATGAGAGGTTATGGTTTGTACTCTGATCGCTTTTATGTGAAGGTCTAATTACATATATTATGTATTCAACCTACAGGTGTTTCATAATATGTACGATCAGATTCTCTGTATAGATAATGTTATCATTGTTGTCCTACATTTAAATTGATGTTTACATTGTCTTTTCTATCATGTCCTCACCTTTTCTGTAAACAACAATGCTATTATGATTGAGACCTTAAATGGTTTCATTTTCAAGAAGTGGAAGAAGGATATGGGGTTTGCATTAGAGATGACTGACATTAGTATTACGATGCACATCGAGAGACCTTCTCCACTTACTGATATCAGTTTAAAAGCTGATAAAGTAGCTATGGCGATCTGGGAGCAGTCAAATAGGATGTGCTATTTGACCATCAAGAGGTTGATCCCAGATCATCTCTTGAGTGGATTACCAGATACGATCATAACAAAGGAGTTTATGAATGACATTTTCCAGAGATACAAGGTTTCTTCTTATGCAGAGCAGAGCACTTTGATTAAAAAACTATTATCCATAAAGTATACAAGAGAAGGAGGCGTTCGAGAATACATTATCAAGATGGTTCACCTTCAGACTAGGCTGATGACACTTACTATACCAATTCCTGATAATCTTATAGTGTATCAGGCACTAAATACTCTCCCTCGAGAGTTTGAGATGTTGGCTACTCCTACATCTCTCAGGATGAGGCCTGGGACATCAATATCTTCCCAGTTTGCTGCAGCAGAGGAGAAGATTAAGAGTTCTCCTCATACGACTATGTTTGTAGCTGCCAAAGGTAAGGGGAAGGCTAAACCCCAACAACCTAAAGACAAGGGTAAGAAACTCAAACTCTCTCCAAAGATTCAGACTGGACAGTCTAGCATTGCAAAGGGGCCACATGATCTAAAGGGTAGGAGGTTCTTCTTCTGTAAGAAGAAGGAGTATAGGAAGGTTGATTGTGAGAAGTACAAGCTATGGAAGGTTAAGTAGGAACTATCAGGTAACTCCTCGACCTATATGATTCATGAATTCAATGTAGCTATAACCACATCAAGTTCTTGGTGGTTGGATAGTGGAAAATCTAACCATGTTGCTTCCATAATGCGGGGGCTCAGATCTAGGAGAAGGTCGGCTAAAAGAGAGGAGAAACTGATGGTTGGCAACAATGAGGAGGTGGATGTTTTGTATGTAGGAGATGTAGGTTTGAACCTCGATATGGGGTTTGTACTAGTTTTACGAGACACATTTTGTATACCATATTTTAGACAAAAATTGATCTCTGTATTAGTTTTGGATAAAGAAGGTAATCGTTTTGTATTTAATACTTCAGTTGTAAATATTTCTATCAATACAAGACATATCAAAACTACCTTCTTATCATACTGATTGTATAGAATGTGTCTTACTCCTAATGAATGTATGCCTCTTCTTATTTTACTGAACCTGTTACTTAAAAGAGAGTCTTCATAAAAGAAACATTGTACATGTTGTGGCATAAATGTCATCGCCACATTTTTAGGGAGAGGGTTGAGAGATTAATAAAGGATAATATTTTCTCAAATCTACGATTTAGTGATTTGGAAATATGTATCGATTATTGTAGGGGTAAGTTCACCAAGATAAAGAAAAAAAAGGTTCAAATCGTGATTCTGGTATATTGGACCTCATATATACAGACGTTAATGGTCCCTATGCAGTCACGTTATGCCATGCTAGATATTTTTTGACGTTTATAGATGTTATTCCCACTGTGGTTATGTGTTCTTACTTAAGAAAAAGTCTGAAGTTCTTGATAAGTTCAAGACCTTTAAGACTGAGGTTGAGAACTAGTTGGAAAAATTAATAAAGATTGTCAGATCTGACATAGGAGGGGAATACTATGGAAGATATAGAGTTGCAGGATAAGAAAATGGTCCGTTTGCTATGTATTTGGAATCAGTTAGAATAGTGACACAATTCACTATCCCAAGTAGTCCTGAGAAAAATCGTATTGCCGAAAGGCACAATCTCACCCTAAAGGACATGATGAATACCTTTGGGGCGAAGCCATCAAGACGACATTGTGTATCTTGAATAGAGTCCCAAGTAAGACAGTATCCAAGATGCCTTTTGAACTCTGGAAAGGATGGAACTCAAGCTTTACACACATTCATGTATGGGGCTACCTTGCTCAGGTAAGGTTATATAGTCCTTATGAGAGAAAATTGCAACCTTGTTTTACTCATAGCTATTTGGTAGGTTATACCAACCACTCTAAGGGTTACAGATTTTACTGTAGAGAAGGAGGGGCCAGAATAGTAAAATTGCAGACGGCTAAGTTTTTGGAATACGATGTCCATGATGAGGGAGAATCTTCATATCCTACAAGAGATAGTAGGATGGATACTACAATTATTTCATATCTACTTATCATACAGTCAATTCCGGTGGATGTAGGTCTAAGTACCATGCCTATGCAGGCACAAGAACCTATACCTATTCAAGAAGAGGTGTTTGAGGTATAAGAACGTATGCAGTTGCACAAATCCACCAGAGAGAGGTAACTTGGTATCTCACCAGATTACATAGTCTATTTGGATAAGCAAGACTATGACATAGGGCATGTTGTGGATCCAGTTACTTATATAGAAGCTAATTTTGGACCCCATGTGAATATGTGATGGGAAGCGATGAAGGATGAGATGCAGTCAATGAGGTATAATAAGGTATGGGAGCTTGTTAATTTACCTCAATATTGTAGGTCTGTCAGTTGCAAGTGGCTATTTAGGACCAACAAGGACACATAGGGTCAAATTGAGCAATTTAAGGCACGTTTGGTTGCCAGGGGATTCATTTAGAGAGAAGAAATTGACTTCAAAATGTTACCTTCTCTCATGTATCCTCCAAGGGTGCATTTAGAGTGATTATGACAATAGTAGCCCATTATGACATAGAGCTACATCAGATGGACGTTAAGTCTGCTTTCCTAAATAGTGACCTTTATGAGGAGGTCTATATAGAGCAACCTGGAGGATTTCAGGATCAAAATGCAACTGACAAAGTTTATAAGTTGACTAAATCAATATACAGTCTGAAACAAGCTTCCAGACAATGGTACCTAAAGTTTAATGAGGTTTTTACCTTATTCGGTTTTGTGGAAAACAAAGTTGAAAGATGCTTATACTATAAGGTTAGGGGGAGCAAAGTTATCTTTCTATTACTGTACGTGGATGATATCTTACTCGTGCCAAATAATTTGACCATGTTGCATGAGGTTAAAGCAACCTTTAGCCAAACACTTTGACATGAAGGATTTAGGTGAAGCATCTTTTAACTTTGGTATGCAGATTCACCGGTACAGATCACAACACTCATTGAGCCTCTCACAAAGAGCATACATTGAGCGAGTGCTGCAAAGGTTTAATATGGTTGACTGTAAACCTATTGTAACACCTATCTCTCGTGGTGAGAGATTATCTTTGGCACAGCGTCTAAAGAATGATGTTAAGAGAGAGGCTATAAGGAATGTCCTATACTTTTTGGTAGCCTTATGTATGCCTAGGTGTGCCCTAGATCGGACATTACATTTGTTGTTGGACTGTTGGGTCAATATCTGGCCAACCTACGTATAAACCATTGGAATGCAGTTAAGCGAGTGTTGAGATACCTAAAGGGCACTAAGGATTATATGTTGACATACAGGAAAGTCAATGATTTAAACCTCACAAGGTATACTGACTTTGATTTCGTTGTGTCCAAATGATCGCAAATCTACATCAGGGTACATTTTTATGTTGGCAGATGGTGCAATATCGTGGAAGAGTGTCAAGCAAACACCGATAACTTCCTTGACTATGCATGCAGAGTTTGTTGCATGTTATAGAGTTGCTACACAGGTGGTTTGGCTCAAAAACTTGATTTTTAAGTTATCTGTGGTAGATTCGATAGCTAGACCCACTCGGTTATATTGTGATAATCTTGATGTAGTGTTGTTTAGTAACAACAGCAAAATATCATAGGGTTTAAGCATTTGGAGGTCAAGTACTTGACCATAAAGGAGTTTATTAAGAAGTTTGGCCTCGAAAATTGCTTTGGAAAATCAAATGGCACTGAAATCAAGTATTTCACATTTCCTTCATTTTAACCCTTTCATGAATGATATGGGACACATAATAAGGTCTATCCTACGTGTTATAGAAGAATATAATCATTTATTCATACTACCATTTCAACTAATGTAAAATTCCTTATGAATTATTGCTCTGTGCGAGTTAATATAATTTTGAAGTATTTGTCGACAAGGTTATCACTGGAATTTGCAAGGATAAATGGTCTGGACAAGTAATTGAATCTTTTATGTTGCTGATCTATTGTCTATTTGTATGGGAGGACCTAATGGACTTTGATAAATTTATAAATTTTTTGAAATAAATCCAAATCGAAGATATTTTCCTGAAGAAAGCATTACTTTAAAAGTCATCTAAAGAGATCTGAAGTTATTTTAGTCTGTTATTCTAAATTTTGAAGAAGCCTTCTAATGGTTGACTTAAATTCTTCCAATTTTACTCTTCATCTGATCCATGCTTTAGAAGTTGGGTGTGAGACATACTTCTTAATTAGAAGCTTATAATCATTTCTCAATTCCTGGGGTTTCATGTACCTAATGTTCATTTGCTCTTCTAGTATCTCAGCTAAACAAGCCACTCCAACCTTGAGAACTACAATCTAACATTTCCTGATTTTTTTGATTTCAAACGTTGATCTTCTTTGCACAGAAAGTTACACTTGTTCCCTGACCTTCTTGCAAGATTTACGGGTGGTCAGGCAATGCCATTTCTATAAAGTTTTGAATATTCAATTCTTCATTGGATATGGCAGCTAATGGTTTCTTTCTTGTAAACATTGTCATAGGTCGTCATCCCACTTCATATGCCATACTTTGAAATTCATTCCCACGTCAGAAATTGCAATGATGTAGCAAATAACAAATAGAGAGCATATAGATTGTGTGGATTTCTATTTTAGGGATTAAGGATTTGAGTTCCAATTTGGTTTCCGGAATTAAGTGTATGGGTGAGTCTGTGTTCCGAGGGACTAAATGTTATCCTCATAGCACATAAATGCATTTCACAGCTAGCTGAAAATGGACCTTGGATGGAAGGTTAGTTAGATCACATACATGGCGGTAGCATGCGAAGGCTCTAAGGTGACTAAATGAGTTAGATCAAACATGGTGCGAGTTTTGGTAGAGTTTCAAACTTTGTACGAACTAACATGACTAAGGTTAAGTTCTTGATAGACTGAGGAAAGGTGTATGCTCAAATGTACAGACCATGGATAATCGACTTGACATGGGGAAGCATTGGACTAGACTAGTGTGCTTGACTGGCTTTGGCTTGTATGACTCATCATAATAGATAGAGATCATAGAGAGATCTTGGGTGATGTTGCAGATAAGATCATGGAGTAAACATAAATTCCAAAGGATAAAAACCACGTAAGAGGATCATCTAAAGATAGTGAACATCTTCATGGATAAGGTTAGATCATGTATAATCTTTTATTTTATTGGTTAGGATATAGATAGACGTTATTGAATAGTCTTATTTAGGCAGGGATATTATCTTTTTGGATAATGATGTAATTTGATAGGATAACATGTGATCTTGGGTAGTAGAGTTCTATTAGGATTCTAACTTAGACCTCAAACCTGAATTCCTATATATAGCTCATTTGAGCCTTACTCCTCATAGACTTAGAGATTGAGAGAGTATCCTTTATATATTTTGAGGGAAGTAATACAGGTTGACAGTTTGTTATATCTCTTTCTTGGTTTTATTGTTACCTTTGAATATTCTAGTGTTTTTATAGTTTTCTAGAAAGTGTGAGAGTTAAAACACTACGAGGGTCATAAGGTGTTCTAAAACAAGGTTGTTAGTTGTCGATCACGTGGGAAGGCTGAGTCTTGCTTAAATGGACCTAAGTAAGATTATCGTACAAAGGAGTAGGTGTGACTTACGGTATAAGTTTGGTGCTTAAGAATACCTTTGTAATAGCTGATATCATAGCCTAATTTCGAGATGACCGGAGGTAGCAATTTGATAGAGAATATCAACAGAGTGGGCGCATTCATTGGTCTAATTCCTCAAGGGGAGGAGAAGATCACTTTATACAATACCCGTATGGAGATGTCGGCAGAATAGATCCAACAGTTGCAACATCATTAATAAACCTTTATATACATGCCTTCTTTACATAAAACAAATTCCAAAAACATGTTCATTAATATACAGTAATTCTCAAAAGCATTTACAAGGAAAAATGTCTACATAGTAAAACGTGTCAAAGCGAGTTACTTCAGAGGTGGAGTCCTTGCTACTGAAGCCTTTGAGCGTGCACTTGAAAGGTTTTATTTTAAAAACAAAAAGTAAAGTGTGAACTAAATGAGTTTTCAATGAGTGTTAACATTTCTATGCAAACCATGTTTAACAATTTAAGCCTTCCTAAAATAAATTCATTTCATTTCATATGATACAATTCAATATAAAACATATATGCTTTCAGAAAATCAAAATTTCAAGTTACTAATAAATTATGACGACATCATTATTGTCATGAAATTTCTTACACGATATAATCCACCATTAACTTTTTTTTTCCATATGGGAACTGGTTCTTTATCGCTTACCTGCGACTAATTAATCACTAGTTATAAAGCTGGTTCTACATCACTCACTTGTACTAGGTTAACCATTATACATCGGTTGTTATGGAGTTGGTTTTGCATCGCTTACATACAACTAGTTAACCACTAGTTACAAAGCTAGTTCTACATTGTTTACCCTTAATTGGTTAGCCACTAGTTACGGAGCTGGTTTTATATCATTTATTCGCACTAAGATAATTGCTATATACCTTTGTAATAGTATGTGTAAATCCTAATGGTGTACCATAGGTTAAAAATCATTTCCTTTTTCTCAACCAATAACCTAATTTCATTGTAACTTTAAATCATATGAAATTCAATTTTCAAACTTCAATTCATATATTACTAAAACATATACCTATACTATCAATTTTCACTTATAATGTTTCATTCAAATAAAAATCATAATCATATAATATAAAGTTATATATCATCAATTCTTTTGCAAATAATTTATTCATATAAAACAATTAAAAAGCACTCATCGTTTAGTAACTTTATCTCCAAGCACATTTACATGTTTTATGCTTTCCTTTACCTACACAAAGCACATTTTCCTTAGGCATTTATTTCCAAATTTAGAAATAAGGCATTAAAACAATGTATTTGGTTTAATCGAATTTGAGATTAGTGTTTAATCATATAACACCTATGTTAATTGTATTCACCATGTCATGATCATGCATGAGGAGTTATGGTCGTGACCCCTGCCTAGAATTCATTTCTCCATTTTTCTGTAATTTTCATATAATAAATGTTCATATTAGGTTTTGAGGTCTTCTAGACATTTGTTTCCCTATGTCTTTAGTTTCATAACATTAAAAATCTGGCCATTTGAACTTTTAAATCAAGAAACATGCACCAAACATCACAAACTGCTCCAATATAGGGGCAACATCAGGTCACCATTTTCAATCTCAAATTCAAATGTCATTAAGCCAGAATTAGGTCAGGGTCTCTCCTAAAGATTTTTAATAGTATGTATTAGGGTTTCATCTCCAATTGAAATCACCCAATTTGGAGGTCTTTAGGCCCATTTATGGCCAAAACTGTGGAGCTTGTTCAAGTGAACCGAGGATCTAAGATAGAATTTCACTAAAAGTTTCTCTCTCTCACTCATCATATTAAACCAATTCCATGCAAAGTAACACCAAAATAAACTTTTGGATCATATCACACTAAAAACCCTTACCATGGAAAATTCTCTCAAGCTTGATTATTTGGTTGATTTTCTTGCATTCAACCCTAAAATGCTTCCAAACTTATTATCTAATCTATAGCAAGTTAAAATTGCCATTAATCTTACATGAATCTATCCCACTCAAAAACCCAAAACCAGAAATTTAGATTAGGAAAACTTACCACTTTCTTTCAATCTTGTGGATAATTGAAGAACACTTAGTCTTGATCAAGCTCTCTTTAAATTATGCTCTAAAACCATTAAAAATTAGCTGCCTTTTCTTCCCCTCTAGCTTGGACGAATGACACCCTTTCTCTTCTTCTCTCCTTTTTATTTTTGGTCTCTCACGGTGCTCTCTCCAAATGAAGCAACTTACTCTTAGTTTTTGTTTTTTTATACTCCCCATTAATGAGACACATGTCATCTCCTCAATGGACATCTTTAATGAGTCATTAATCCACTCACATTATGTAAATAGACTAAATGATCCTTAACAAGTTTAATTCATCAACTATCTGAATTAATTATGAAAATATTCAGTAATCGTCTTATTATCAAATTGATTATAAAATACTCTAACTAGGGTTACTACTTATTGATTGGACATGTGCCTGACATCTTTAAGGATATCCGAGTCTGTGCCCCGCGAGGGTGGCATTCTACAGCACTCAATCATTCAAATTTAAATACAATTTTTTTGAAACCACTAACATAAAGTGCGGAAATCGATAACCAAATCGGGCCCACTTTATTTCATAAACATTTCTAATCATAGCAATACAATCATCAGAAAATTCAATAGCCATTTAGTCTCGTTACAAATACAAAATACTTGTCAGAATTTCATTACATTGTCAAAACCATATACAAACATTTCTGGTTTGGAAATTTATTTCAAAACAGAAATATTTGAATACACAAGTTACAATAATTGCAGAAGACTTAATTTGATACAAAGATAAAGGAAATACTAATGTAGATGCCAACTGATCCCGAACTCTATCTCTTACTTGCATGTTGTAGGTATACTCCTGTTTGTCTAACGGGGTACTCTTTAAGCCTAAAAAATAATTGGAAATTTTGGGTGAGTTTTGCGAACTCAGTGAGGTAACTATCATCGATAATTCACTCAATTCATGCAACAAATCATTTCATAGAACAAACATTTCACAAAAATTGCACTTTACATCAGTATCACATTTTCACTTAAGCATAGGCAAATTTGGCATTTCAATCCAGCAAATATATTTAACAAAATGCATATGAAATGCTTATAAGACACTTTTGTAATTATTACGTTGATGTGCCCAAGTGCCTAACTGTCCCGCATCCATTAGATATCGGGCTCATTGATAACTGTCCCATATAGGGATCATCGATAACTGTCCCATATAAGGATCATTAATAACTGTCCCATATAGGGCTCATTAAACATTGAATTTGAGGCTCCGAATCACTTTCTGAGCTCGAGGCTCTTTTCACACTTTGAGCTTTAAGCTTTGATCAGTGGCTACTCTGGTCACAACTCCCATTATCTGATCATGCATTCATGTAATGAAATGCATCACATTTATTCAATCAATTGAAAATGCTCAAAGTCACATAATCATATTCACTATCACATCTCATTCTCATTGTCATCAGACCTTAGTCCGACATCCAACAATTAAGTCAAGAAAACACTTATTTCATTCAATTCACATTCATCGGACCTCCTTTCTGAAAACCAACAAAATCAATCACATTCATTTATCATTCATAACATCATTTAAGCAAACAATAATTAAGAGAAACTGTCTGGGTTACTCACTGTACATTCCAAAATAGCATTTGCTTCTAATTTTGGATATGCCTGTATGTGAACGTTTATCCTGCACATCCTATTTATGCAACACACACCATTCACATATGTTACAAAACTCATTTATGCACAAATGGTTATATAGACTATGTACAATGCATGCTCAATGACAATCTCAGGTACTTTACCAACTTCATATCTTATGCTCATTTTTATTTCATAAATCAATCACTCAATCAAGTGAATATTGTTATCCCCAAACATACTTATACCTTTGGTACTTTGATGTCAACAATTCATTCACTAATTTATCATTAGTAGCCTTTCATTTCAATCCCACTGAAAACACGACATCATCTCTCTCTCACTCTGATTTCCTTAACTTTAATCCTATATTTGCTCGTCCTAAATTTTCCAAACTAATATTCACTTAGGTATGTATATATATATACACAATTAGAAGGGAAAACAGAGCATATAAGTCCTTATAACTTTCAACATTTATGTACTCTTTCCTTGCATGTATTCAATGATCTTTCTACTCAAAATCATCTCTACACCATTATATCACATAAAAATCCCTAAATACGTAAAAACAACACATTTGAATTTTCTTTTTCTAGTTTGTACTGTATTCATGAAAATGGCCACTTTTTCCATGACTAATTTATGTCAGATAAACCGTCCATTTTATCTCATATTCAGACTTCTCATAAGAATTAACACGATACTTACTTGTTAAAACTCCAAAATCTTCAACCATCACAAAGAACTAACTTTCATACAACTCATGTACTTCATCTTACAGAGGGTTTTCAGGTTTTCTTGAGGCAAAAGAAACAGATGACAAAGTGGTAACAGTAGAAGATAAGGGTAAGCATAGTTTAGCTTTAGTGGAGTTTTTGATGAAAAACTTTATGTTAAAGATACACTAGAGAAAGAAACTCCAAGAGAAAGAAATGAAGGCAAGTATAGTAACTTGTCTTTCAACGTTATTAAAACTAAACTTTAAAGCTAGGACACCTATTTATTTCTTGGCCACTTATCCACTTACCTTTAGTAAAACTCACTTAAGTATGATTTGTACTTAAGTATATGACTTAATAAAACCACTGAAACACATGTCATAACCCATTAAATCACTTCCAGATTTTTCCATAAAACATCATTTGGGGTCAAATTTACATGATCTTTTTGACCCTAATACTGAAGTTATTTTGCAACACTTTCTTCTAGAAACATGTTCCCCTTTGTCTTATGAATCCAATGGTTCAAGAATCACTTCACTTGGAAGTCGGATGAAAAATTTATGGTCGAAAGAATCAAACATGATTTTTACCTCAATCATATTGAACCTATCTTGAGACAAAAGGCATAACTCTCTCTACAAAAGTTGGATTAAGATCATATTAGGACGGTTTGAAAAAAGACTTCAAGATATACAACTTTTATGAAAACCTCAAAGACAAAGTATATCATTTAAAGTGTCAAAAATGGACAAGTCGATAGGATTAGACGAAGCCAAACAAAAAAGCAGACGAATTGAAAAAGCAGATGAATTGGGAAAATAGCCATAACTTTCCCTACAACTATTGGATTAAGGTTTTCTTTAGATAGTTTGAAAGAGAACTTTAAGATCTACAACTGTTATGAATATATTTAAAACAAATTTTATCGTCTGAGGGTAAAAAATGGAACAGACAATACAAGATGAACAGTGCACAGAAGAAGTAGAAGGTAGAAGAAATAGAATGTAGAAGAAGCTGAATGTAGCAGATATGACGTCATCAAAGACGATACGTTTTATAGACGATATGACGTCATCATAGAAGATACATTTTTATAAAGGACATGACATCATCATAGACGATATGACATCATCACAGATGATACGTTTTTACAGATGATACTATTTATACTTTTGAGCATCTCCACTCAAAGGGGTCATAAGTTTCGACTCCAATGTCCAAAATTCTCATAATATATACTGTTGGAAACATAAAGAAATATATACAACTCTTAAGAAGGAAACTTATCTAATTCATCCTAGATTAATACAAAATTTCCCCTGAAGTCAGAATGTAAATTTTACATTCATCCACCAATGTACTGTACCCAGTTCTCAACTTCATGAAAATTTTGAGACTCTTAGAGACAGAATTTTAATTTGATATCTTCATAAAAATGTAGCCATATGTTTCTAGTTTAATCCAAATGAAGAATCATATCATTTGGATAACTATCGAAAAGGTTATGACTAATAGACCGAAGCACACTCAGTGAACATTTTCTAGATCAACTACCAATTTTGTTTCCAAAACCTTTCCTTATTACAACTCATACCAAGGTCACTCTTTCTACTCCCTCTACCTCTCATTTTTAATAAAATCACATTTAAAATCAATTATACCTTAAAGTTGTCAATGAATGCATGTACCATTATTTTTATGTGCAAAAATTAAATATTTATGTGCATATATGCTAACGTTATGCATAAGCAAGAAAATGCATTTCCTTAATCTCTCTTTGAGCTCACATGTACCGAATTTTCAAGTCCTAACCCTTAGTATAGGAATGGGATGTTACATTTCTCCTCTCCTTAATAAATTTCGTCCTCAAAAATCTCGTCTGATTGGTAGGGGTATTGTTTCCTCATGTGCTCCTCCGTTTCCCATATACTTCACCACTCAAACACTTTCTTCCAAATGATCACATTCAATGTAAATAATCAATATTCTAATTATTGCTTCAAATATCACACCGTCTTAACTGTTTCCTCAATATAATTCAAAATTTTCACTTCACAAGCCTACAATACATCTTTTATCAGTAACACATAATAGTTTTCATACAAGCCAATTCATAATAGCTTAACTTATCTTTTCTCTAAATCTGACCACACCCTACCAAGGTGGTACTCACAAAACACTTCATCTTTTCTTCTATAATTCACTTCTCTTTTTGTCTATTTCACTATATTGCATAACCTCGATGTGATCCACCAAAATTCATTCATCTTTCATAAGCCACTTTATTCTTATTACTGATTCATTCCACTCCTTAATAGTATCTCAAATTTATTCTAGCCTTTAACCATCTTTAGGCACTATTCATTTCAATGTAAGGGTAAACAATCCCTTTTTGTCATACAACGCCTTATAGAGTATCTTAATGATGTCCCTATGACGACAATTGTTATACCTGTATTCAATTGGAACTATACATCAATCTCATATTCCTATAAACTCTGAAATATAAGTTTTAAGCATATCCTCAATAGTTAGAACTATTAGTAATTCAAGCATTCCACCACTTGTTTCTACATCCTTAACAGTTAAATACAATTCCGACGTTTTCCTACTAGGATGTCTAGCTTAGGTAATCTTTTTACTCTATCATCTTTATTGGCTGCACATATTTCTTATTTCAATCATAAAATATCCTTCTTCCAATTCAAACTCAAAAATTCATATTCATTTTCAATTCCTCTATGAGATTCACAATTCTGAATCCTTGGCTTTTAGGTTTTGTTACTTCCTTCATGTGAAACTGATCTTAATTTCAATAGCTAATAGCATTCTGAATTGCCAAAAATTTAACTCGACATTCTACGCTCTTTATTGCATTAGGTTTGGTAACCTCAATATCTGAATTTATACCATTTCATTATAGAATTATCTGTTCAATATATCAGATGACACACTACCTCTACCAGTACAGTACACATTTGTACATTCCTTTCAAACTTAATAAATTCCTCAATCTTTACTGATCTGTATATTCATATATCCAAAATGTTTTTGTACCTATAATGTCTCCAAGCTTGCGAAGTAATTACTATTGCAGCAAGTTCTAAATCATATATCATTAATCAACTTATGAAGCTTAATTGCCTCTATGTATACAAACTCACTTTATCATCAGCTCTATTTCCTTTAGGCATCCCAATGTGCCATGTTCAAATACTATCACATCCATAATTTATTTGATCAAGCTAAGATTCACTCTCATTAAACTTGGCATATACTTGTTTCTACCTTCATTGTATATAAGATTTCCTCAACTGAAAAAGGAATATTCTCTCCACCTTTCGAATATGCTCCAAATATCCTCTATGATCCTAAATATCAATTGATACAGATTTTTCTTGGATCATTTTAATCTTCATTGCCATAATATTTTCGGGGCATGGTTAACTCCAACAGATACAACCCAACTTCCCTTATGCCCATGATTAGTTCTCGTAATTTTTTAAGTAACTAATTCCTTAAATGAGGTAATTTTACCACATGATATTTTCAGTCTCCTAATTAACTTCTTTTCTTGAATGGTTTTCTTTTTTCATTCATTTTCCTCCAATGTCACATTGACTTATTCTAACATCTGTTCATTCATACTGGTTTTTCCATACATTTCAATTTATTTTCCATCATATCTTCCTGCGTTAGTAACAGATTCATCAAATATAATTTGTATCTCCCAAGCATATTTACATAGAATATAATGTGGACTTAAATCCTCCTCAAGTTCAGTAATCTAATCATAGAGTTGAATACTTCACATCAAACAAAATGCGTATACTCTCAATAGAATATTCTCTCTCTCATACCTAAGTCTCCGCTAGGGATATGACTCCAATGTTCACCTTTGATTCATTACCTATTCACTTCTAATTTTTTCTTTCATCAGTCATTCTAAATTGAATCATCTGGTTTGTTGAACCTATCTCAGTGAAATTCTTCTTTGCAAGAAGATTTCTTGGTACTTGCCTAAAAAGTGCTTCTAAAATTCTTATCAATCAGCTATTTTCCATGATTAATTATCGTTCATTCTTAATATGTCAAAAAGATCAATTTCATCCTTTCATAATATCTTAATAAGATCAATTTATGCCATAACTTATATGATCAAAACATCCTTTATAATAAGGCTCAGT
>JANSVA010000216.1:7824416-7837426 GCA_025504915.1 Erythroxylum reticulatum | reverse complement strand
ATGATTTGAGATGTTATGAATGAGATCGACTAAAGATGAATGAAATGAAAAAGAAAGGGATAAGAAAAGAAAGAAAAAAAAGAAAAAAAAATTATACCGGATTTTTCGGATTTGGATTAGTCTAAGGTTCCTAACGCGACACGCTAGAATTTTCATTATCGGATATCGGACATTTGTTTCGCTTCGATTGAACCGTTGCTTTGTTTGTTTCGATTTCGATTTCTTTGCCGATTCGATTCGATTAGTTCCGATTCGTTCTCCGTTCTTCGCTTTGCTTCCAATCGCTTTTTGTTTTGGTTTTTAGTTGGGATCCGGTTCCGAGATCGGGTCCCAACACTTTCCCTTAAGAATATATCTTGTCCTCAAGGCTGTAGGAAGGGAATTGGAGCTGAAAATCATGTGTCCACCCATGATTCTTCATCGATGTTGTGGTCATGCTATGACACCAAAACTTGCGGCACTTGTGCTTGACCTCGTTGAATTATGCTAGTGGATAATATGGCCTCAGGCTTAAACGAATATGTATCGAGCCCCTCTAAGCCTTATGGCAGTGCAGACTTTACCGTATGATTGCCCACATCCGGTTTCAATTGGGAGACATGGAATACGGGATGAATGTAGCTGTTAGGAGATTGTGTTTTAATGGATATGCAGCAGATGTGAAGATTGTGTTTTATTTGAAGTCTATCCAAACCATGCATCTATAGATTAGGTTTTAATTGAAGTCTATCAAAAGCAGGACACTGGGAAAATAACGTGTGTATATGTTACTGCTTGAGGATTTGGGTCACATATAGAGAAAACTAGAGAGGCTAGTTGCGCACATGTGTTTGGTGGGCTAAGTATTATGACTCATGTTATATATAAGGCAGATGGTGCGTGCATGGATCTAACAGGCAGTGGAGGTTACATATGTCTTGAAAATAAACTGGGTTGGCTGCGTACTTGGTTTTACGTGGTTTTATAGTGTGTCTAGTGTTTGGTTGGCATAAGGTTGAGGAAGCCCACGTAGATCTTTAGAAGTGATGTTGCTCACATCCTTGGTTGATGATAGAAGTTTATTCAAACACGCAAGTGTAGCTGAAACTGGTGGCTGTACGTACAACAGTTTGCGTGGATGTGTGCATCTGGTTGAGCATGTTTTCTTTTGTATGTGTGAAGAAAAATACAGGAGGATGCACATGTTAATGAACATAGGTGATTACCGTATTTTTCTGGGTGTTCCATGGTGAAGTTGTTTTGTCAGTAAAGTGAATATTATTTTCAGTGATGTGGGGACTGGTTGTTACTCGAAGAAACACCTTGACTGATTTTTGTGAAGAAAGAATCAACTATGAAGAAAGTTTTCAGCTGGATTATTTTGAGGAGATAAATCCATAGGGAAGTCTTCGTTTGTCTCAAGTATTTTGTTATTTAATTTTCTATTTATTAAATACTTGAACTATTTTTATTTATTATTGTTTTGAGTGAAAGTAGTTAGAAAATTCTCTGATGAGGTTAATACGAGTCGGTCGTGTTATTGGGTGTGAAAATCTTTCATGGGTAGTTAGGTTGTGAGATTGTTATAAAGATTGAGTGGTGTTGTTTTAGGTCAATCTTGTGTAATTCTATTGAACTACTATGAAAGTGATTAATCTGGGTAAGGGCCCCGCAGACGTAGGTAGAGTGTGCCAAACTGTGTTACCAAAATTTGGTGTTTTTATTGTTTCGCTTTTGCATAGTGTTATTTTGTTCGTGCAAAGGAAATTTTGGAAAGTTTGCGAATTAATTAACCCCTTTGGTTTTTCAATTGGTATCAAAGCAAGGTTACCGTTTCAGAACTTAGTAGTAAGTTAGTACAGATCCTAGATTTGGAGACATGGCTACAAGAGAGGGTGCGTCAATCACCAGACCACCACTGTTGGATGGATCTTATTATCCAGCATGGAAATCTCAGATGAAAGTTTTCATTCAAGCTCAGTGCACGAGAGCCGGGCATTCAGTACTACACGGTTGGATGCATCCAATGATCACTGATGATAAAGGAGAGGCAGTTCAGAAAGATCATCTGAATGGACAAGAGTAGAAGAAGAAAGTGCACTGGGAAATTCACAAGCAATGCATACGATATTCAGTGTTGTTGATGAAGGATGCTTCTCAATGATTTTAGCATGTGAATCGGAAAAAGAAGCATGGGATGCCTTGTAAACTATACATGAAAGATCAAAGTCTATGATAGCGTCGAAACTACAAATGTTAGCCGTGCGGTTTGAAGAGCTGAAGATGGATAAGCATGAGACTATTAGAGACTTTCATGAAAAATTGAGAGATATTACAAATCAAGCTCATCAATCAGGGAAGAAATACTCCAGTGAAATTAGTCAAGAAAACATCGAGGTCGCTACCTCCAAGATTTATTCCAAAAATTGCAGCAATAGAGGAGGCTCACGACATTGATAATCTGTTGTTAGAAAAAGTTATAGGAATTCTTACAAATTTCGAGATGAATCTGTTAAGAGGTAAGCAAGAAAGAACCAAAGGATTGGCATTATAGGTGGAAATTAGAAAAAGTGTGGACAATGCGGAAGATGAATAAGATGAAAACGAAGACATGATTCTACTAATAAGAAATTTTGATAAATGTCTGAAAAGAATGAAGAAGGACAGACCCGACTTTGGACAATATGGTGGAAGTTCATCAAGTGACAACACAAGACAACAAGTCAAGATACAAAAGGTAGAACAGAAGGCAAGAAGAATTCAGCGTCATGAATGTCAGGGGTTTGGACATATTCAATCGGAATGTGCTAATCTGTTGAAGAAACAAAAAGGAAAGTCCTTCACAAGTACTTAGAGTGAAAATGATTCTGAGAGTGATTTCGGTAGTGAAGAAGAAATAGCTAACAATACTGCGTTGGTTGCATTATATAGTAAAAGTCTAGTTTCTTGCTTAACAATAA
Organism: Erythroxylum reticulatum; assembly: GCA_025504915.1. Classification (NCBI taxonomy): domain Eukaryota; kingdom Viridiplantae; phylum Streptophyta; class Magnoliopsida; order Malpighiales; family Erythroxylaceae; genus Erythroxylum; species Erythroxylum reticulatum. Next base: position 7,834,487 of record JANSVA010000216.1, on the reverse strand, counting down.
CTGAGAAAGAAGTAACTGAAGGCCGAAAAGGGAGAAAATTTGAAAATTTCGAAAACAGTTCAACTCGGGATTCAATATCAGACTATGACAGTGACGGAAGTGGCCTTGATGATAAAAATGGGAATAGTTACGAGTATTACAAGGCTATATATAAAAAATGGGTGAAAACGTGTAAAAAGAACAAAACATTGAAGGAAGAAAATCTTTATATGAAAAACACCATACAAGAATTGGAAAAGAAGCTGAAGTTGACGTCGGCTGAGCTAGGCGAAGCTAGAATGAAATTGATAAGTAATGAAAAGGGATTGAGAATGTTGAATGGAGGCACGAAAAAACTAGATAAGTTGATAAAAACTGGTAAGGCTAGAGGGAATTTCGAAGGCATAGGTTATAATGGTGAGTGTTCAATAGTTAATGAAGAAAATTCTGATATGTTCAGAACATCCCAAGAGGTAGAAGCACCGAAAAAGAGTTAAAGATTTATACCCACATGCCATTTTTGTGGAGTTTTTGGGCATATAAGGTTAAGGTGTTATCAGTTGTTACAGATGTTGTTTTAAAAAAGAAAAAGCCAAAAAAGTATACACATTCCACAAAAATTTTAACATCAATCATCAGTATCTAAATCTTCTTGGGTAAAAAGAAGTGAACTATAAGCTTTCGTAGTTCATACATCGATGAAGGCAACTTTACAACATTTTTGTTATTTTGATAGTGGATGCTCACGCCATATGACGGGGAAAAGACCTACTTGACTGATTATCAGAATTGTATAGAAGGTTATGTGACTTTCGGAGATGGAAAGAAAGCTTCCGTGATTGGTAGAGGAACATTGTGCGTGGATGGTTCGCCTCCTCTCAAGAATGTGCTTCATGTCGATGGATTAAAAGAAAATTTGATAAGTACAAGCCAATTATGTGATGATGGTTTGCTAGTTAAGTTTAAAAACGATGAATGCAGGGTATTTACCGAACAAGGTGAATGTATCATAAGCAGGAACCGATCAGCCAACAATTGCTACATGTACAAGTTATAACTACCTGTAAGTCAGCCACTCATGAGAATAACATTGATTTATGGCATCAAAGGCTTGGGCATGTGAATTTTGATCTCATCAGCAAATTGACAAAATTAGAGGCTGTGAAGGGTTTAGCCAAAATGAACAAAGAAGGAAAATCAATTTGTAGTGCGTGTTAAATGGAAAAATGAACAAAGAAGGGTTAGGTATGTTACCGCATCTCATATATTTGAATTGGTTCACTTAGATTTAGTCGGTCTAACACAACATAAGAGCATCTCATATACTTAAACGCATCTGATTTTTCTTTAAAAAATGCTACCCAAGTATATCTCGAATAATCATTGACATAAGTTCGAAAATATCTCATTCCTAGGTGATGAATATGAAAATTTTGACTATAGTGAGAATTCGATCGGGTCATGAAAGAGAATTTGAAAATGTAAGCTTTAATGAGTTCTGTGATAATTATGGCATCTTACAAGAATTTTTAGCGCCCAAAACTCCACAATAAAATGGAGTTGCAGAGAGGAAAAATAGAAAACTTCAAGACATGGCTAGATCTATGCTGAATGGAAGTGAAATGTCTATGTGATTTTAGGCTGAAGCGATTAACAGAGCATGCTACATATGCAATAGAGTATATCTTCGAAGCTTTCTAAACAAGACGTCATATGAACTTTAGAAAGGAAAGAAACCAGATGTGAGTTATTTTTATATTTTTGGAAGCAACTACTATATTCTTTGAGATTGTGAGCAACTTGGAAAATTTGAAAGCAAAAGTGATGTAGTTTTCATTGGGTACTCAACTCATAGTAAAGGTTATAGGGTGTACAATCAAAGAACAAGGAAAGTGCAAGAATCCATAAATGTTATGATAAATGATGCATCTTTGTTGAATGGCCAAGTGGATGAAGAGAAACAAAGCAACCAACCATTCAAATCAAGTCAAACAAGCAATGAGACAAGAGTGAAGAATTGCCTAGATTTGCAGTTAGTTACTGCAAAGGAAGTAACTGCAAAAACTAATTTACAATTAGTTACTGCTAAGGAAGTAACTATAGAAACAGAAGAACTTTCAGTTACTTCAGATGATGAAACAACCAAAACACTCTCTTCATCTCGAATACGAAGAAACTATCCAGTAGAAAATGTTATTGGGGATATAAGCGAAAGAAGAAAAATAAGAGAAAGAAAAAGGGTTAATTATTGAGAACTTGTAGGATATTTGTGCTACACTTTCTCACTTGAACCAAAGAATGTTAAACAAGAACTACAAGATTAATTCTGGACAACAACTATACAAGAAGAGTTGACTCAGTTTGCATTGAATGATGTATGGGAATTAATGGTAAGACCACCAGGTACTAATGTAATTGGTACAAAGTCGGTGTTTGGAATAAAACAGATGATAACCGTAATGTTACTAGGAATAAACCAAGGCTAGTAATTTAGGGATATTCTCAAGTGGAAGGTATTGATTTTGATGAAACATTTGTACCAGTAGCATGACTTGAATCGATCAGATTCTTATTGTCCATAACATGTATCAAAGGTTTTAAACTTTATTAGAGGGATGTAAAGAGTGCTTTTTTGAATGGGTTTATATAGGAAGAAATCTTTGTGGAGCAACTAAAAGGTTTCATTGATTTAGCCCATGCAGACTATGTCTACAAACTAAAGAAAACACTTTATGGACTCAAACAAGCACCAAGGGCCTAGTATGAAAGCCTCACTCAATACCTTATCAAGCAAGGATATAAATGAGATAGTGTTAACAAAACCTTTTTTATTAAAAAGTTCAAATATGATTTTATGATAGCTCAAATATATGTTGATGATATTGTGTTTGGTGCTACACGTTCAAAGATGGTCGAAGATTTTGTTAAGATAATGACATCTGAATTTGAAATGAGTATGCTGGGTGAGTTAAACTTCTTTTTAGGTTTGCAAGTGAAACAGGTGAATGGTGTAATCTTCATATTGTAAACCAAATATGCTAGCAACATAATAAAGAAGTTTGGTCTTGAGAAAGCTAGAAATGCAAGAACACCTATGAGTGCCTCAATGAAACTAAATAGAGATGACAATGGGAAAAGTTTTGATGACAGTTTATATCGCAGCATGATCGACAACTTATTATCCTTGACTGCAAGTAGGCTAGATATCTACTAAAGTGCTGGTATATGTTCTTGCTATCAAACAAATCCAAAAGAAAAACATCTGATAGTGGTCGAGAGGATTTTCAGATATGTAAGCGAAACATCAGATTTTGGAATATGGTATTCATCATATTCAACATATTATCTAGCTGGATTCAGTGATGCAGATTGGGCTGGAAATTTAGATGATCGCAAAAGTACTTCAGGGGGTTGTTTCTTTCTAGGAAACAATCTGATCTCTTGGTACAGCCAGAAGCCAAATTCAATCTCACTCTTGACTATTGAGGCCGAATACATAGCTGTAGGAAGTTGTTGTTCACAGCTGCTTTGGATGAAACAAATGTTAGAGGGTTATGGGGTTGATCATAACGAGTTCACACTTTTATGCGACAATAAAAGTGCAATAGATATTTCGAATAATCCAGTTCAGCATTCACGAACAAAACATATTGATCTGCGATATCACTTTATTCAGGAGCTCATGGAAAATAAGGTAGTCATCTTATCTCATGTATCTACTGAAAAGCAATTGGTTAATATTTTCACGAAACCTCTTGATATGGTAAGGTTTTGAACTACTTAGAGTAGCTTTAGGACTTTGTGCCCTTCATTACTAGTCTCTTTTTATTTTTCGAAAAAAAGAAATTAGTATTAAAAAAAGAGAATGCGGCGTTTATGGCTAAGGGATTTAAAATCCATAACTTAGCTTCCTTCTTGTTCTCTACTATTGCTGCAAGTCCAAGCCTCCTCTCAGCCACTCAACGCAAGTCTCCTTTCCTCTCTAAGAAAATCTCTTCTGCATTCCACGTAAGCCACTCCCTCAAGCAAGTGACGTCTCTCTCGTCTACTCCAGCATTAATTTTGGGTTTGAGTTTGTTTCTTTATCTCATTAGTTCTTCGTTGTTGGTGTTGGTTATCACGCACGTTTCCCCATCCTTTTTACTTCGGTGGTGTTCATCATCTAGTATTGACTTTCTCTTCACCTTATTAATTGATTGGGTTGCGACTAAAGTCGAAGAATTGTGGTTCATTATCTTGTATTGTGATTGGGTCTATATATTTTGGTGATTTATTTGACTAACTGCATGGAACCCTACTACTTTGCTCTCTAATTTGTTGAATCTGAGTTGAATTGACGTTGAAGCCTCCTAGTTTATTGATTGAGTCTTGGCTAATTGTGGATTGTGATTGTTTGTGGTGACTTTTTCAGTTGTAGTCTCAATATTTGCTAGTTATTGATTTTTGAGCTGATTGGGTTCTTGACTGCCTGTGCTTGGTATTTACTGCATTATTGCCTTTTGACTGATTGAAATTAAAGTATGGGAAAAAACAAGGAAAAGGTTTTATTCTCTGTTTCTGAGAAAAAGGCAGTAGCTTCTACACAATGTTCAAATCGCTTGCAATTTAATCCAACATCTAGCAGAAGTTGTACTAGGGTAGGGTCATCTTCGGTAGTGTCTATTGACATTCTGGATGTCCAGGATCAAAATGATCCCGTTGATGATGTTACTCGTGTGATAGAATCCATGGTGGAAGAATCAACTTCAGATTCCGAAGCACCACCTCTGGCTCAGTCTGTTCGACCATCAGTACCTCCTTTGACTCCGAGAAAGCGTACTAAGACGAAATGCTGCAAGACTATACACCCGCCTTATTATCATCCCTTAGTTAGATTGCCAGTTGACAAAGCAATTTCCTTCAAGTTTTATACTCCAGCCACCGAGCAAAAATGGGGTACTCTCTCAGATATTAGGTTTGTTCTTGATCGGTTAATAAACCTGGATGAATTTCAGAATCATGGTCTGCACACCTTACTTTTAGAGTGTACCTTGTTACAAGCCTCACTCCTTCCTCGGTATTATGACTCCTCTCTAGTAAAAGAATTTTACTCCAATTTGACACATGATATTTTAAATGTGGATGCTGTCTCTTTTGGAGTTGTTTATGTGCGGGGTCAGGTATTTAATTTTGATGCTACTCGGTTGAATCTGTTTTTGGGATTTGATAATGTGATTGGTGATTTATTATATGATGATGAGTGGGTTATCTCAACAGTTCTAATTGCCACAATTTTAACTGGTGGTAAACTAACTGCATGGCCATCCAGTTCTATTCTTCGGTCATCAATGCTGACCTAGAACTATTTTGTTCTTTTCAAGTTGATTGTGGCTAATTAGATGCCAAGTACTCATATTGTGACCGTTTATCTAGCCCAGGCCAAGTTGCTCTATGCGATTGGTACGGGAGTTAGTTTCAATCTTAGGTGTCTCATTATCGATGCGATGTTGGCTATTAAGAGTAAGTCTCACTCTCTCTTATATTTTCCGTGTTTGATCTCACAATTTTTGTATTCCAATGAAGTTCTTAGGATTGAATCAAGCATCCTGGAGTCCGTACCATTGATGACTATCTCTCCATAGATTTTTTGGCAACCACAGGTGGTGGACTTGTCGTATGTTGCTTCAGGTCCTTCAGATGCCATGGGGACCTCCAATGTTAATCCCCATGCAGCCTTATTCTCTGAGATTGAGTGGATTGCAGGTGTTCTTTAAGTCACTATTAAAGCCCTTCTTAACTTAAAGCAACGAGTTCTTAGTTTTCCAGGTGCTTCTTAATTTTTTGGCTTTTTGACATCTATTTTCTCTAAGGGAGATAAGTTGTATTTTTTTCTTCTCTTTGTCTTTTGTTGACTGGACTTAGCTTATGCTTATGTACTCGAATATTGCATTGAGGGTGAGCAACAAGAAATTTTATTCTATATGTCTAATTATCATTTTTATGTGTAGTTCTTGAGTTGAGTCAACAATGCCAAAAAGGGGGGATTGTTAGGATATTTTATATATATATCTTATTTACTTTTGGCATTTTAAATTGAACATATAAGAAAATTACAATTATTATATGGATTGATGAAGACGGGTGGAGATTGTGTTTTAATGGATATGCAACAGATGTGAGGATTGTGTTTTATTTGAAGTCTATCGAAACTATGCATCTATAGATTGGGTTTTAATTGAAGTCTATCAAAAGCAGGACACTGGGAAAATAACGTGTGTATGTGTTATTGCTTGAGGATTTGGGTCATGTGCAGAGAAAACTAGAGATGCTAGTTACGCACATATGTTTGGTGGGCTAAGGATTATGACTCATGTTTGACATAAGGTAGAAGGTGTGTGTGTGGATCTAACAGGCAGTGGAGGTTATGTATGCCTTGGAAATAAACTGGGTTGGCTGCGTACTTGGTTTTATATGGTTATATAGTGTGTCTAGTGTTTGGTTGGCATAAGGTTGATGAAGCCCATATGGATCTTTAGAAGTGGTGTTGCTCACATACTTGGTTGTATTAAAACACGTAAGTGTAGCTGAAACTGGTGGCTGTACATATGGCAGTTTGCGTGGATGTGTGCTTCTAGTTGAACATGTTTTCTTTTATGTATGTGAAGAAAAATACAAGAGGCTGCGTATGCTTATGAACATAGGTGATTAACGTATTTTTCTAGGTGTGCCATGGTGAAGTTGTTTTGTCAGTAAGGTGAATATTATTTTCAGTGATGTGGGGACTGGTTGTTACTCAAAGGAATACCATGACTGATTTTTGTGAAGCAAAAATCAACTATGAAGAAAGTTTTCAGCTGGGTTATTTTGAGGAGATAAATCCATAGGGAAGTCTTCGTTTGTCTCAAGTATTTTGTTATTTAATTTTCAGTTAATTAAATACTTGAGCTATTTTTATTTATTATTGTTTTGAGTGAAAGTAGTTAGAAAAATCCTTTGACAAGGTTAACACAAGTTGGTCGTGTTATCAGGTGTGAAAATCTTTTACGGGTAGTTAGGTTGTGACATTGTTACAAAGATTGAGTGGTGTTGTTTTAGGTCAATCTTGTGTAATTCTATTGAACTACTATGAAAGTGATTAATCTGGGTAAAGGCCCCGTAGACGTAGGCAGAGTGTGTCAAACTGCGTTATCAAATTTTGGTATTTTTATTATTTCGCTTTTTGCTTAGTTTTATTCTATTTGTGCAAAGAAAATTTTGGAAAGTTTGCGAATTAATTGACCCCTTTAGTTTTTCAGTAGCTGTCATCTAAAAACTGCAGGTGATATGCAACAAGCCCAAAGTGTTGGAGAATCTTGAAGGGGCTATAAAGCGAGGAGAGAGTTTTTGGTGGACTCAGTGAGTGATGAACTGTTTTCAGTGTAGCCTTATCTTAAAGAAAACCATATCCATCTCTTTATACTCCACTTCACGATGTTGAACATTAGCAAATTTGTCTATTCATTTTTGGGCCCGCTATAAGTGAAATTTCAACTGGCGAAGAACCTCATCCCGTTCTAGCAGCTAATCGGTAAAAGCAGGGACATGGCTATCACCAGGAAGAAATCACAACAAGGTTGGTAGGGGATGGATATAAACAATATGTAATGGTGTGGTGCCTACAAAAATATGGTAGGAAGAGTTGTACCAATATTCAACCCATGTCATCCATTTTTCCCAAGTGTGTGGCTACTCTCTACAAAAAAAGTGCAGTAAGTCTCCACGTTGCGATTATAAACCTTAGTTTGATCATTCGTCTCCAAGTGCTAGGTATCTCACATTCTTAGTTTTGTTCCTAAGAGATGGAGCAATTCTCGCAAAAATAATGCTCATAAAAATGGTATCTTAATTGTTGACAATGGACTTTGGAACTCGATGGATTCAAACTACTTACTTGAGGAATACTTCCACAACAGAGCATACGGTATATGGGTGCTTTAAGGGTAAGAAATGACTATACTTAGACTGTCAGTCCACTACCACCAATAAACAATAAAACTCTTGGGAATTTGGTAGTCTCATAATGAAGTCCATGGAGAATTCATCCCAAATGAGGTCGAGTATGGGCAAGGGCTGAAGGGAGCTTGTTGGAAAGAGAGCTCCAAACTTATTGTGTTAGCAAATTAAACATGAAACTACAAATGCTTGCACCAATTTAAACTTGTTTTTCCAATAAAGGGTTGTAGTAAGACCGCAATAGGCGCAAAGAGTGCCAGAATAACCGATAAGAGAAGTGGAGTGGAATTCTGCGAGGAGACATGGAATCTATGGTGTCGAGGCAAGTACCACTATTTGTCCATGATAATATAGACGACCACCAATTAATGAGTAGGGTGGATGAGTGATTTAACCAAAGTTTCTCATATAAATTGATGACATTTGCATGGTTTTTATTACACTTCTTGGCTCTTATTTTCGAATTTTATGCTTAATTTGACTCTTGATTGTTTGCCTTTATTTTATGTAGTTTAAGAGTAAAATTGTCACAAATAATTAGTAATTACACTAAATTAATTTGCTTGAACAATTGATACTGCAAACTACCATTTGTTTATTGTAGGACACTCAAGAAGTAGAGGCAAGGAGTGATACAAGGAGTGAAGGCTGAAAATGATAAGTCAACAATTCAAGGCAACAGGAAGTATAAAGAACTCACGCAGAAACTCTTCGTGAAAAGTTCACTGTGGTAGAGGAATGTGCTTACGTAGTGGCGAAAGATGAAAATAAAGTTAATAAACTCTTCGGGAAAAGTTTGTCGCGGCAATGCATCTCCTTGCCACAGCAAAACCTTCGAACTTGCGTGACCTGGACCATTTTTGGCAAAATAACCCACTGTACAACCCTATCCGTCAACCTGATTCATGAACGTTCCCTATTTTAGGTTAAGTGGGAGTAGTAAAGGGAGAGTTGACACATTTCAAAAAGAAGAGAAAACACACATCCTTCGACACCTCTACCATCAGATCACCATCTCCACGTAATACACCATCATTTTCTCTCATTTTCCACAGTCGGTAGCTACCATGGGATCTTCCGGTTGCTTCTCAGTTGTGAGGTTGCTTGGAGCTATGAGTGGCTAGGAACCTCTTCCCTCTTGAAGATGTAGCAATGGCTTGAGTTTAATGGGCTTAAAAGGAGAGTAGCTTAATCTATGTCTGGCTATGATTTATGATTTCCTAGGTTTAGGAATTGTGCTTTGTAGTTAAACATTCTTGATTAGAGTTTAATCAAGTGTTGGATATTCAGTGTGTTATTATGATTTGTTAATTTAGAACTTGGAGCTTGAATATATGAAGTCTCATATATGTCTATTTGTGATCTTGTTGATTCTCTTTTATTTTCCTAGTTGTGTTCGATATTGAGTTGATTCTAGATCCCAAAGTGACTTATTGCATTGACTTACCCATTACACACACTAAGAGCATTCAATAAGGTCTTAAGAAATGGAGTTCATTGATTAAGACCTTGGACTTAAACAGTTCTTTAAGCTTTACCATTTGAAACTTAGTGATTCACTCCTATTAAAATTTATTTCGAACTATGATACCCAAAGCTCGTTTTCAAGAGGATACTATCACCATTTGATTATTATTTTTATCTTATCGCTTTTCTATTCCCAAAATCCCAAAAAATACTTTTCACTACATTTTCTTACAATTCATTTATTTTTGTCCAAATTTCCAAAGATCAAACCCCCCTTCCTTACTAGTTTGGTTTGTATATCATGACATATAGGCTAGCTTAGATCCATTTATTATGTTCGGATTAAGTGAAACGACCCTAGGTTGCATTCTATACTGTAATCCTTAGAATTGTTCATTTGAATTGTTCCCGAGCATACCCCTAAGAGCTAAACTTCTTCCTTTCCAACCTAAAATTGAGAGACGTTGCAGGAAGATTAGAAAGGAGAGGAAAGAAAAAGAGAGAAGTAAGGTAGTTGTTAAAGAGAGTCTAGTCTACAAAGTAGTGAGAATGAGTCGATAGAAAGAGTGTAGAGCCCAGCCTCTACCGCCATCACTCCAGGTATTGTCCCCTCTGGCACTCGAACTCGAGACCTCAGGGTTTTGTTCCGCTTTA
>JANSVA010000216.1:7803144-7814308 GCA_025504915.1 Erythroxylum reticulatum | reverse complement strand
AACAGTGAACTATGACAGATATGTAAATTTCTGATTTTGATGAAATGAAATGAGGAAAGTTTATGGTTTCAAAAGGTCGTGATTTTTATATTGATGTATGATTATTATGATGCCATGTGAAGTATTGTAGTGATTTTTTTTTGTAGCTCACCCTTATCGTAGGATATATATCGGAATGACCTACGGGTGTCCCGGTGTATACCCTGCGGTAAGGGGGCGCTACAGTTAGTCTTTGGGAAATCTTACCATCTTCCGATTAAAATTGAGCACAAGGCATTATGGATAATCCGGAAATTGAACTATTATCTCAAGGAAACTAGCCAAAGGAGATTAATGGAGTTGAATGAGCTAAATGAATTTTGCCTCGATGCTTTTGAGAATGCTCGAATATATAAGGAGAGAACTAAAGCCTTTCATAACAAGCATATCCTTTTGAGAGAATTTAAACCTGGTCAAAAGGTTTTGCTATTTAACTCCCATTTGAAATTGTTTCCAAGGAAATTACGACAAGGTGGTCGAGACCCTTCGTGGTGACAAAAGCATATCCATATGGAGTTGTGGAGATTAGTAGGAATGATGAAGAACCCTTTCTGGTCAATGGGCAAAGACTTAAGCATTATTTGGAGGGAGAAATGGTTGGATGTATTTCCACCATCATCTTCCAAAATTGATATCAAGATGGCCGAGTCCAGCTAAGGACATTAAATTTAGCGCTTGTTGGGAGGCAACCCAATGTTTCTAACTCTTTTGTTATTTTCTTTTTTAATATTCAATTGTTGTGACATCTTCTTATTCTAGTTGTTGTATATGCATAGGGATAGTGTCTGCGATACATTCCAATGGCATCTTCCAATAACATGAGGAATGGCGTCATCACGACTCTTCAACCCTAGAGGTGAGACTCATATAAAGTGTGGAGGAGGTAAGTGGTAATGTCTTTTTGTTTTATTTGGATGTTCTTGCATTTTTAGCACCTATACATCATGCATTTGGACCTAGGATATCATTGAATGGTTAGAAGGAACAAAAGAAGAGTGGACAAGGTGGAAAAACTTTGAAAAATCTAAGAATGTCCGTTTAACAGACATCAGATGCAACATAGCATAACTTAACCCGTAAATGTCCATTAAATGGACATTGATGTTCGCTTAACGGACATTCATCTTCCGGAAGCTCAATCTGACCCATAATTGTCTGTTAAATGGGCATTCATGTCTGCTTAATAGACATTGTTTAATTCCATCGTTTAAAATCCTTTCTCCTTTTCTCTTTCCACACTCTTCTCCCTACCCTGCCACTGCCGTCTGTCGCTCTCTCTTCCTCCCTCTCTCTCCTTCGTCCATGCCATTTTCATCTTCTCACTTCCTTTGCTTTTCCATCCCTCTTAAAAAATCCATTCCAGGTGGAGTTTCTTTAACTACACGCTCCTCTAGTAAGCTCTCTCTCTCCTTGACAAATTCAAAGGAATTTCTTGAGATTGGGGGGAGAAATACACGCCAACCTTCAAACAAACGCTCCTCCCACTTCAAGGTTGTTGGGTATGTGCTCTTTGTTGTTATCGAGTTTAGAAAGAGAGTGTTGCATTTGTTGGTTGAGATTCAAATTTTGTGATTGATTGTGAGTTGAATTGAATTGAATGGTGGGTTGAGATTAGGTTGAAGTATTGATTGTGTTATTACATTTGAAAGAGATTAAGATTAAATTGATGTGTAGATTTTGATTGAGCTGAAATGTTGGAATGTGTTTTTACACTTAAAGGGGTTTGAATGGAATTGAATTATGGATTGAAATTGAATTGAAAATTTGGATTGATTTGATTAAAGTGATGGGTTGAATTCGGAAAGAATTGTAATTGTATGGTTGACGTTGTGGTTGGTCAAGATTTAAGAGATTCGGCTTATGGGGAGTTTTGAGATTGAAATTGGTTATGAAGCTACCAGAATATGTCAACATTTAAGCAAATTGCAAGGAAGAACACTGGCCCATCCTGTCCATCTATGAGAGGGAAAACTCTGGTCCAAGACGAACCGACCCCCAAACAACCAATGTTTATTAACGAGCAATGCGAAGAATGGTATAATAAGAAGAAGAATAGTCATTGAGGTATCCTTGGCAGAGATAATTGATGAAAAGTGCCATGTAAGAGCAAACTTGGACAAATTCCATTGGCAGAAATTATTGATCCTTAAGGGTGCCTATTACCCAGAGGCTGTCAAACAATTTTATGCCAATCTTAGTGTAGTAGCTGGCAATCAACCGCAAGTGCTTACCTCAAGAGTCAATGGGGAAGAGGTGGTGATCACTGAGGAGTTTATTTGTAGCCATTTAGAGCTACTGATGGGAGGCAATGTCCCATCTTTTGACAAGGGGGCCCGATGTTCCTATGATAGCACGTGGGAAAAGGATAATGCTATAGATCGGCTCAAGATTCGAGCTACATGGTGCCCAACAAATCAGTGATACTTTATGCACTGCAAATATCTAGATATAACCCCGAGGTTAGTAGCTTTCTTGCTGGAACATAATATAATGCCAAAGGCCAGCGACTCCGGATACCACCGAAATGAAGACCTATTCATTTTAGATAAGATGTTCTTCTATGACAATCAATCCAAAGCATTGCTGCTGCCAAGATAATGATGACCTCAATGTGGTAAGTGGTCCACCATAAGGTTGAGACCAAGGCATTCGTATTTCCCATCTTATTAAGCCAATTGTTTCATCATCTCAGGGTCATAAAAAGGGAAAAAGTAGTGGCTATTACCATTGAGGGGGATGTCATTGATGCTGGCAAGATGCGAGAATTTGAATTTGAGGACAATTCCCCTCATAGGTGGATCAATCCACATCAGGCAAGGCGCAACCTGGATGTTGCTGCTGCACAACAACCAAGAGCCGATCTAGCTTTAGTAAATACTCTGAATCTGGTTCAGATGCAAGCAGACATAAGAGATCTTTGAGCAGAAATGGCCAATCTAGTAGCTTCGCAAGCAAGAATAGAAGTGATGTTGAAGGCTTTTATGGAGAAGCACTAACCACTGCCATAAGGCCAATGATAGAATAGGAACGTATGATTACATTTGCATCTAAACTCACATGCATGCAAAAGTGCATTTTCCATTTAATCTTGATCTAGCTTTGATTTTGTATTGGTACAATGTAGAACTAAGTTCAATTCTCTTTTGCTTTACCTCCATATTTTATATATGTGATGGAAGATATGAACTTTCAGGATACGGACCTTGGGAAATCAACTCTTTCAGCGGGTTTCTTTACCTTTCATATGCTTTCTATTCCTTGCACTGCATTGCCTTTATCTTTCCTAACATTGAGGACAATGTGGCTTTTAAGTGTGGAGAAAGATCAATTGATGGTAGTGCATACATTTTTTAATAGTAATTGTATAAAAAAGAGAGGTTAATTTGACATCTTTCATGTTTTAATTGTCATTATAAATCAATTTAATGAGTTAATTGCATTATGGATGAGATTGACCTTGAATAAGATGCATAATATGATTAATTGGATTACATACCTTGTCATAATAGGATGATATAATGTTAAATTGATTGAATGAGCATGCTATTGACTAAGTAAACATCACCAAGTGAGCTAATTTGAGCTTAAAGGATTACACTCAATTCTATTTTTCTTGTGAGTGATATGATTTTCTCTTCCATGTGTTTACTTCTAGAATTTGCATTACATCTCTTCGAGATTACATAATCATGTTATGGTATGTTCATGAAAGTGATAAAAGGCATTAGGATTGAGCTTGAGCTAAACAGCTAACCCTTTCTATAAATCAATCCCCTAGTGAACCCTTTATGCCTAGTGATTGTATTTGAGTCATTTTCTTTGTAAACCTACTCCAAAGAACCTTGAACCAAGAAAAACAAGTCTACCCTTGTTCAATGGTTAGTAGAGCTATTAATGTTGTGCGTTATTGATAGGTATACAAAGGAAGAAGTGGGGGTATTTTTATGGTAATTGAAGAAGCATGCTAAAAAAATAAAAAAAACAAACAAAAACAAAAGTGATAATAATAAGCAAAGCATTCTTACTTCAGATTTCAAGGTGAAGGAATGAAGGAAATTGTAACAATAGAGTTGGTGGAGTTTCATAAACATCATGATTGTAAGATTGGTGATTTTTGCTATACTAATTGTTGAATATTTGAATTCTTATCCCTTCTTTCATAGCCCACTTTACCTTTTGTCCCCTTTACAACCTAAATAATAAAGACCTTTTTGATTCATGGTTGTTCCATAAATGGGAGCAATGGAGAAACAGATAAAATGCAAGCTTATGGTAAGAGGCATGCATAAGAAGATGATTGAGAGTAACCTTTAAACACTTGTGTGTGAAAGTGAATGCTTTATGACAGACTTCAGTCATGGCATGTGATTTTGATTAATTGAAGCATTATGAGGTCTTATTGTTGCTTGGTTGTGATCTAATTTATGAAGTATTATGTAATCTTGTTTTTGTGTTTGAGTTCTTACCTATAATGCTCTCGACTTATTGGATTGAGCTATAGTGATGATTAGGTGTGAAATGATGGAAGAGAAATGTTTGTGGGTACCATCCATTTTAAGTAAACCCTCAGCAGACTATAACTCCTCCATTATGGACACATAGTGGTTTAAAGGCTTAACATATGCTAAATGCCATCGTACACCTACGAAAGTGGAATCAATAATTTGGTTAAGGATTTAGTAGTTAGCTTTCTTTTGTTTTGCTGGGGGACAAGCAATAGTCTAAATGTGGGAGAATTTGATATGTCAAATTATTATTATATATTTTTAGGTTAAATTGGAACTAATTTGACTTATTTCTATATGGATTTGAAGCTTAATTTGGTTAATTCTCACACATTTCAACTTTGTTGCTTTATAGGTACAAATGGATAGATTTCAAGGGTGAAAGGCATAACTTTTATTGTAGATGTCAAATTAAGGTCATTCAAGGATGCTTTTAAAGAGGACTCTAAGTTCTATAACTTCTGTGAAGACTCCGAGGAGAGATTCCATCGACTGAAGGTGCAAAAGTGTGAAATTTGTGAATGGGTGTATGTCCGTTTAACCGACATCGCCTAGCCAAACTCACTTCTAGACCCGAGAATGTCCGTTTAACGGACATTGCCAGCCAACTTCGCCTCCGCAGACCCAAGAATGTATGTTTAATGGACAACATGTCCGTTTAATAGACATTGACGAACCAAAGATGATCTGCCTTCCCCTGTTTAGTAAAAACTAGGTTTCTTTAGACCCCAAACACTATAAATACTCCTTTTGAAGACCTAATTAGGAGGCTAGACACTGAAAATGAGGTTACCACTTAAGGAGCCACAAATTAAGAGGAAGATAGGAAGTTTTGGAGATTGCTTCAAGGATTGGAAGCATTCTTGTCTTGTGTTCTTTCTACTTTCTCTCTCTACTCTTTCTTAAATGTTGAGCATCTTCATGTGTATGGCTTTTAATATCATGTTCTGAAACTAAACCTCATTTAGGGTAAGGGATGTAGCCTATTTAGCGATTGATTTGTATTTTATGGATTGATGAGTGTTGAATTAAAGTTCTTGGGTTATATTTATCTCTCCTACATTTCACTGTTGTTTCTATGCTTGATCTCCATAGATGCAATCTTAGGAATCATATGATGGATTGAGAGGTGAAGTATGGTTTATGCTCTAGGAAGATAAACACTTTAGACTTAGAGATAGAGATATCCTAATCTAGTGTGATAACTTGTGGTTGCTTGCTCTTCTTAGATTTAACTAGTTAGTTTGCACATTGATAGATGGTAATCAACTAGTTAGATACTCTTGTATGTCTTAAGAAAGAATATGAGTAAAGTTGTGCAACTTTTATTATAACCTAGTTGTGCAACTGTTATTATAATGTAACATTCAATCAATTTTATAATGTATTAATCAATCTTTTGAGCACGTGAACCCCAAGCCCTAATTTCAAATCATCAAGTTATCCCTATTTGCTATTTTTTAGTATTTTACAATTTATTGTCTACCAAACTCCAATCACCTTTTAAGTTTATTGTCAATTTTGTTCAAGTAATGAGAATTAATTCAGCAACGAGTGATTTAGTCCTTGTGGGATATGACCTTCAAATACTTAATGTGTAGGTACTAGGAACAATTCTATACGCTTGCGGATTTTGTCGACCAATAGCATTCTAAAAATTGAATCGTTCTAGTTGTTATTGGGAGACCCAGATAGAACAGTGGAGCTGCCCTTCTAGCCATACCTGTGATTTGAGAATTTTCTCCTTCAACTGATTTGAACTAGAAGCTAAGATAAGACTCTTTTATAAATTTATTTCTAACCCCAAGAGCTCTTTAAAAGCCAATAGAGTAGAGTAAAGTAGTTCCATTGATTTACAGTAACCTTTAAAGAAGAGTAGAAGGTCATCTACAAAGCACAAATTAATAAGCTCCACCCTTTTACATTTATTATAGAATTTGATGTGTTTGTTCTTCCCTATGTTGTGAAGAAGCATCTAAGTAAGAACCTCCATACAAATATTAAAACGATAAGGGGATAGAAGGTCCGCTTGTCTTAGTTCTCTAACACGCTTAAATAAACCAGTAAATACACCACTAATCAATACTGAGAGGGAGGGGAACATATAGAAGCTTAATCCATTTAATTAAAGCAATAGGGAATCCCAGAGTCTTCATGGTTTGTAATATAAAACCCCATTCAACACAATCAAAAGCCCTCCAAAAATCAACTTTGATGACATAATTAGGGGAAGAGTTTTTTCTCTAATATCCTTTTATAAGCTCTTGAACAATTGATAGATTATCACCAATCAGTCTACCTTGTATAAATGTAGTTTGATTATCAGAGATAAGAGTGTTCAACACTATCTTTAGTCTATTAGCCAAAATTTTAGAAATCACCTTGTAGAAAAAGTTCGAACATGCAATAGGCTTAAAATCCTTAAAAGATTTAGCATTAGAGCTCTTAGGAATTAAGCATATGTGAGTCCTGTTTAACTTTTTAAGGAGGATAGTTCATAGAAGAATTCCTTAATAGCTCTCTTCACCATATGACCAGTATCCCTCTAAGTCTATTTAAAGAAGAAGCCATTAAAACCATCTGAGGCTTGAGGATGTATTAGGATTCATCTAAAGGACTACTTCTATTTCTTTATCACTAATGGGCTTAATGAGTAAGTCAAATTGCTCTTGCATAATCCTCTTCTTCATAAATGAGAGTTACAAGGGAGATTTTGATGAATTTGAGTGGCTATAGAATCTCCTAAAACGATCCTCAACTTTAGCAAGAAGATCCTTCTTTTTAGAGATTGTAGAGCCATCAAGCAAGTTTAGTGAACAAATTTTATCAGCATTCCTTGTAGCCACAATAGAATTGAAGAAGAATTTAGTGGATACAAATGTATTGACGTGTGCTAACCATTGGTGATACTAAACCTCTTTGTAGAGCTTACTAAAAGCCTCTATCCTCCACCAAAAAATTGTTAAACCTAAAGGGATCCCTTCTTACAAAATTATGGAAGAGATTCTCTATAAGGATGGGAGAGTGATCTAAGAATAACATATTCAAAAAGGTTGTTACACTATCAAGAAACTGGGCAATCTAGTCTTGATTAACCAAAGAGCGGTCTAGCTTTCTTCTCAAAGCCCATCTTCCACACTATTTATTAGACCATGTGTAGCAATGACCTTTAGGCTTCAGATCAAATAAACCTATCTTTCCCACACATTCATTGAAATCAATAAAACCACTATTAAGAAAGGCATTATTAACATCCACTTAGCATAGTTCTTAATGCTTACTGGCAATAACCATAATAAAACTACAAATTAAAGTTAAGCAGGCTATAAGAGCAAAAGTTTCCTCATAGTCAATTCCATATTGCTGAGTAAACCCTTTAACATCCAGTCATGATTTGTATCTTTCTACTATTCCATCAACTTGATATTTAATTTTATAGACCCATTTGCAGCTAATAACAGACTTGTTTGGAGGTAAATCAACGAAGTACTAAGTAATACTGTTGCTGAGAGCTTATAGTTCTTCTGTCATTGCTTGCTACCATAAAGGATCAGAATTGGCCTTGCAATAAGTGTGAGGTTCATATAGAGAAACAATAATGAATAAACATGGATATCTTTAAGATGACTAAAGCATACTAGAGCATTGACTTACTCAAGTGGAACAACAAGGAAATGGTTCACATTCCGTAGATTCTAGTGAAGGAGTAGATAATGATGAGAATGAAGAATCTACAATCGGGGAAGATTCAATTGGATGAAGAGTTAGTCATGTTAAATTGTTAAAGCTAGAAGACTAAGTTATAGGAGAAATGTTAGAAAACAAAATTCGTATTTTTTTCATAATCTAATTTATTATTAACTAAATATATACTATCTAAAACTTAATGTTAACTACAAATAATAATAGTGAATAATATAATTTAAATTATTCAATTTTTAATTAATTTTTAAATAAAAATAAAATATTTTTAAAATTTATAATTATTTAATAACTATATTTAAAACTTAAAATGTCTTTAAAATAAATAAAAATTAAAAGTATCTTTAAATTACATACATTTTAATGTTTAAAATAATTATTTTAAAATAATTTTTGAGTGAAAAATATTTAATTCTAATAATAGGATTAGCATTAGTAATTTAAATTGTATTGATAAAAAATAGTTCACAAAATTACATATTTAAATATAAAAATATATTAATATTTACTATTAAATATTGTATAAGAGATCAAAATAAAGTCTTCACTTAATTAATTTATAAAATTAATCTATCTTAAATTTTATTTAATATTCAATTATTTAAATAATAAAAATATAATTATATTGATATTAAAAACGAAATAAGATTTTTATTTTTGTTTTAAAAATAAAACATAAATTGGAAAATAAAGATGAAAAACTATAACAAAAAATAAAACAAATAACCCCCAAAATTTTATTCAACCTAAATGACTGAGTGATTCAATTATAAAGGTAAGTCCTAATTATATTTTATATAAGAAAGTTAAGATTTGACATAATCACATCGATATTCTTTTGAAATAGAAATGAATGTGCATTAGAGATTTGTACATCAACTTCAATTTTTTTTAAAAAAGAATATTCTTATTGATATAGATTTTTTATAATTTTTCTTTAATATTAGTTAGAAGAGCAAGTTGTTTTGATCAACTAAAGATAGATAATGTTTTGATCAACTAAAGATAGATATTCAACTGTTAGAGACAGAATTGGTCTTGACCTGACTAACAGTTGAATATCCACCTTCAGCTTTTGTGTTTCTATTTTTAAATTTCATACCCTTTTTTCTATTTAAAGATATAAATTTGTGTATAAATACATTGGAGGGTGAAAATGCAGCTGTAGGCACAATTCTGTACAAGAGAAAGAAGCAACTCAGAATTAGGATGGTAAAGTTATATCATGTTCCTTTTTTTGGAAATTGAAAATTTATTAAATTGTCAAAGTAGCCACTGGTTTAAATTAGAACAAATAATATTTCTTAACTTTCATCCTCTGGCAAATTCCATATGGCCTTTATCCCATTACTCGCATTTTTATAGACCTTATATCTAAGTGTCACTATAACAAAATTGATTTTTGACCACCGAAAATGTAGCTAAATGTCTAAAAAACGTCACCTATAATTTTTAGATGAAACATCGTCAAATCTCCGTAGATAAAAACTATAAACATTATTTTCAAAAATTATAGCCAATAATTTTTTTTATTGTTAAATATTTTTAGCTACGTTTTAGAAAATGTAGCCAAATCTTTTTAGTAACATTTTTCTAAATATAGCCAAAAAATTTTGGCTACATTTTTTAAAACATAGCCAAATATTTTTAGCTACGTTTTTAGTTATTTTGTAGAAATACCGATCTATCCTACTAAATAATATTACATTTTAAGATCTATCTAAATATAATTAATTTTTATCTTGTAAGATAAAACATTACTTTGATGTATTTATAAGCACTTTGGACAACCACCAAATAAATTTTACGTTTTCTTTTGCATGGTAGGTTGGTGAAGATTTCATGGTTTCTTCTCGAAGTTTCATGTAAAGTGGTTGTATTGAATATACAATCTGGAATTTATGTCAACTAAACGTTAAATAATGAATTTCATGTTTATTCTATCAAAGAGAAAAAAGTATAATTATTTTCCAAACAGTTCACAAAAGATTCCAAAATACTATAACATAAGACTCGATAAATAAAGTAAAGAAATTTCCTATGTCTAGACCCCCAAGAAGGCTCTTTACATGTTCATAGGCATCACTTGAAACTGACAATGATCTTCCTCCATCATTGACAACAATTAATTTCATTGGTTGTTGAAAGCCTTGAAATATTGATTGATTGCTACCCTCTTTCAATAATTTATTGGCTTTAACTAAACTATTAAAATATGCATTAACCAATTTCCCATATTCAGTATGGAATAATGATTTAAGTAAACCCTAGGTACAATGTGTTTCACCTAAGGAGTCAATAGTATAGAAAAATAACCTTAATTTATTCGCAATTCTTTGAAAAGTTAAATCCCAAAAACTAAAAAAGTTAAATTAAATAATATAAAGAGCCCAAATTCAAGTACATGCATATCTGATTGAATAACTCCATCATTGTTACGATGAGTAGAAAGAGTTTTTGAAATCGACGACTATTTTAAGACTACCGATTTACCTAATCTTGTATGGAGCATCGAGACATCACCACTTCCTCCACCTTCATATATCATTTGTAGTTTGAATTTGAAGCATCCAATTTAGAAGCATTCATATCTAATTCTTGGTTCTTAAGTACTTGTCATCCCTTAAACAAAATCTATAATAAAAGCAAATTCTACAATATGTAATTGTATTGCTAAATATGTGCAAGTTCAATGTGGTACCAAATTGGGGTAATTATGCATATTGCCTTATAAAATCATGTAGCATGTTTATATTTCATTAATCATGTCGCAAGTTAAAACAGTATAAAGTCATATAGCATGTTTCTACGTATATTTTCATTCATTATTTAATCACAAAGCTTTTTTAATCTCGTCCTCTCTTTTATGTAGCAAAAATATTTCAGTCTAACATTAACATTAAATATGTCAAAAATCA
>JANSVA010000216.1:7785864-7803044 GCA_025504915.1 Erythroxylum reticulatum | reverse complement strand
GTCTCTAGTGTTAAAAAGATGTCAGGATACCAACTTGGTACTCAATTGGGAGAAATGTCATTTTATGGTGAGGGAAGAAATTGTGTTGGGTCACAAAGTATCTGCCCATGGCATTGAAGTGGATCGAACCAAAACAACAACCATCGAAAAGCTTCCTCCACTGACAAATGTAAAGGGTATTCGTAGTTTCCTTGGACATGCAGGATTTTACTGGAGATTCATCAAAGACTTCTTCAAGATCGCCAAACCCCTTTGCAATCTCTCAGAAAAGGATGTGAAATTTGAGTTTAATGATAAATGTTTGTAGGCTTTTAAGTTGATCAAGAAAAAGTTAATTTCAGCTCCCATAATGATCACACCTGATTGGCATCAACCGTTTGAAATTATGTGTGATGTGAGTGACTTCGCAATGGGAGAAACTTTAGGCCAAAGGTGAGAGAAAGTGTTCAAGGTTATCTACTACTCTAGCCGAACTTTGGATGATGCCCAGCAAAATTACACTACTATAGAGAAGAAAATGTTGGCGGTTGTTTTTGGTTTGGACAAGTTTCAGTCGTATATCGTTGGGTCCAAAGTTGTGGTTTTCACAGATCATGTGGCAACCCGATTTTGGTTTGCAAAGAAAAATACCAAGCCGCAACTCATTCGATGGGTGTTGCTTTTGCAAAAGTTTGATGTGGAGATCAAAGACGAAAAGGGGACAGAAAATTTAGTTGTCGACCATTTATCTCGATTAGAGCTTGAGAAATCAAAGCCATCAATACCTATTCAAGAGACTTTTGCAGATGAGCAATTATTCAATTAGGCATCAGAAGACTTATGATAAGCATAAACAACATAATTTCTTGATTAAACTTGATAAGTACGTTGGTTTGCAATACATGAACCATAGAGATTAGAAAAATAATCAAAATGTGCTACTAGGATTGCAATTCCTAATAAAAAGTAAATCACAAGAGCTCAAGAAAGCCACATAAGATGTTCATGAATAAAAGTTAGATGTCTATAATTTTATAAGATCAAGAAGTCCATATAAGTGGTCTATAAATACTAAAGAACACGAGCTATACACTTCATTTACTCTTTGTTCTTTTGGTAGGTCTAGCCTCTTTGTTTTCTCTTAACCTTCTTGAGATGTTAGATCCTCTAACTTTGGTTGTTCAAGTTTCTTGAGCATGTTCTGTTTATTTGCTTTGTGGTGTATCAAACATAATTTTTTTCTTAAAAAGGAAACTACACTTGACCCTGTATAAAAGAAAAAAGATCAACTTTTATATCCTGCATTCTAATACATGATTTAATATGAAATAAATAATCCTACCATTATTTTGCTTATATCAATTAACCTAAGTGTTGGGCATTTTACAAGTTTTAGAATTATCTCCAGCTTGTTTATATTTCTTATATGTGACACGTCCCCTAGTGCTTATTGAAATAGTTCTCCCTTGTTACTTTCATAAATTTCCCTTATTCTCTATTTCTTTGATCTTTCAGCTCTTTTCTTATAGGTGAGACAATTGATCGTGTGTCCATATTCTTCCATAGGTGTTGGGCAAAGTTGTTCACCTAGTACTAGATTTATGCTATTTTGATAACACCTCTTATGTGCCTCTTTAGTGTAGTACTTATGTACATTATCCTCAAGATCTCCTCTCTTTAAGATAATAACTGAAATATCATGGCTACAAAGGATCCTAGTTAACTCCTATTTCCCACATGTTCATTCATTTGTTTTAAAGTTCAATATATGATGGTCATGTATATAGTTTTCAATTTTAAATTTTCTATTACCTGTCAAAAATGAGTTAAGTTATTAGTAACATTTGAGTAAATATATTTCAAATGTAGATAATATTATTACTTGAAATTTGAGACAAATAATTTGTAGCATCCTTGTTTTTCTCTAACTTTGATATTACGTCAAGACAAATCTTGCAATTGTATGGAGCCATTCCTTGCTTCTTCGGATGAAATCTCTTTATGATAGCTCTTCTTTTCACTTTTAAGTAAGTCAAGATTGGCTTATCCCTTGCATTCTTAATATATATTAAAACAATATGTTGTATTGTTTGACAATAAATCACTCTTGCATCTCCTGTCAAATGCATATCTAAACCATCTGTTTTCAGGTACTCATACTTAAACAATACTTGTAAATCTTGCATCACATAATCAAGATATTCTTAGTAAGAAATCGGGTGAAATATGAAAATAACATTATGAAAATGTAATTGTGTTACCTTTTGTTTATCACTTATATGATTAATCATTGTCAATATCATCAAGTAGGCATCCTAGAAACCATTTCCAGTTATCTTTGTTCTTAACCCTTTCGATATCCCAAGCCAATGGAAATATATTATCATTTGAATATCTTTTAATGGCTACCAATAGCTACCCAACATAACTTGTCTTCAAATAACAACCATCAATTCATATTATTGGTCTATAAGCATTGACAAATGTAGAAATGAAATACAACAGCTAAGATTGTCCTTGAAGTATATCAAATACTTGTTGGTAATTCACTAGTAATGTATATTTTTTAGTATCAAACTATCTCCCACAAGAATGAGTGTCCTGGAATGTCTTGACATGAAATGCATTCCTATCTTATGTAAGCCTTACTTGTATTCTTTATCCATATTTGTTCTTGCACTCGACAATAACCCTTAACCTTTTATTATTTATGTAAGCATAGTCAAATCTCATCTAAATATTAATATTCTTCAAAGACTTTCTAAATGTGTCAATAGAGTTGTTAAAAATAGTTTTCTACTTTAAAAAAACTCTCCAACCATCTAAACTAGAAGAGCTAAAGTAAAGAAATTTAGGTTTCTTCTTCTCCTCCTCATCTGAATTTCCTTCTAAGCTACCAATGTCATCACCATCAACTTCAATCTTATCATCACTTAAGTCAATATTTTAAGCATGCATATACCACTCGCTCATGGTAGGTAAATCTTCTTTTATATCAATCAAGAATTTCTTTGTTTGAGTATTCTAAATCCCTAATATATGTTATATGATAGGTCATCTAAATTATTTTATGCTTTGGGGTTAGCTTCTATGGTTGTTGGAATAGTTGGATTTGAGGGTGAATTTATAGGTGGATCTATAGGGGCATCAATGGGTGTTTGAATAGGTGGGTACGTAACTGCCAAAACAAGTGAATTTATGGCTTCAACTAAACCTACCTCCTCGTCATCATCCTTAATTACCTCAGTTTCAATATCAACTTCAGGGTCAATAAAACTTCTTCCCATCTCTATGATAGATATCTAAATTCTTCAGTTTTCTCGCTTCAATTGCATCTATCAATTTTATAACATCATTATCATTCTATGGTGGTCTCAAGTAATATGAAATGAATTTTGTGGCATTTTATAGATAAAATTCCATAGTTCTCCATGCCTTAACCTCTTAGTATTAAGCATAAAGTCAACCAATGTAATCTTATCTATCTCACAACTAAAACAATCTTCCTCTCCACCTTCATATATCATTTGTAGTTTGAATTTGAAGCATCCAATTTAGAAGCACTCATGCCTAATTCTTGGCTCTTAAGTACTAGTCATCCCTTAAACAAAACCTATAATAAAAGCAAATTCTACAATATGTAATTGTATTGCTAAATATGTGCAAATTTAATGTGGTACCAAATTAGTGTAATTATGCATATTGCCCTATAAAATCATGTAGCATATTTATATTTCATTAATCATGTCGCAAGTTAATACATTATAAAGTCATATAGCATGTTTCTACGTATATTTTCATTCATTATTTAATCAGAAATATTTTTTAATCTCGTCCTCTCTTTTATGTAGCAAAAATATTTTAGTCTAACATTAACATTAAATATGCCAAAAATCAATGCCATTTGAGATCTTGAAGACTTGGCTGACATTTTTTCAACTTTCAAACACGGCATCTTCGACCTACCAATTTCATTAATTGCATGCATTTATATTGAGGATAAAATACCTCACTGAAGATAAGGATAAAAGGAAAAACATCTTCTGATGGAACGATTTTTATTTGAGCTTCTTCAGAGCATTCCTGCTTGATGAGCTTGACTTTTGAAATGTTGAAAGAATATTTATAAATGCCACTTGTGAGCCACTTGATGTCAGCCACCTTCGATAATATATTTTGACTTCAAAATTGGCAAAAATATTGAATTTTTATATTCATTTTTTAGAACCAATTGTTTAAGTGTTTGTTTAATCTATTTCCCGATTTCATTGCTGCAACATTACAGGGTATATAATTTAGAAGGGCTTTACAATAATATATATTTCAAAAAAACTAACATTTGTTTTGGGTGAAGCCTAAAGAGACTTCACGTAGTTCATAATTTACTTTTTTTAACAAAAGGATAGCAATAATTACTATAAAAACAAATTCATTCTAACTTCCATTTTCTTTTCAAAATTAAATAATTGATTAATATCTTTTTTAATATATCTAATTTTTAGTCAACTTTTTTTTTCCGAGTAAAAGAAACACATTCCAGCAATATGGTTTATTTTTATGCATGAAGTTCAAGAAATATTTTGTATGTAAAATACCTAGATGGTCTCACCCTGGCTATTAATATATTTTTATTTATAAAACTATTTTTATTGATAAAACATAGTCATTATTGAATAGTTAATTAATGAAAGATAAAATATTAAAATATCTAAAGGACTATTTGATTTCATTTTTTCTATTATAATTTTTAGAGTTCGTTGCCTATTTTAAGTTTTTGTAATTCTATAAATAAATATTACAAGGGAAGGTTGTTCCTTAAACATACTAAATTCATTATTGAAATCTCTTAATAGATCACTTAACATTAAAATTTGAAATTTAAGGTGAGGTCATGAATAAATAAAATTTTATTATTTGTTTCAAAAGAAGTTCTAATTAAAAGATGTTTTAATATTATGTATTTGTTTCAAAAGAAGTTTTAATATGATATATTCAGAAAGACAAACGATAGCTAACAAATAGGAGGATTTCTTATGGTTTAACTATAGTTAGGAAGATAGTCTTGATACCCTATTTATCAGGACCGAATGTGTAAAGATGTTTGGAAAGAGGAACTGCATATATATATACTTCTTAATGTCCCTAAAATAACATATAGGTTATGTGAATTGGTTAAAGTGAAGATGAAAGTGTGTCTTTTCTTTTTTAAGTATCTTATTTCTATAGTTTGAATCAATTTGAAAAGATAGAGCAATTGAAGAGTAACCTGCACAAAGATTTGGATTTCATACCGTATCGATTCATACTAGTTAGACAATATCGTACCTGCTGAAAAATTGTACGAAATCTTATTGTTTGATACTGGTCATCGGTAACAACTGATACTAGCGATTTCATTTAGTATCTGTAGGTACTAACCGGTATTTGAAATACTGACTAAACAACGATTGGTACTGTAAAGTTTAAAAAGTTGAGGGACTTATTTGCAAAAAAAAGTTAATTAACAAAATAAACCCCTCGCATCTGTCACTCTATCATTTTTATTTTACACTCTCTCTCCTTACTATCTCTAGCATGTCAGACTCCTAGCCCTACCCTGCCCCAACATCGTCTCTTCCTCACGCAAGTAACACAATAGTTATCAACAACCACTGTCTTGCGAGTCGCACCATTGCTTGCCATCACACCACACGTCTCCACCTTTGGACTGCTTGCTTAATTGTACACTGCAAATCTCCACCACTCTCTCCAGTTTAGCTGCTCATCTAGAGTCCCTGGTCAGGTTGCTTTCTACAGACAGTAGATTTGGAATTTCAATTTTCCAGATCCAAGTTAAAACTGAATCGAACTAACTTGATTCTTAATTGCAATTTCTATTTTTTGTGTTTTAAGTTGCTTGTTTTTGCTATAAATTGCTATTTCATTGAGTTTTGGTTGTATCACGTGTGCTTTATAAATGGTTTGAGAGTTGGAATTATTTATGTGAGTTAGGAAATTTAGGATTGAAAGTTAGAATTATTTGTGTGAGTTGGTTCAATTTCAATGTCCAATTTATGAAGAAAATTAATGCATCGAAAAATTTGGGTTTGAAAGTTGGAATTGTTTATGTGAGTTGGTTCAATTTCAATGTAATTTAGGCATTGTCAACTTATCAAGAATTTCCTCTCTATGTGTCCCTGATTTTAACTATGAAAGGCTCACATAAATCATACACGAATTACCTAACTTGAACTTCTCAAAATTTGATAGAGTTATTATACTAATTACGATGGCTACATGTTTTCATGTTATCTAGAAAGAGACGAATAGCAGCAAGTTTAAAGATTAAACTACTTCAATAATCTCTCTGTTAGATCTCACTCTACCAGCATAAAGGAGCAACTGATCATCAATTATTTAAACCTACACTGTAGTAGGAGAATGGCCCTAGCTTGGAGAATATAGCAATATCTAGTTCAAATCTTTCTTATGAATTAGTTCTCAATCCACAGTGAAAAAATGAAATTACAGTTCACAAGAATACCTATGACTATACAAGCAGATTACTCTTAGTAGATTCAAAGGAAACAGAGAAGTTGTTCAGGATATACTCACCTAGAATCCCCCCTTTTTGTCTCTGGGTTGTTCTCTACTTAAGATCAATGATAGTCAATCATATCCATATCCCTGTCATCAACGGATAATGGATTCAAAATGGAGTTTTCAAGGAAAAGAAAAAGAAAAAAAGGAAGAGCTATAAAACATTAAATCTGGTACCTTTTTCATAGATGAGATATCCTCCCTTTTGGGTTAGTCTCCGAACAAGGATCTCAGATTAGCCAAACCCAAGATATTAAAGAAGGCATCGAGTAAGTTTAAAAAGTAGAAATCTCTACTGACCTGAGTCATGACCTCAATCACTGACTAGTCAATGAAGTGTGATGATCACCCTCCTCCATAAAGAAAAGAAAGAAACTTCTTAGAGACCTATAATTTGCCATAATCCCTAGAGGCTGTCAGGGAAGGAAATGGTTACCTGAGCAAAGTAGCTAGTTGAAAGAAGATTGAGAAGAGGTGTCCCATGGATCACCACATCACCACCGCCTCAAGAATTGCTATCGAAGCATAGCAATCATCCTCTTTAATTGAGTAAAAGATCGAAGATTCGAGAAAGGCAAAGTTAGGTTTACCCTAATTGTTAAATGACGTTTTTGTTGGACGTCGACGCTTCAGCTATATTAGTTATTGCTAGTGAGCCACGAGGGTCTATCCCATGAGGGTTACCCTTTCAGATGTAACTCTTCTCTAATTTTTAATGAAATTATTTAATTTCTCATAAAAACTTATAAAGAAAATTATTGCATTGAGAAATTTGGGTTTGAAAATTAGAATTGTTTATGAGAGTTGGAATGTAATTTAAGCATTATCAATTTCAAAATTAACGCATTAAGTT
Organism: Erythroxylum reticulatum; assembly: GCA_025504915.1. Lineage (NCBI taxonomy): Eukaryota > Viridiplantae > Streptophyta > Magnoliopsida > Malpighiales > Erythroxylaceae > Erythroxylum > Erythroxylum reticulatum. The sequence continues at coordinate 7,795,633 of JANSVA010000216.1, read as the reverse complement.
GTTAATTAATTTATATGAAACATACAATTTGCTAATTATTGTTTGTGTGTAACTATGTAATTAAGTTAAACAAATTAAACGTTTGCATTTTTAGATTGTTCATTGTCGTAAAATTAAGTGTTGGAGGCCAAAGGGTGACAAGGTGGAACAATTTAGGACTTAAGTTCAGTCTAATTCATCATGGTCTATAAATGGGGATGCAAATCGGATGTGGGAGGGTGTAGCCCCTGTAGTGCGAACAACTGCCAAAAGACACCTAGGGGTATCCAAGGGAGTATCCAAAGGGCAGGGGGGAGGGTAGATGGAATCTTGGTGGTGGTCGGGTGAGGTCCAGGTCAGTTGAGGCAAAAAAGAGAGCTTTTAAAGATCTTTTAGCAAATGCAATAGAGGTAGAGCGGGAAATTAATAGAGTGAGGTATAGACTGGCAAAATAGAAGGCAAAGAAAACTATCTCTGTGGGTAGGGGAGAAGCATACGAGACTATGTACAGGGACTTGGATACGATAACGAGAGCTCAAAAGATTTTCAAGCTAGCACGAGATAGGGCATGTTGTACGTATGATTTCAACCAAGTTTGCTATATACGGGATGAAACAAGAAAGGTACTCACAGAGGCCCAAGCCATCAAGAGGATCTGGAAAAGATACTTTTATGGCCTGTATAACGAAGAGAAAGTGGGCAACATAGAGGTAGGTGAACCTTTTGTGTCAGGGCATGTTCTTAATAGGTACTTATGGGAAGGGTCACAAAGGGTGAAATTACAAAGGTTTTGAAAGGGATAGGGAGCGGGAGGGTTGTAGGGTCGGACAAGATCCTTATAGAGGTATGGAAGCAGATAGGAGTTGTCGATATTGAGTGGTTAGTTCGACTTTTTAATTTGATCCTAGAGTCAGCTAAAATGCTGGATGAATGGCGATTGAGTAGGTTGATCCCCTTTAACAATGCCAAAGGGGACATCCAACAATGTCACAACTACAGAGGCATAAGTCACACCATGAAGCTGTGGGAGAAGGTAATTGAAAAAAGGATCCAAAGGGCTACTTCTGTATTGGCCAACCAATTTAGATTTATGCCTGGTAGGTCTACCACAGAAGCAATACATTTGCTTCGTAGACTTATGGAATGCTACAGGGAGCAAAAACGGAATTTGCATATAGTTTTTATTAATTTGGAGAGGGCATGTGATAGGTTCCTAGAGAACTCTTATGGAGATGTTTGGGGGCAAAGGGCATTTCTATGACCTATATTAACGTAATTAGGGATATGTATAAAGGAGCATTGACTAGTGTAAGGACGATAAAAGGCGACACGGAAGCATTTTCTATTAGTGTTGGACTACGTCAAGGATCTACTTTAAGCCCCTTTTTTGTTCACATTAGTGTTAGATGAACTTACCAGACATATTCAAGGACATGTACCGTAGTGTATGTTATTTGCTGACGATATTGTCCTAGTGGATGAGACCAAAGAAGGGGTCAATGCCAAGATAGAATGTTGGAGAAATAAGTTAGAATCGAAAGATTTTAAAATGAGCAGGTCCAAGACAGAATACTTAGAATGTAAATTTTCGGGAAACCAGATGGTACATGAGGCAGCGGCAGTAATTGGTAATGATGTCATACATCAGAGATTGAGTTTTAAATATCTCGGGTCCATCATTCAGAGCAAAGGTAATATTGATGCCGATATAGTAAATCGTATTAGATTTGTATGGATTAGATAGAGGAGTGCATCAGGAGTTTTATGTGACAAAAAGATTCCTTTAAAATTTAAGGGGAAGTTTTATAAAACGGTGATCCGTCTAACCATATTATATAGGGCAAAGTATTGGCCTGCCAAACGTAGGCATACAAGGCAGTTGTTGGTGGCAAGAATGCAGATGCTTCGGTGGATGTGAAACATTACTAGAAGAGATAAGTTTCAGAATCGAATGGTGAGAGATAGACTATAGGTAGCTAGTATTGCTGACAAGTTGACAGAGATTAGGCTTAGGTGGTTTGGGTATATGTTCAGGAGGCCCTCTGATGCTCCAATACGAAGCGGTAAGAGAATAACCCTTAGTGAATGCAAGAGGAGAAGAGGGACGCCTTACAAAAATTGGAGGGAAGTGATCAAGAAGGATTTGTTAGAGTTGGTCCTTACTGAGGTAGTGGCTAGAAATAGAAAAGTATGGTGTGATCAAATAAGGGTAAAGGATTAACCTTTAAAGTTTTCCAAACTAGTATAGTAGTTATTTGGCGATGTTAATCGAGATACGTAGATTCTCACGTAGGACCCAATAACCGTTCTCCCTTTTCTAATTATAAGTCTTGGATAATACTTACGGGCATTCAACCTAGCTTCCCAAGACAGGTGTATGGGGACAGTAGGATTGTTATACCTTCAGGGTCTCTGAGCAAAGACTCCAAACTTAATTAGACATAAGAAGAGTCGGACTATACAACTTATCAGGTACTCGTAGATCTGAACTACATCAAATATACCTTGTTACTTTTTATTTTACTTTTATTTTCATTTATTTATATGTTTATTGTAACTTTATTGACATAATAATTTACTGTGCTAGTTTACCTTTTTCTCTGTAACTTGCATCACTTTTATATTGTCTCATTTGCATGTGGGTCTACCGGAAACAGCCTCTCTACTATACAGGGGTAAGGTTGCGTACAATCAGACCTCCCTAGAACCCCTTCATTGTGGGATCTCAGACTAGGTGTGATGATGTTGATGTTGAATTATGTAGGATGAAATTGAATTGTATAATTTATGTTAACTCTTCATTGTGGAGTTAACTTGAGTAAAAATTAAGAATGTTGATTAAAATTGGTGAATAAAAGAGTGTTAAATTAATGTTGGGAATCAAGATTTTAATAACAATGTTGATTAAAATTAGTTAAGAAAATAAAATAATTATAAGCATTACAAATTGAAGAGTATAAGTAAACAAATATATTAGTTTATAGTTGAAATTATGAGATTACATAAAGTTATAAACTTATAGTTGTGAGTTATGGTTGAAATTAAATATGTTATAGTTGTGAGTGTATATCCTTAGTTTATGGTTGAATAATGTAATCAAACATAGTGAGTTATATTATATAAGATGTACATATGTATCTTGTAATTGTGTATGTTGAATACTTCAATTGTTAGTTTTTGACATATTGGTGAATGTGTTAGTTGAAATTAAATTGTGTATAATTTAATCATACTATATTATATAAGATGTATATGTGTATTGTGTAATTGTGTATGATGAATACTGGAATTGTTGGTTTTTAACTTATTGGTGAATTGTGTTTGATAAACTTAAATTTTGTATAATATAATCACACAAAATGAGTTATATTATATAAGATGTATATATGTATTATTTAATTGTGTATGTTGAACACTTGATTGCTAATTTTTAAATTATTGATGATTATGTTACATGAAATTGAATTTTATATGATGTAATAATATAAAATGAGTTATATTATATAAGATATATATATGTTTTGTGTAATTGTGTATAAAATGTATGTGCTTTTATGTTAGTTTGGACAATTGAGTTAAACAATATATATTTTGCAATAGTAGTTGATAATGAAATTATGTGTTCTTTATTTTGATATGAAGTTATTATGTTAATTTTGATATATGTATTTATTTATTTTTACAATAAATAGATAAAAGTTTAAGTGTAATTGGTTTTTGGAATGAAGAATCATACCATTCATTTATTTTGTAACAAGCATTAGAAAGGTGGAGGAATAACCATATTAAACAAGTACTTAGCTGAGGTCAAATATGATGTGGAGCCTTATAAAAAACTTTATTTAAAGAGTATTAGCATAAGAAAGATAGAAGAAAAAGATTGAATTACGAAATTGGTAGTAGAAGTTTGTTTGTTGGTGTTTATGATAATAGTGGGAATTTCGAAGGTGGTAGTAGTCTTACCCAACAAGAAGTGAACGTTGTACCTGATGTTAGAAACAAAAGAAGACATACATTTAATAGTTTTGCACCACGAATAACTTTTAGACTTTAACCTTCAATTTGTAATTCCTTATAATCAAAATAAGCGGCTCATAATGTGAATATGACAATAAATAGATGATGATATATTTCAGATATAACATTCAATGTTTCTCGGTCTTATTATTATTAGCCTATGGTAGATGTTATTGCCTTCTACAATCTAGGATATAAAGCTCATTCAATTAATGACTTTAGAAGTAAACTTTTGAGTGGCTTTATTTATAAAATTAAAAGTGGATGAAAGGAGAATGACTTAGGCTACTTTGGGGTCTTTAGTCTATAAATGACACAACATTTTTAAAGTCTATTGATACATCTGGCCTTGTTGGGAATGCTAATACTATATTTGAAATATTCAATCAAGTTATGAATAAATTTGGGTCAGAAAATATTGTAGTGCCTTACAATCAAGAGAAACAAGTCATAATATGGTTATGACAGTGGCTAGATAGTGGTATAATTTAGGTATACCATTCAATTCTTTTCAATCTTTTTATTATCAGCCTATGGTAGATGTTAGTCTCTTATAGTTCAAGATACAAAGGTTCTTTAATTGATGACTACATAGGTAAACTTTTGAGTAGCTCTTTATGAAATTAAAAGTTGTTTAGATTAAAAAAAAATAACTTGACCTATCTTTAGGTGTTCAATCATGTGTGATGATTGGAAAAATAGAAAATATGTGTCTATTATTTATTTTTTGGTTTATTCTATAAAGGGAACAATGATTTTGAAGTTTATTGACACATTAGACATTGCTAGGAATACTAATAATTTATTTGATGAAGTTGTGAATGAAGTTGGGTCAGAAAATATTATTCAATTTATTACTAACAATGATTTAGCCTATAAAGTGGTTGGAAAAAGATTGCAAAGCAAATATAATTCTTTATATTGGACTCCTTATATTGCACATTGCATTGACTTAATGTTGAAAAATATAGGGCATGCTAGGTATTTTCGATTATTAATGAGAATATGCAGAAAGTAAAAAAGGTGTCCAAGTTCATCTATAATCATGTATAGGTCTTGAACTTAATAAGAGAAGATTTCACTAATGGTAGGAATTTGTGTTGTCCTGATGTTGCATGATTTATAATAAATTTCTTATCATTTTAGTATTTTATTATGATGAAGAAAGAGTTGAGACAAACGTTTACAAGTGATAAGTGAGTTGCAACTCCGCAGACTAGGTCTAATGTTAGATTTGATATTTTCAAAATTATACTTGAAGATACTAAATTTCGATCCTAATGTCAATTTTTCATCCGAGTTTGAGAGTCTTTGGTGAGGGTATTTCATCTAATTGTTAGTGATCAAAAGGCAACAATGAGTTATTTTATGATAACATAGAGAGGGTGAAGGAAATAGTCAAAGTCAATTTAAAAAATAAGTCTTCTTTGTACATATCTTATCTTGTAGTTATCAGTAAGAGAAGAAAAAGACAATCTTACTTTTTATTGTTTGCAGCTGGGGCATTTTTTAATCTCAGCGTTTATTTTATACTAAGTTTTATAAAGAATGATGAATTTAATAGGGGAATGTTATTAACTATTATAACATTTGTTGCCCATGGGATGATGCAAGATCTCCTAAGCACACAAATGAAGATTTATAAGGAGACTTCTAGTGATTTTGAGATTTCAATTGCGATTCATTAAAGAGATAAACTTAATCTAGGTTTTTTTGGTCACTTTTGTTACTTATTGAAAATTAATCATCACTTTACTTTGTTTATAATGCTACTTTTATTTTCTTACAGTTGCTTGGTGAGATCAATTTGGAAGTGATATTCTATAATTGCAAAAATTCGAATTCTAGGTCAATGTATGAGTGTAATATGGTGTAAAAGAAATTGAAGTATATTTGAATTCATCCATTATAACATAAGAAATAGATTGAAGCATAAAAGATTGAATGAATTGGTCTTTGTTCAATATAATTTAAAGCTTCGAGAAAGGTATATTATTATCATTATTAAATTAAATATAATTTTTTAATAATTTACTTTTATTATTTATTCGGACTCTTAATAGAACAAGTAATTTTGTAGATCTAATTTATCGTGATCATATTAATCTTTTGGCAAATTAAGTTTACGAAGAATTGATTTTGATAGATAAGAGTGAATTAGAAGATAATATTGGAAGAGAAAGTATTAATATATCATTTCATGCAATGAATTTGATGATGGTGATAATGAGGCTCTTCTTAATGATGTGAATTTTATACCAAATAATAATTGAGGTCTATGCAATTTGAGCTGGTACTCGATTGAATAAAATTTTAAGTTTTTGTTTCTCATCTTCTTTTAATTTTAATTATATTTGATGGATATATTAAATTCTCTATATATGCAATATAATTGTAAATATTTTGTTTTAGGTTTCAATTCTAGTTGGATCTACAACACAAATTCTTGTTGTAAATTATAATTGTTAGAAGAGTCACGAATATTTATTATTCTTTTTATTTGATATTTTGATATAATTATTATTTATTATGTAATGAGTAATATTTAAAATATTTTGTATTGTTTTTAATTTTATAATTATATGATGATTAAATGATTTTTTCATATTAATTATGGTTATTATTTATATGTAAAATATGTGAAAATAATGTTAATAAAAATAAATAAATTGTTATAATTTTAAATTTCTATTATTATGATTTTGGATATAAGGTGGATGTAAAATAATAAATTATATAGTACAATATATTGAAAGACTATTTCATAATTTTAAAAAATTCAAAGATTATTTTATAAATTTAAAAATAACTCTAAACAGCACCTAAAATTAAACGATACAAATATAATATTGTCGTAGAACTAAATTTGATACCGACACCAATATCACTCTAATATTTGTAACATTATACCTGGATACCACATTATTTTGTCTTTTCCATTTAGCTAATCCTTTTTCTAAATTTTTTATTGTTTTCACTTTTGTGTGGGATCCGATGGAAGTGCTAATACCTCGGTCTAAGTGTAATAATGCAAAATGTTAAAACTTGCATGATGAGCGACAGTCTAACTCAGAAAACGAAAGGGTTGGCTTGATTTTTACTGCATATTTTATTTTTAAATTAATAAAATTATTTATTTGGATAAATTTATAAAAACATACAAAGTGGCTGTGGTTTTTTATTTTATAGATAAATAAATAAATATTTGTGGTCAACATCTATTAATAATTATTAAATAAAAGTAATTATCTTTTAAGTCTTATTTTATTATTAATAAAATCGTAACTAATTGGATAATAATAATTAAATAAAATTTCAACATTAAGAAACCAAGATAAGAATATAATTGAAGATAACAACTGAACCAGACGATGTTCAAGTAAAAGGTTTCACAAAATTGGATGAAATTACGAGTGTCTACTAAGTCACGAGGATTGGTAAGAAAGGTTTAATAATAATTTGTTAGATCTTCAATCGCCACTGTATTGCAATCTCAATGATAGTATTCGTGTACTCCTCTGTCTGTCTGTTCACGTTAACTCTACGCGTTTTAAGGCAAGGCTCCACCAATTATGTATCAGCTCGTCAACGGCGTATGTACGAGGCTGAGCATGGTTCCACAAACGGTGTATCAGTTCGTCGACGTCGTACCGTTTTTATGAGATGATACTAACAACACGTCGATCATCAAAATGTTGACAATGTCAGGAAGGTTCCACCAACGATGCATCAGTTCGTCAACGTCGTCTCGTTTGTATGAGATGATACAACACATCGATCATCAAAATGTTGACAACGTCAAACTGATTTTGGTTAATTATTTTACGTATGAGATGATACTAACAACACATCGATCATCAAAATGTTGACAACGTCAAACTGATTTTGGTTAATTATTTTACGTATAAGATGATACTAACAACACATCGATCATCAAAATGTTGACAACGTCAAAGTGATTTTGGTTAATTATTTTAAGTATAATTTTTCATATAATTCAATTATTTATTAAATAATATTCTAATTAGATATAAAGTAAAATTTACGACTACTCTTTTTAAATCTAATCATATTATTTTTCAATTAATAATTGATTCTATTAATGATATTTAAAAACTATTTTTAAATAGTCATTTGATATTCTCCCTAATTATTTTAAGATGATAGATTCTATTTGATAATTAGTTATTTTCATATAGTTCATGTTATATCTAATAACTATCAATTGAGTTGATCATTGACTAAAATAAGTAGTATTAAAATATATCAATAACTATATGAGATATTTTAAATATCTCAAGTTAAAAGATTACGCATATAATTATAAAAATAAGATTTTTGTTAGTAGAAGTAAAAGTAATGTTCTAAATAGAAATATTATATTGGGTCAGTTCAATAAACTTATTCTCTAACAAACACCCATATATTTATTTAAGTATTTACATGCTTTAGTCTACAAATTGATTTACTTATTTCATAAAGAAAAAATGTATTGTATGCTAGTTTTTATATGCTTTATTAATATCTCATCTCAATAGAATAATAACAAGGAATAATTTAAGAATAATACATGCATGCAATATGAATATCATAATTTTAATTTCATCGTGATTTCATTTGTAAGGTACAGTTTTTCATATAGACTTTATCTTATACATCAGCTAACTAAAAAATACGTATATGATAAAATACTTTTAAATAATTTTTTCAAGAAAACTACGACCAACTAATTAGTTGTAAGTTATAAACTAACAATTTTATCATTCTCCTAGTTGTTTTCCACAATTGGTTAGATGCTGTTTTTATTTTTCTCCTAGTCTTTGTCCCATTGTTTTTGTTCTTTCTCCGTGTTCTTTTACCTCTCATTTATTCTTCCTTTTCATTTTTCAATTGTTTTTTCTCTCTTGTTGAATAAAAGGGGGTACTAATCAAACTTTTAATAATAATAAAACATGACCGCTACTAAGGAGCTTTTATTTGATGAGAAAAAAATATAAGAATAAGACGATGTTTTGCAATCTTCAAGATCAATAGCAAGTTAAGGAAAAAAAAAAAGTCACATTAAGATTATTTCATATATTTCTCATTATAAGCTCATCTTGATCATCTTTTATAATTCAAGAGGCTCACCGTACATAAATATTTCATATCTTTTGTTTGCATGAGTTTTTACATTCATTAAGTGAGATTGAAGCTTTTCATTTTAATATAAGAGCCTTTTGATCTTTGAAATTCTTTACAAAACATTATAAGCAGTGTTTTAACATTATTTTGATTAAATAAACTGGTTTTGAACACATTTGAAATTATTCGAATCATTTTTTTAAAGATAATTAGTTAACCTATATGAGTTAGTGGTCAATCAATATAAATTAAAATTATAAAAATTGATATACTGTGAGTTTCCGGTTTGAATTTGAAGCATCCAATTTAGAAGCATTCATATCTAATTCTTGATTCTTAAGTACTTGTCATCTCTTAAACAAAATCTATAATAAAAGCAAATTCTACAATATGTAATTGTATTGCCAAATATGTGCAAATTCAAAGTGGTACCAAATTGGTGTAATTATGCATACTGCGCAATAAAATCATGTAGCATGTTTATATGTCATTAATCATGTCGCAAGTTAAAACAGTATAAAATCATATAGCATGTTTCTACGTATATTTTAATTCATTATTTAATCACAAATCTTTTTTAATCTCGTCCTCTCTTTTATGTAGCAAAAATATTTCAGTCTAACATTAACATTAAATATGTCAAAAATCA
>JANSVA010000216.1:7773266-7785764 GCA_025504915.1 Erythroxylum reticulatum | reverse complement strand
AGGCTGACAAGAAAGGTTTAATAATAATTTGTTAGATCTTCAATCGCCACTGAATTGCATTCTTAATGATAGGAGTATTCGTGTGCTATTATTCTCTGCCCGTCTGTTCACATCAACTCTACGCGTTTAAGGCAAGGCTCCACCAATGATGTGTCAGCTCGTCAACGGTCTATGTATGAGACTGAGCAAGGTTCCAACAACGATGTGTCAGTTCGTCCGCGTCGTCTCGTTTGTATGAGATGATACTAATTTAATGTTATACTTATACCCACTGAATAATTTATCGGAATCTTATAATTCTAAATCGGTGAAATCCACGAACCTTTCAAATTATTGAGTTTAGTTTTTTTTTATTATGTGAAAAAGTAATTTTTCTTAGATGCAAATTAAACTAAAATAATTTTATCTAAATTTAAAAATATTTAATCAAAATTTTAAACAAGTGAGTTCTAATGATTCATTATAATATTTTTTAATAATTACCTTGTTTAAAAGAGAGTATTTATTTAGTATGAAATAATTTTAAAACTATTACAATAATATTCTACACTTTTTAAAATTTTGATCGGTAATAGAATAGTATGTTTCAATCTATTTTACTTAAGGATTCAATTTTGAATAATGGCAAAAAGTGTATTTCCATCTATGAAGTTTTTACTAAAATATATGTTAAATTTTAATGTTTTAGAATTCTAACATTTATAAAATATTCAAAATAACTTTCAAGTAGAAAAAAATTTGGACCAAAGTAAGTTTCCTTTTTTTAGTAAATCAATAATGTTTTATACAAATAATGAAAAGTTATATACAGAAACTAGAGATTCCTACATTTAAATCTCTTGACAAACCGACGGAGAGCTAATAGAATTTACAACAGTCTTTATATTCTAAATCCTAGCAGCAACAGTCAGTATTATCTATACAAATTCCTACCAAGAACTCTTTTTAATCTAACTCATCCAAGCATAAATACAATTTAACTATACACCCAGCAATATTCAAACATCAGTTAGCAAACATAATGTACTTTCAACTAAGTGAATTAGTGTTCTTCAAGTGCACTTATACCCTTCCTAATTTTCGCATCTCTCCCAACCTTCAGTAATAGGAATATTATTCGTTCTTCTGCCCTCCATCCGTAGATAGTGGTCCTTGGGCTGCTGCCAATTGTTTGCTCTTGCTGATTCCTCTCCTTAGTACCTTTTCTTGCTATGCCAAACAAGAATTATCAGTTGCAACTTCATTTCTACCTAACCGATGAAGGATCTTGTATCTGTCTTCTGTTCTAATGTTGACCTATGGGTGTTGAGAGCCAATTTGCAATCCTGGACTATCAACCTGTAGAAAATATGTTAGTGAATATAAACAACATCTATTACCTCTTCACGGTGTTTGAGCTGTGATATTCCATAACTTGAGAGATTACTTTAAAGTACACACTCTTAACATCCTTGGCTTCATCATTGAAGATTCTTGAGTTCCTTTCAGACCAAATAATGTAAACAGTAGTTGAGAAAAGGATGGAGAAAACAGTAGTGTCTGCGGTTCTAGTATTCGAAGCAAGATTATACCAAGTGAGAATGGAATGTGGGTTAGACTGATTAGGAATGTGTAAATGAAAATGTAAGAGGCATTGGTCCCAAACTGTTCTAAAGAATTGACACTAAAAAACAGTGATCAATGGTTTCATTATTCGAGATACACAAGGAACAGTGGTTAGGAGTTTGGAGATTTTACTTTTAGTTTTTTTTTTATCTTTTGTTTTCTACAACTTTGTTTACCCTTTTCCTACGATTTTGTAGGAAAATTAAGGTAGGAATTGATTTCACATGCAGTTTCGTTCCATTTTTAAAAAACTAAGATCACTTTAAATTCTATAATATGAATTATACGTGAACACAATAACACATAAACGTAAATCATGCCTTATTATGTAGCTTGATCTTTTTCTTATAGTTTCCTTCGAATTATTTTGGAAACTAATTCATCCATAATCATTGTAGTCGTACATGTATTCAGTTTCTAACAATTTTCACCCAAATTAGTTTAGACAACCTTAAAAGTGATGTAGGGAGGGATATATATGAATTGTTAACTCCTATACCTATCTATTATAAGGATTGGACCTTTTGGTAATTTAGTTGAAATCTAATTTTAGTTTCAGTTAAAATTTAATTACAATTATAATTAAATATTAATTGGTTTCAAATACAATCCAATATCTAGTATTGGTCTTTATTTATCAAATAACTTATATTCAATCTTAAAATTTCTCAAACTTTACAATAAATCTAACTTGATTAAACTATCTTTTCCCTCTTTAATTGTTCTTTATGTGTGACTCATTATGTTCCTAAATATATTTGTAGTGTATATAGAATATAACTCTTAATTGTATTTAAAATGAGATAAATTAAACTCTTTTAATTTATTTTTAATTATCTAATTAAATAATATATATCCATATATCAAAATTGGCATCTAACAACACATTATGATCATCAAAATATCGAGAATGTCAAAATAGTTTTGGTTAATCATTTTGTGCATAATTTTTTTATATAATTCAATCATTTATCAAATAATGTTCTAATTATTAGAGTAGTACTTTAAATGTAATAACCATTAGTACCTTTGTACAATTTTTATTTTGGTTAATAAAGCGAAAGACAATTTTTCATTAATTTGATATTCATTTTTTTATGAATTGATGTCGATCTTAAATCAAATTAACGAAGTCCATGACACAAAACATAGCATGAAGGAAATCATGATGAGATCATGATAATGAGATTCCTATCATGTACAATTATATTAGTATCTAAATTATCCATAGTTATAGGATTAATAAGACAGGACATTATTAATCCAGATAGACTACTACATGTTATCCTCATTGATTTGATCAAGCAGTGGATCTCACAAACTGTAAGCATGAGATGTTTAGAGTTAACATGTGGATGCTTACTAAGAGTAGTAAGTACATCAGATGACCTTATATGAGATTATCATATGGATGATCTATCAAATGTCAATGATTAATCTCATCATAGCAATGGTGCAAATATCCTTAGACTTGAGGTACTCAAGGATATCTTGGATACTGATCATGTTCTTTGACATCATTCCTCGTTTCCTCAAGATGAGCTCGCTCATAGGTTGGTAATTGGGTACATCTATTGGTGTTCGAAGGTAAATAGGCAGGTAGTCAATAAAGGATTCACTACTCTTGATAGAAGGAGATGATACCTACGGCTTCTTGTCAGGGTTATTACTTGGGAGTCTCTGACCATAGCAGTTATGTATCATGAGGAGAGTCTTCAATGCCACATAAAGTAATGAAATCCTAAGATAAGAGCTAACATCACTTAGACTGGATATGATGTAGTCAGTCTAGTAGGAGATGACATATAATCCATAGTCCAAAGCATATGGGGTATGGAATGGTAAATGGAAGAATTGCACGGTAATTGTCTATGGAAAGGTTCGTAAGTCAGATAATTAACTATCGAAGAGCTCGTGTGTTAATCCATTTATATTCCGATAAATTGACATCATAAAACCTTCATCATTTGCTTGAATTAAGAGTTAATTCAAGTGGCATGAAACCATTTATTATTTTCTCGGATTAAAAGTTAATTCAAGTGCCTAAAATAATCGAAAACCTAAGGTCACATGCATAAAAGATCGAATGAAAAACAAAGTGTGTATGACTTTCATTGAAGTAGGTCATGACCTAAGGCGCGACAGATGATGCATAAATGAGTTCTTCATTTATGTACACTTGGACTAACAAGTTAAGAACATACTTAAGTAAGTGGACAAGGGGTCTAGAAGGGTTCTGGAGATAGAGAGAAGTATTCTTGAGTTTTGTTCATGCAATTTATGCAATTGTTGCATGATTCTAATTGTATGCAACATAATCTTGATCTATCTCTCCATTTGAGCATCTACTTGAACTCATCTTGTTTGGTGCTCTAACCACCCTTACACACTGCTTTTCTTCATGTTTTTGTGTTCTTGAGTGATCAAGGAAGGTGTTTGGTGTTTGTTACAACCCAAACAAGTAGAAGATTAAAGAAAAGAGAAGCATTGTTAAAGGTACATGTGCTGAAATTTCATGTTCTTATAATCTATGTATGCATGCATCTAAGATTCTGGATTTTTGGGGATGTTATAGGGTTAGAATTTAGGTTCTAAAACTTTCGCTACCTTTTTGTGCATGTGATGCATGAATCCATGGCTCCCTAACAGTGGTATCAGAGCAGGTTATGCATGTATAAGGTGATCTATTAAACATGTGCTAACTATTTGCTGGGTTGTGCATGTTATGCATGTATAAGGTGATCTATTAAACATGTGCCATCTGTTTGCTGGGTTGTGATTGACATACATGTTGATTTGGAAAAATTCGTATAAATTTTAGACACATTTTTTTTCTGATTTTCTTTCCCAAAAATGTTTATAAGGTGTTATATTATGTTTTTGTCAAAGGAAATTGCAATTGAATTTAATTTTCTATTTTATTTCGAATTAATATCCAGTCTGTTCATATGATGGTTTATGGGAATTTCTGGAAAACTGAATGCATGTGTTGATTTTGAAAATTTGGTAATAATTCTAAAAACTTTTTTTCTAATTTTCTTTCACATAAATGTTTATAAGGTGTTATGTTATGTTTCTGCCAAAGTAAAATGCAATTGAATGTCATTTTCTATTTTATTATGATTTTATTTTCAATATGATGCATGTATGAAGTTTTGGGAAATTTTGGAAATCTGATGAACATGCAGGCTTGTAAATTCCATATTAACTTTTATAAAAATTGTTTTTATGAATTTTACGCATGGACATTCAAGATAAGACGTTCCCACGTGTATGAGATGCATGACACTTGTTGTTAAAGTGATTGTCTTATGCATGCATGATGTAGAGAATGACTAGTGTTAGAAGTAATATGACAAATGTCATAGAAATAAGATGTGCTGGCTGATTCCACTAAGTTAATGAATAATTCCTAGGAATTAGTCTCTGGAATTTTTTATTAGGCACATTTAGAATGTGTATAAGACTTTGAATTTTTCCAGAATTATTTGAAATTGATTTAATTAATATATCAAGTCAAAGTCAACATTAGTAAGCTTTTTAAAAGCTAATAGAGTTAACTTGTTTAATGACTTATGTGTATCTGTTTTGGTTATAAGACCTTAAATTTTTTTATGAGATAAGAAATGTGTTTTTTTAATGCTAGTAGCATGTTAAGTGCATATGCTTAAAATTAGGGGTTTGGAATATTTCCAGACATCAAATTGGTCTCTTTAGTGTCTATTAGGTTAACTCATTTATCTTGATGATTTTGTCAATCGAAATATTTTTTGGCTTGTGTCGAAATTGTCTTGATAAATTTGAGATGACTTAGGGATGTTTAGATAACTAATTGAAGTTCGGAAATTTTGGAAACCTAGGGATTAATTTAGAATTAATCCAAGTAGAACATTGCATTTCTAGTGTGACTAGAAAAGACATGTGTACTAGAATTAACGTTTTTATTTTTGACATCAAAATAATTAAAATTTTAGTATTCCTACTTAAATCATATTTATAATTTGAATTAGTCAAGACTAACACTATTACCCAATTCGGTTCAAGAGTTGGATCGAATCACAAACTTTTGATGCATAGTCAAGTCACAACCTAAATTAAACCTCCTTTGTATGATGCATGCATTAGATGCATTTTAAGGGTGGTTATAGACATAAACTCAATTTAATTGAGTTGTCTATAATCTGAATATATATATGTGATATATATATAATATCATCCAAGGATTGATGAGACCTAAGGATAAATCCCTCAACTCAAATATTAGGACTTACGCCTTCCTTTGATATGGCAAGAATCAGAGTTCTTTTAGAGTTGGGTTATTGGGCAAGCCCAAGCCCTCTCTACACCAATATGTTCAAACCATGGAAATTAGATTTCCGAATTAATGGGTTAGTCCTACCTAGAAGCATTGATTTATTGGGCAAACCCAAGGTCAACATGGATATAGGTGAAGGTGGGTTATATACATAGGATGTATATGAATGAAGAGTTAAAAACTCAATGAGTGTGCTAAATCAACTGTTGATGACACAAGTCAATAGTTACATACCTAAATACAATTGGTATGAATGATACCTATCGATTGACTTAAGGTGGCTTGTTAGGCAAACTCAAGGTCATTCTTAATGATATTGGATATCGACCCATTAGGAAAACTATAAGTTTTATCTAGTTTTAGTGAGGTCTATGAATTTGGATAAAATAGTGGGACATATAAGTCATGTCATTAAAGTCCTTATTGATATGCATTTATGTACATTCTAACACTTTCTCTCATTCTTCTAGGTTATTGAATTGCCACGATGTTTTCGTCCAGTGTGAACTTATGGTCTCTACTTGACTCTAACAAACTCACGGGACCAAACTTCTTAGATTGACTATGGAATTTGAGAATTGTTCTCAAATCTGAGAAACTAGGACATATCCTAGATGGGCCACTTCCTGATCGCCCTGCTGCTGATGCTTTTGATGAGGATCAGAAAGCTTACAAGAAGCTACTAGATGATAGTGAGATGACTAGCTGCATAATGTTGGCCTCTATGTCATCGGAACTGCCAAACTAGCATGAAGCTATGGATGCTCATATCATAGTCTACCATCTAAGGGGACTATTTGATGAGCAAGCTTGGTTTGAAAGGTTTGAGACCTCGAGGTTGCTTTTCGATCTAAGATGGCTGAGGGATCATCTCCAGTGCAGTATACACTGAAGATTAATGGATACATTGAGAAGTTAGCCAGTTTGGGTTTCATAATGGATCATGATTTAAGCATAGACTTAATTATTGGTTTGACTAACAGTTATTCACAGTTTGTTGTTAAGTATAGGATGAACCAAATATCCATCTCAATACCTGAGATGATTAATATAATTAAAACGGCTGAGCAAACTGTTAAGAATAATAGTAAGACTATGATGCTAATAGATTTTACTTCTGGTTCTTGCAAGACAAACCAAAAGAAGAAGTCCAAGAAGCCAGTGGGAGGTGTAGCCAAGAAAAAGGCAAAGGAGAAAACACCAAAGGGAATATGCTTTCATTGCAACAAGGAAGGGCATTAGAAGAGGAACTGCAAAGCCTATCTAGAGTCGCTGAAGTAGAAGAAGGCATTAGATGCTCCACCATCTACTTCAGGTATGTTATTTGTTATTGAGGTTAATACTATTTTTAATCATAACATTTGGATATTAGATACTGGATATGGCTCATACATATGTGTAGATATGCAGGGTCTCAGGGATAGTAGACCGTTCAAGAAGGGAAAGATGGACCTATGTATGAGAAATGGAGCAAGAGCTGCTGTAGTAGCCGTAGGAACCTATGTTTTGTATCTTCCTAGTTAGCTAGAGTTAATTTTGGATCATTGCTATTATATACACGTGACAAAGAACATTGTATCTATTTCATTTCTTCATAAAACGAAATTTTATTTAACTTTTTCAAGAAATGGTTGTTTAATTAAGTTGAATCAAATGTTGTATGGTACTACTACATTATGTAATGGTATTTACATATTAGATATGTGCAATCCAATCTTAAATATCAATGACAATAAAAGACAAAATGGGATAACTTAAAATCATCTTACTTATGGCATTGTCGACTTGGCCATATAAGTGAGAGATACATGACTAAGATGTACAAGAGTAGTAGCTTAGGGTCATTTGATTATGAATCATATGACACATGTGAAACTTGTTTGTTAGGCAGGATAACTAAATTACCTTTTAAAAGAAAGGGTGAACGAGTGAATGAGTTATTAGACCTAATAAATTTTGATGTATATGGTCTAATGTCCATTTATGCCAAAGGTGGTTTTATGTACTTCATTACCTTTATTCATGATATGGGTATGTATATCTAATGAGATACAATTCTGAAGCATTTGAAGTGTTAAAACAATTTAGATATAAAGTAGAGAATAACTCGGTAAAAGTATCAAGACATTTCGATCAGATCTAGGAGGTGAATTCTTGAACGAGGAGTTTCTAAGTTATCTTAGGAATAAAGGGATTGTATCCTAATGGACCCCACCTTACACACCACAACATAATGGTGTGGCTGAAAGGAGAAACCAAACTTTGTTGGATATGGTAAGGTTAACGATGAGCCTAATAGATCTACTAAAATCCTTTTGGGGTCATGCACTTAAGACTAATTTCTATGTGAGAAACAGAGCCCCTTCAAAAGCAGTTGACGTTATTCCATATGAGATATGAACTAACAAAAAACCCTATCTATCTCATATGAAAGTTCGGGGTTGTTCAGCTTACGTGAAGCGGATTCAATCAGACAAAAATGAAGCAAAATTTGATAAATGTATGTTTGTAGGATATCTTAAGGAAATAGCTAGATATCAGTTCTATAATGCTTTAGAGCAAAAGGTGTTTGTCTCAAAGCATATTGTCTTCTTAGAGAAATAGCTTCTTCTAAGAGAAGATAGTATGAGCAAACTTGAACTTGATGAAGTTCATGATGCTCAAATAGATGCAAATCAACTGCTTGAACCCGAGATTGTTGTTCATAGAGATGAGACAACAATTGAACCTTCTGACACACAAAATATTCATAGGTTAAGTAGGAAACATAATGTTTCGGAGAGATATATATTTCTCGTAAGTGAACATAATGACGTATTGCTCATAGAGTACGATGAGCCTATAACTTATGAAGAGGCTTTGAAGAGTTCAGAGTCTGAAAAATGGCTTCAAGCTATGAAGTTCGAAATGAATTTCATATTTGAAAACCAAGTATGGACTTTGGTTAAGCCACCCAAAGGGCTAAAACCCATAGGGTGCAAGTGGATTTTTAAAAAGAAAATAAACATGGATGGTAATATGATTACCTATAAAGTGAGGCTAGTCGCTAAAGGTTGTCATTAAAGACAAGAAGTTGACTATGACGACACATTTAACCTTGTAGCTATGCGTAAATCCATTAGAATACTCCTAGTCATTGCTGCTCATTATGATTATAAGATATGACAAATGGATGTGAAGACGACTTTTCTGAATGAAAACCTAGTTAAGGATGTGTATAACTTGAGGGCTTCATATCCAAAGATGGTAAAAAGATATGCAAGCTTCAGAAATTCATTTCTGGATTGAAGTAAGCATCTAGAAGTTGAAACCTATGATTTGATGTAACAATCAAAGAGTTTGATTTTTCATAAAATCCGGATGAACCTTATGTGTATAATAAGGTTAGTAAGAGTGATATCATGTTCCTTGTGTTATATATGGATGACATATTACTAATAGGAAATGATGTCTCAAGTTTGTAATCTATCAAATTTTGGTTATCCTGGAATTTCTCCATGAAAGACCTTGGAGAAGCAACTTATATATTGAGAATAAAGACCTATAGAGATAGATCAAGAAAGTTTGCTAGGTCTTTCACAGTTTACATATATAGATAAAGTGCTAAAGAGGTTTATCATAGAGCATTCTAAAAGAGGGTTTCTTCACATTACTTATGAGATAAAACTCTCGAAATCTATATGTCTCAAGTCACAAGATGAGAGGACTCGCATGAGTTTGATTCCATATGCTTCGACTATAGGATCAATCATGTATGTTATGTTATGTACAAGACCCGATATGTCATATGCTCTAAATGTTACAAGCAAATATCAATTGGATCCTGGTGAGTGTCACTGGGTAGCTGTCAAGAATATCCTAAATTACTTGAGAAGGACGAATGATGTATTCTTGGTATAAACAGACAGAGAGCTCGTAGTGAGCGGGCACACAGATGCCAGTTTTCAATCTGACTAGGATGACTTCAATTCCCAGTCAGGCTATGTTCTCACACTGAATGGTGGAGTAGTCAGTTGGAAGAATTCCAAACAAAAGACAACTGCAGATTCGACAATCGAGTCAGAGTATATTGCAACTACGGAAGTGGCAAAAGAAGCCATATGAATCAAGAAGTTCGCTATGGAATTTGGAGTAGTTTTAAGCATTATAAACTTGATATTGTTGTACTATGATAATAATGGGGCTATTACTTAAGCCAAGAAACGAAAGTCTCATCAGAGGTCCAAGCACGTACTAAGGAGATATCACCAGATCAGGGAGATAATTAATAGAGGTGATGTGAAGATAGAGAGAGTGCCTACAGATAAGAGCATCACTAATCTTTTGACTAAGTCAGTTCCTCTAATGAAATTTGATTCTAATGTACTCGCTTATGGTATTAGATAAAAAGGTGGTTGGCTTTAGTACAAGTGGAAGATTGTTCAAGTAGTGCTCTAAAGGCAATCACCTTTAGCACTTTTGTACAATCTTGGTCAGTAAACTTTTTCTTTAACAAGCATCCATATATTTATTTAAGTATTTCCATACTTTATTATATAAATTGATTACTTCTTTTATAAAGGAAAAATATATTGTGTGCTAGTTTTATGCTTTATTAATGTCCCATCTCAATAAAATAACAACTAGGAAAAATTTATGGATAATACATGCATGCAATATGAATATCATAATTTTAATTTCATCATGATTTCATTTGCATGATACATTTTTCATATAGACTTTATCTTATACATCAACTAACTAAAAAAATATGTATAAGATAAAATAATTATTTCATGAAAACTACAATCAACTAATTAGTTGTAAGGTGCAAAATAACAATTTAATCATACTTCTTTTTGTTTTTCATAACTGGTTACATGTATTTAATTTTTCCTAGTCTTTGTCCCATTATTTTTGTTCTTTCTCTATTTTCTTTTTCCTCTCATTTATTCTTCCTTTTCATTTTTCAGTTGTTTTTCTCTTTTATTGAACCAAAGGAGGTTCTAATTGAACTTTTGATAATAACAAAACATAATTTCTACTAACGAGTTTTTAGTTGATGAGAAAGGACATAAGAATAAGACGATGTTTTGCAATATTCAAGATCAAGACTAAGTCAAGAAATAAATTAAGACACATCGAGATTATTTCTTGTATTTGCTATTATAAGCTTATCTTGATCTTCTTTTATAATCTAAGAGGCTCATGCATAAATATTTCATCTCTTTGTCTGCATGAGTTTTTAAATTCATTAAGTGACATTGAAGCTTTTGATTTTAATATAAAAGCCTTTTGATCTTTGAAATTCTTTATGAAACATTGTGAGCAGTGTTTTAACATTATTTGAATTAAATAAATTGGTTTTGAACACATTTGAAATTGTTCGAATCATATTTTTAGGATGATTGGTTGATCTATATGAGTTAGTGGTCAATCAATATAAATTAAAGTTATAAAAATTGATAAACCGTGAGTTTGTAGCAATATTAGTTAATGCATTGGTCGACCAATATGCCATATTAATTGACCAGTATCTGTACTAGTCTACCAATGTTTCAATGCTTAGTGAATTTGGAACCTCAAATGTATATTGATCAACCATATAGGATTGAATATAGTTGCTGTAACAACTATTTCCTAGCTCCAACGGTTACTTTGGGTCTCGAGACATTATAAAAAGGTATTTTCTCATTGATTTTAGTATTAAGAAGCTTTTGAGTATTCTATACACATATTTCTAAGTTTTTTTAATCATTTGAGCATTCATTGTCTCATTTTGAGTGTGTGAGCCTTTTGTAATTATCAAAGCACCTAAGTGAGTAATTTTTGAGTTGTAAGTTATTTGTTAGGTTTAAGATCATTGTATTAGGGCAATCAAAAGCGATTTGGGTTTCCTCTTTACTTTAAGGAAAGATTGAAAAGAAAATTTCTCGTTGTCAAAATAACAGATTGTATAAAGGATATTCTTTGTCTCAAACGAATAACTATAGTGAAAATTTAAGATGAGTCTTGGGAGTGGACGTAGGCAATGATTGTTTGCCGAACTATTATAAATTGGTTTGCATTTCTCTTGCCTTACTCTTTAGTTTATGATTTAATTAATTTGCTTTTTTTAATAATTGCATTTGTGATAGTTTGAAGACACTTTTCTTAAGATAATAAACTTTTGTCAAATTATTGATTTTACTATATTCGCGCCCCTCCTTGGTATCGTTAGGAAACAACATCTCTTATTTCTTATGATTCACCCTCTCCCTCCTCCTTCTTTTTATGTTTCTTTTCTCCGAAACATAGTCTTATGTTCTCTATCCTCTTGTTTATTCTCTATTTTATTTATCCTCTTTCTAGTTGTTATGTGTGTAATTTTCATTTTTTTTCCTCTCTAATTGATTCTTCTCTTCTTTTTATTATGTTCCCTCTCTCATGGCTCTTGCTTTATCTGTGCCTGCCTGTGAAATGAGGTAATCTGCTTCTTGTTTTGCATAGTAACGCTATGATGGATGAAGCTTTCCAATTATGGGTTTTAATTCTGTGTCATCCAGGTATCCGTCACCATCTATGTCTCGCATTCGCTTACCTTCTCCGTGACCATCTCA
>JANSVA010000216.1:7735630-7772141 GCA_025504915.1 Erythroxylum reticulatum | reverse complement strand
GGTTTTAATTCTGTGTCATCCAGGTATCCGTCACCATCTATGTCTCGCATTCGCTTACCTTCTCCGTGACCATCTCATTCATCCTTTAATAGACCAAGACCAATTCAATTGGATTTTCTCTCGCATTCGGATGTCCTTGAACAATTCCATTTCCAAAATTGCGATTAGGTTTTTATTTTAAGAATTAGGATTTAATTTTTAATTAAAATTAAAATTAAAATTATTATAACTAAGTAATATTATTTAAGTAATCAATGTTTATTAATTCTAATTATAAATTAGAAAATATATTAAGTTTCTTAAATAATTTAAATTTTTTAATATTATTTTTGAAAGTATGTTTTATTGTGTCATATAAACGCAGTGGAATCTATATTATCAATAAAAATTAGTAAATTTATATTTGGTTAGTACTGACGTGACATATAATAGCTATATCCATTTATAGTACATTCTCTTATAACAGTAGTAGTGCATACATATGGTAATATTTTAGATCCATTACGTGCACGAGATCACGATATAAGAACCGCCGCTTACAAATAAATGTCATTTTATCCATTGCTCTAAATGAACAAATTTGGAGAAATCATGGGAGTTTTTGTTGGTGCTTTTGGGTCTCTACTACTACTTGCTTTTATTCAGAGCAGTCTGTTGATCACTTGCACAGGAGCTGATTCAAACCCTATAAGATGTATCAGTATTGAGAAAGAAGCTCTCCTTCAGTTCAAAGAAAGCCTCACAGGCCTGTCGAGCCAGTTGTTGTCATGGGTTGGCAAAGATTGTTGCTCATGGGTGGGAGTTAGCTGCAGCAACATTACTGCTCATGTACTCAAGCTTGATCTTCATAATTCTGTTCCATGTGATATAGATCCCACAGCTCAGTCCTGCTTGGGAGGTGAGATAAACCAATCTCTACTTGGCTTGTCACATCTCTCTTATTTAGACTTGAGTAACAACAATTTTTCTGGTGCTGAAATTCCAAGCTTTCTTGGTTCCTTGAGGAACTTGGAATATCTCAATCTTTCTAACACACTTCTGGAGGGAAGGATTCCACAACAGCTCGGTAATCTCTCAAACCTGAGGTTTCTTGATCTTGGTGGGAGTTATAAACTGAGTATTGATAGCTTGTATTTTGTTTCAACTCTTCCACTTCTAGAGTTCTTGGACCTTTCTGAATTGCGCATAGTCAATTCCCAGAGTTGGTTACAATCCATAAACATGCTTCCTTCTCTGATCCACTTAAGTTTGGATGCTTGTGGACTTTCTCACATGCCAATCCTTGTGTCTGTTAATTTCACATCTCTTGCATTCCTTAACCTCGGGGACAACAACTTCAATTCTGCCATTCCCAGTTGGATGTCCAACATAAGCAACAGCATTGAATATCTTGATCTGCATTACGATGCTTTACGAGGATCAATACCAACTGAGATTGGTAGTTTGAAATTGCTCCGAATCCTCGACTTATCTTTCAATGAGCTGGAGGGTAGAGTTCCAGAAACGTTGAGGGACCTATGCAATTTGGAGGAGCTTTACCTGCGAGTGAACAAGTTGACTGGAGATATATCTGGATCTTTTGGCAATCGATCTGGTTGCATCAAGCAAAGTTTGAAGGTGTTAGAACTTTGCTACAATGGTCTTGAGGGTGAAATGCCATATGAGTTGGGAGAGTTCAAGAATGTGGAGTACCTTTGTCTCTCTTCGAACTCCTTTCATGGTCCAATCCCAGAATCCATAGGAGGAATGTCAAGTTTGAGAGAGTTGTACCTCCCTAGAAATAAGTTGAATGGCAGTATACCAAAAAGTTTGGGACAGCTTTCTAATCTTAAACATTTGCAGCTGCGAAACAATTCGTTGAGTGGGGTGGTCTCAGAGCTCCACTTTTCAAAACTCGCCGACTTAGTTGATTTACAATTGGGAATCAACTCGTTAATTTTCCATGCTGATCCCAAGTGGATACCTCCTTTTCAGCTTTTAGTGGTGGACTTCATATCCTGCAATGTAGGGCCTCGGTTTCCACAGTGGCTCAAAACACAACCAAAGATCTTGAGCTTAGCAATGCCTAATGCAAGCATCTCAGGTAGTATCCCCTATTGGTTTGAAGAAATATCCGGTACCATTGGATATTTGGATTTATCTTACAATCAAATTACGGGAAGTCTTCCAAGGATGAAAGCTCTTGTTTATAAATATCCCTACAGGTTCATCAGTCTGAAGTCTAATAAGCTCGAGGGTCCTTTAATTCCCTTTCCTTCAGATACAAAAGTTTTGGATCTTTCTGACAACTTGCTTGCTGGTCATATTCCTCCATCAATTGGCAATCTAATGCCACAATTGGCATCTTTGTCTGTCTCAAGTAATATGTTGAATGGTGAAATGCCACCATCTCTATGCCAGATGAGGCATTTATATGTTCTTGATCTATCAAAGAATCTACTCTCTGGAAGACTTCTGGAATGTTGGAGCAACTTTCAAAATTTGGAAGTACTGGATTTAGGAAATAATAATCTAAGCGGTGACATTCCATTTTCCTTGGGTTCTCTAAAAAAGCTAAAATCCTTGCACATTCAAAGCAATACCCTACAAGGCAATATCCCTATATCATTGAGCGCGCTTCATGGCTTGACCATTCTCCATGTTGGTGATAATCTTTTCACTGGTTTTATTCCAAAATGGATAGGTGAGAACCTAACTGTTTTAGGAGTGCTGGACATCCATTCCAATATGTTCGAGGGTGAAGTTCCATACCAACTTTGCAATCTTAAGCATCTCAGGGTACTGAATCTAGCAAGCAATGATTTGATTGGTGAACTTCCTGCTTGCCTCGGTAACTTAACTTCAATGCAAGTGAGTAACAACAAAGCAGTTGATGACTTCTGGGAGAAATTTTATTTCATCGATTACGATCTATTCCAGGCATTAAGTCCCCTCATGTATAAAGAGAAACTCCTGGCTATTATAAAAGGGGCAGAGCGTGAATACACAAGTACACTTCAATTTCTCTTTTCCATGGACCTTTCAGGAAATGGATTTACTGGACGAATTCCAAAGGAGTTGATGAGTCTTTCGAAGTTGCAAAATCTAAACTTATCTGGAAACAAATTTGTGGGAGTAATCACATCAAATATTGGCAACTTGAAATGGTTGGAGTCCTTAGACTTATCCAGAAACAAGCTCTCAGGTGCAATTCCGCCAAGCATTGCCCAGCTGAACTATTTGAATCATTTGAATTTGTCGTTCAATAATTTGTCTGGCAGTATACCAACTGGCAATCAGATACAAACGCTGAACGACAAATCCATCTATCTTGGTAATATTTACCTTTGTGGGTCTCCACTAAGAAGCTGTGAAGAGCTGTCTGAACCTCTAGGTAATTCCAAGTCAAGGCTGAAAGACGTGTCTATCTGGTTTTTCTGTGGTTTGGTGAATGGGTTTACGATTGCATTTGTTGGAGTTTGTGTGCTTTTACACAGCAAGCAATCATGGATGCTTCGGGTGATGAGTACAATTAAAACGAGACGAAGACGAGTTTAGTGTAGTTTGTAGGAGACAACAGGAAACATCATTCTTGATAACGTCAACACTCTCTGTTGGTTTCCTTTTATACCGCGTTTACTCTGTTGTATGTGCTAGATTTGATGTAATTTTCATTCAAGTAAAGTATTTTTCATTTTATTGGTTGCCCTCACACACACACTTATATATAATTTAAAAAGAATTTCTGCTACACAAAAGATTGAATATTTTTCCAAATGTGAGGGCATAACAAATATTTCATGTGAGTGTGGAACTAAGATTTTGATTGAACTAAAACAAATGTTAGTATATTATAAATAATATTAATTTTGTAAATTATTTTATTAAAATAAACGATAAACACATGTAAAAAATTATACTAAAATTGAGTAGTCAATTTTATATTACTAATAATATAACAAATTAGACATTTATTAAAATTATCAACATCCGATTTAATCGAAAATAGCATGAACTGAATGGTAATTCATTTCAGTTTAGTATAATAGCTTGTTTGTATAAAAACCGAGTAATTTATCAGTGAGCCGGTTCTTCAACCATCTCGGTTTTACTCTTTATAATCTTCTCTGCTCAATTCTCATCGATTCCTTTTCTGAAAATCTCTAGTCCCTCCCTAACCCACAAACCAACTTTACTACCATCACTTAGTTAGGCATGATAATTGGGCCTGGGATTTTTAGTGCTGTCCTGGCTTGACAGGCCCGACCAAGAGCGACAAAAAATCGGGGTACCCTAGCCGATTGTCATCTCTACACTTAGCGTAAGCAAACCAACTTTACCACTAGACTTTTGCTAGGGGAAATGGAAGAGAGAGCAGCTAACCATGCCACAGAGAGTAAGAGGCGATAGATCCATCACTAAAGGCGAAGACGACAGCACCGGGACCGGAGTCCGGAGACGATGCCCAGGAGGTTCTAAGGACGGTGAGAGACTGAAGTTCGCGGTCCTTTAAAATGATATCTATGTATGAATCTTCATCCCAGTTGGTCGCATCCCCCCACATGGTGGTGATTTGGACTACGGTTTGACGCGATCCTGGCCAGTGATCCAGTCTTAGTTAGTTTGCACTTCAACGATGCCGTTGCAAGACGTTTTCTTTTCCGTTTCTGTTGTTCGGTTTGAGGGCTTTGCTTTGGAGGGAGGAAATTAAACAAAAGCAATAAAGTCAACAAATTAAGCTTTTGATTGGTTCCAACTTAATTTTTAAAATTTTTGATTAATCATAAAATTGGACTAAATTCATTAAATTAATATATTAAATTAAATTTAAAAATTAAATTTAAGTTTTTTAATTCAAATTTATTTTCAAGATTACAAATTATACATGTTTAAATGATAATAAAATAAATCAATTTGCTACTATATTTATTAAACTGTTTATAAACATAAATATCTATTTCAAAATTTAGTGATAAATAAACATTTTTTAAGGAAGTTATAAGTTATCTAAAAGCAAAAAAATATATAAAAAAGTTTTTGTTATTATTCTAGATAATAAATTTTGAAATATTTGTTTTATCATTGTGAAGATTGTGCCTTTACTTATAAGATTATTGTAGATTGATGACTTATGAAAAACCATCTTAGGGCATGTCTATGATGGTGTATATAAAGCTCACAAAATAATTATAAATCTTTTTAAAAGGAAGGAAAATTTATACAATCCTTATATAGATATTATTGATCAACAAGGAGATAAACATCTTACTTGATGATCTACTTAATAACTTGTTTTCTCAATCCTTATTGTTTATATAGACATTGACGTATTTTTTAATTTTTACTTACTCTTATAATATTTACTTCTTATTTATTATATATACCGATTTTATAGCTATTTAATATGGTTGAATATTTAAATCTTAAATATTTCGTTTGATCAGTTCAATGTCAAGTTTAATTTTTAGAACATTGATATTTGTATTAACTAGTGGAACAATTAATTAGTAATACTATCTAACAAATTTATATTGATATTTCACTACTAAAAGAGTTGGATTATTTTAAACTAGCATTAAATTTCACTATTGGCATGTTGCCTAATACTATGCTTTTATAGAGTTATTAGATTCAATTAAGATTACTTAGAAGAGCACAAATGATTTGCCTTCCGTTTTGGACAAGACGGGCAGGTATACGTACATAGTTTGTTAGTAGTTGTACGATTAATTGGAGGACAGCAAGTGACATAGCTTCCAGTCTCAGACACGATGTGCAGATTGCTGTACATTAGGGACCAGATCCTCTGGCCCTACCTCGTGCCAGAGGATCTGGGCCATCCATTTAAGTGGGTCGCATATAATGTACAGCCTTCAGATCCTTTAACCCAGGTATTCTGGCACAGGGTAGGGCCAGAATACCTGGGTCAGAGGATCTGAAGGTTGTACATTATATGCGAACTTCAGACAACACTTAGAAAAAGGATTTTTTTAAAAACTTTATTATTAAGAAACATTAATTTTATTTTAGAAAATTTTAGAACTTTCAAATTTTTATCAAAAGATATTTTAATAATTCGAAATTTATATTATGCAATTTGTCAATTTAAAAAGAATGATTTCTCCTATTAATAAATGATACTGACAAATGAAACATATTTTCATATATTTGTTTAGAAGTAATTATTAATTGTAAGGTTAACATTTATTTACTTTTAAATGATATGATGTCATACTAAATATTTAATATTTAACTAAGTTATACATATTACATAAAGATTTTTCTTATTGCATTCACATAATAATATTGAAAGAAATTCACTATAAATATAAAGATGTCAATGTTATTATTTATAAAAATTCATTATATTTAAAGGTTCAAGTTAAATTTGAAGATAACTTGCAAAAAGGTTTTTAAAGAAATTTTAAAAAAATACCAAATATGAATTAATAATGTATTACCATTTGAAAAAAAAAATTCTCTAACTAGTTTAGAATAAATTTGATGGAGCATTCTTAAATTACTCCTATATTTAAAGTGTCAATTATTTCCTTTCCATTTAAACCAGATTAAAAAAAAGTTGTTACTCAAAAGTAATTTAATACTCTTCACTATAATATATATGGTCCAATTTTCTTGACAAAAAAATGATACCTATCCAACATTCTTATTTTTTTATATCCCTTTATTTTGTTAAGTTCTCTCTTTATGGTTTATTCAATTGATTGTTTCACATTTTTTAATATAAATTTGATCTCATTTAGTTTACAAAACTTTTATAATTAGAATGAAAACTATAAATTATAGGGATCAAGTTGGAGTCAATGATGGAGTCAAGCTTGTTAGGAGAACCGTGTCTCTTAAGCCTTTCCCTATGCACGACCCCACTCACCTTACCATTTAACATCGAACTTATCCCTTCTCCAATTCCCAACAAAGTTTAAACTTTTCAGAGCATTTGGTTTGCAACATCCCACTACTATAGGGTACACACCCAAACATTCAGGAACGTTCAAGTACATATCCTATGATAATGGCATGGTAGAGCAAAATAGATCCAACTTACACATGGCATCATCTAACATAATCAGAAGTTATCAAATTTTAAAAACGATCATTGCATTCACTCACAACTATTTACACCGTCTTCATTAGATGAATATATACAAAACCTCACACTGGTTTTAGCAAAATCTACAAAATAAAAGCTATAACTTTTTGACGTCAGTCGACAGACCTCTAAGCCATAACTTAATCCAAAACATTCTTCTAATCTAGAATAAACACTAAGTCTCTTGTCTTGTACCTGAAAAAAATCATGTTGCAATTTTTATGAGTTTTGCGAACTCAATGAGTGAACTATCATTGATGATTTCACCGGATTACACACACATACCACATATTTCACATATATTCATTTGGATTATATATATACTCCAGATATTCACACAACATGGTATATCACATAATCTCACAATCCACATAACCAAGTATAACAAATAGATCATAATAATTTATCATTTATTTCAGCTTTGCAGATCATTAAAAGAAATTCAATCTTATAATGTTATATGCATAAGACTCAACATTCTTTCTTATTGTTGTGACCGAGTGCCTATCCCAAACTTATACAAATACTGGACCATAGGGCTCAGTCAAACAGAATCACGGAGCATAACTCTACGTGCAAAATCAGAATTCACGGAGCAAAGCTCTACATGAAAGCGCTTCATACTAGCAACTCAAGTCACAACGTCTTTATCTGAGCATGCATTTTATGAAATGCATCAATTTTCGAAAATCTCATATATCACAATCTTATACAAATGCTCAGACAAGATTTCACAATCATCGAACCTAAGTCTGGTATTCAACTTTCGTTAAAAATCAAATGTCAAATTCATATCAAATCAAAACACTCCCAATACATGCCTAACTATTAAACTCCTCGAACATCAAGTCCGGAATCCAGAAACAACTCACAAACAGTTCAATAATATTGGAAGTGAAATAAATCAAATTAAATTCAAATCAAATCAATCATAGGAAATCATCTAGGTTGACTCACAATACGTTCCAAGAAGCTATTTCCTGGATAGTTCGGCAATATCCGACTGGCGTCCGATGTGCTCCTCTATAACATACACAACACATTCACAAATATCACATTTTGCACAATTGAAACATATTCCTTTATGCATATGTACTTAAAGTAAATAAAATATGCACAATGCATTGTTCAATGACAATTTCGGGTATCTTATTGTAATTTTCATCATCAAATCGATCAGATATCAAAGCCCTCATTAATAACATTTGGTACTTAAAAATTGGGCCAAAATACAACAATGTGAAATCAATTACATAACTTAATTGACCACTTCAAATTTTCTATCCACAAGATTTCGGGTCAACTTTACATAATTAGTCTGATAGGGTGAAAGACAAAATTAGGTAACACTTTCTTATTAAAAGTTGTTCTAAAGTGTCTTAAGATTCTAATGACTCCAATATAATCCAATTTGATTCAATATTCAATGAGTTATGCCCAAAATACCACAAACTGTACATATTTGAACTTTTGGCTAGAACATGATCATTCCCTCTAATTGTACAACTCATATCTTTCAGCTCAGACATCCAAAATTTTCAAAATTTATACCAATTTAAAGATAAGAGAATAATCTACAACTTTGGTGATGACACCCCAGCCTAATTCTACCCAAATAAATACAATTTAATTAATAACTACAGGACATGATTTCTGTCCCTGGTGGAGCTACAGCCTAAGCTAAAACTCAGTTTCATGCCAATTTTGAAAATCATAAAGACATAATTAAAATTCTACTTCTTCACAAAATTTGTAGAAATATGTCTCTAGTTTAATATTAATAAAAAATCCACTAATTCATAAATCTAAATCTCAAGTTATAATTATAAAACCGAAGCATGATCAAGGAAATTTTCCAATTCATAACATTCCAACAGACTTCCACATTTTCATCCTATCAATCACTTTCAAATCAATTAAGATAACTCTAAATTTTTATGGAGAGAAAGAAAAATATCTTAGGAATCCATTTAGCTAAGTTTCAAGTTATTTGGAGTTCGTATGAAAAAGTTATAGGCAAAAGACTGAGGGTTATTCAATGAAAACTCTAGTTTTTAATTAAATTTCAACCACTAACATCAAACACGCAATTCATCATCTTCTTCCTCCTTTCTCCACTGCAATTTTATGAACAGTAACAATTCTCGATAGAACATGTGTCATGCTTTTTCACTTCCATTTACCTTCAACTCACTCTAAACCATCTTATAGGTCAAGATCAAATTTAAACATCTAAAAAGTGATACATACTCATATTTCAGCATTTTCAACTCTCTCACTACTGATTTTTTTTCATGAATAGAATCCATAACCTCCATTTTCCACATATATCTGAAGTTAACTTTATAAACCTTCATCCAATCTCAGCTCATCTCAACACAATTAATGCAAAAATTCAGGATTTAAATATAAACATGAACATCGATATGCTTCACATTCACTCCTTTTTTTCTACATTTTTCTCCATATTTTGGTACTTATTCACTCTCACTACTGAATTTATTCCTTTCATTTCACTCATGCACGAACCCAAGTACAGAACATTACAACACCAGCAAATGTTATTCACAATCAAAAACTTACTTGATGCAGAAAAATTCTTGCCCAAAAATCCAGATTTTCTAGCCCTCTCTAGCAACCAACATCAACGCACATTTATAATCTTCAGATAGTTCTTTAGCAGCTGAGAGTTATACAAAAAAAAAAGCATGCATAGAAGGAGTTTCGGTGATGGGTGAGCAGAACAAGGAAGAAGTT
Organism: Erythroxylum reticulatum; assembly: GCA_025504915.1. Classification (NCBI taxonomy): domain Eukaryota; kingdom Viridiplantae; phylum Streptophyta; class Magnoliopsida; order Malpighiales; family Erythroxylaceae; genus Erythroxylum; species Erythroxylum reticulatum. The sequence goes on along the minus strand of JANSVA010000216.1, from coordinate 7,762,294 downwards.
TTTCATGTGGGTGTTTTCGATGAACCAATGAGAGAATGAGGGGGAAGCCACCTAACCACGTGGTTTAACACATCAATGACACATGGCACCCATGCATGTGAGCCATGTGTCACCTTCTTCATTTGACCCTCTTTTTTTTTAACCCCCAAATTTTCAAAAATTCAAAAAAATCACCAAAAATCCGAAATAATCAAATTATACCCCAACTAAATTTTCAGCTCAAATAATTCACAATTCCCACTTATAAATAAAATTTACCCGGAAATGCCAATGAATGCATGTACAATCACATGAATGTACAAAATAAATGTGTATGTCATAATTAATTTATGCATGACTTGCTTTTTCCTAATTTCACAATACTTTCTCATAAATTACTATTCTAGCCTTAACATGGGTATCGGGATGTTACATGGTTAACCTGCACGAATAGATAAGGAATTGAATGATGATTCTTTAGGAATAAAATGGATGAGGAATATAATAGAATATGTATTATTTAGTTTGGTTTATTCCTAAAAATTTCTAATTATAATGTAATGTCAATGTTTTGTTTGAAAACATAAATTTGGAATGAAAATGAATAACTAACAGAAAAACCAAAATATCTATTAATCCCCTCTAACTACATCATCATCATCATCATCATCATCATTATTAATTTTCTTTTTCTTCTTCTTCTTCTTCTGTGTATTTCTTAAGGATATTTTTTTTCAACAAGTCATCATTTTTATTCCCAACCCACTTGGAATAGATAAAGATAGGGAGGAGAATAGGTTTAGTTATTCTCCAAACTCAAGGAATAAGTAAATCCTTGGATTATATATTTTGTATGTTTTGTTCAACCAAAAAAGAGAATAACCTATTACCAATAATGGATTAGGAATGAAATGACACCTCATTAACTGATCCTTCCTGTGACCCTTCTTTATGCTTGTATCTTTTAACCCAAAAGCTAAGCAACCAACCCCTATATGAAAACCAATTCCTTTATCTTATCCTAACCTCTGCAAATATTGAAAAGGCCTTCGAAGCACTCAAAATCTCATCACATAAAGAATAACTAAAGCCAAGTAGTAGATGACCATCCCCCTTAAGAAAAGTTGAAAATTCTTTTGGTGCAATTAAATGGAGAGCCCTTTATAATATCACCACCTGTGGAGGCCCTCAGAACTAGAGCCCTGAGATGTAACATAGTTTTATTTAGATATTTCCTACCTAAAATATTTTCGGTCCCCCATATTTAAACCAAGATAAAAGCCAACTAAGGACAATTAGATTTAGAAAATTCACTAATCAATGAAGAAGATTTCTTGGTCTTTAGATGTGAAAGTGAGGTGGGACTAAGCCTTTAAAATGGGACAATGGCACATTATAGGCAAACCCCTATTATTACAAAAGTGTAGGCTAGGTATGTCACTAAATGAAAGTAGCATGAAGAAAATACCTATTTGGGTAAACTTTCACAATGTATCATTAGAATACTGGTCTATAATAAGTTTAAGCTATCTATTTAACTGGATAAGGAAACTTATTTACTTGGATAAACAAATAATAGGCTTGTAAAGAATTATATGTACCTGTATTTGCTAGAAGTTGAGGCTTAAAAAAACCTATTACTTTGAGCCTAAAGAGACTAAATGAAGAAGGAGGTTTAATGGAGTCTAATATATTACTTATTAATGAAAACTTGCATCATAGACTGGGAAAATATTGGAAACTTAGGGGGACAATTTATCATTAGAGAAAGTTATGAATTGGTGAGCTCAATCTTAATACACAAATGAATAAATGGAAAGGGGAGGCTTAGTATGATTTGTAACCAAATTTTCCTTTTGTAAAACACCATGTTTCTTTTGAAACTCTATAAAACAAATATGTCTCTAGGAATGAGGAACTATTTCTACAATCTGCATAATCCAAGATTGATGGCTCCACATTAAAACTTTTAAAGAGCCATATTTTGAAGATTAGAATCTAATGGATATGTGGAATAAGGAATTGATATAGAAGAATCTAATAAACTAGGCTTAGGGAGTAGAGGGTAAGAAGGAAGCTAGCAAACATAAGGAGGGCAAAGCTGAAGAGAGCCCTTCAAGTAAGTATGATGATATAGAAGTTACTAGGGCTAGTTTAAGAAGGAGATTAAGGAGGAAATTAAAGAATAAAGGACACATATTCCTAATTTCTTCCCTATGATGGTAGCTTGGGTGTGAGGGATAGAAACGTTTGCATAGTAGGTCTATTAGCAACAAAATAAAGGATAATAAGGTTCATAACTATGGATGGCTTTTTGGGAAGCCTTCTAATATATTAATTAACCATTAAATTCATTATAATGGTGGAATTATAGTTGCTTTTAACCGTGACCTAGTTAAGGTGCATTAAACCAAAATTTTTAACTAGTTCATTCACTTGGTGGTTAGTTTTGATTAGGATCCTGATTGCATTAAATTTACTTTCACTTATGTTACAAATCATAATTTCTAAAGATTCAATCTCTAGAGAGACTTAATATTAATAAATTCCTTTATTCAAGCTTTATGGTGATGTTAGGGGATTTTAGTAATGCCCTTAACTCAAGAAGCCAAGTGAGAGAAGCTTGAAAAAATATTGAGAAATAGTGAGTTTATGAATTGCTTAAATAATATATATTTGACTAATTTAATGGAGTTTTCTTTCACCTAGAGTAATAAATAGGAAGGAAGCTAGCTCATTAGGAAATAAACTCAATACACCTTTAGTTAATCCCTTATGTCGCTTTAAATACTCTTATAGCATAAATATTTTTATACTCCTCTTTCCTTATAACATAATCCCAATGAATTTTTTTGAGGAACTAACTTTGAAAAAGCTTAAATACTTCTTCAAGTTCTTCAATTTCTTTCTAAAATTGAATACTTTAAAATTGTTGTTAGCAAAGTTATGTATATATAATTTGAGGGCTTTGAGTCATATAAGTGTGTAAGGAAGCTTCAAGCAATAAAGAGTGAACTGAAAAAGATTCATAAGGAAAAGATTAAACCTACTGATGATGTAATTATTAAGGCCAGAGAGGAATTAAATTTTATTCATTAAGAAATTGATAGTATCTCATTAGGTGTTGGTTTCAATGCCAATGAAAGGAAGGCTCTTAATACTTATATCTAGGCACTGGAGAAGAACCACTTTTCTTTAAAACAAAAGGCTGAGGTTATCTAGTTGAGAGATGGTGACAAGAATAAAAGTTACTTTCCCAACTTAATCTTGTATAAAAGAAATATTAACAAAATCTCGTCCTTAGAAAACTATGTTGGAGAGGCCATCAATGATCAAGAAGAATTTAAAAAAATGACCTTAAATTACTTCAAACATTTCTTGGAGACCTCTAACAATGTTTGCTCATATGTGCAAGACATCAAGGAAGTAAACTTTGACTCTTTAACTTAATAATAGAAGGAGATGTTAGTTAAACCTTTCATTGCCACGGAGATTAGGCAAGCTCTCTTTATGATTAACTATAATAAAGCCCTAGGTCTAGATGTAAGTTTCTTTTAGAATTTTTAATATCTAACTAGATATATGATTATTAAAAACATAATGGAATTCTTCTCAAATGGAAGAATTTTGAAGGAACTCATCAAAACTTATATGATCTTTACCCCTAAAAAGTATAATCCTAGCTTATTGAATGATTACGGATTGATATCATGCTACATTGTAATCTATAAGATCATTTTAAAGATGCTTGCTATAACACTAATGGAAGTGTGTATTATAAATCTAATTTAGGGAACTTTTATCTAAGGAAGGAGTATATATGATAATTTATTTCTAGCTCAAAAACTCTTTAAAAGTTATTAAAATAAACATTCTTTAAAAAGTTGCTTGATAAAAATTGACTTAGATAAACTTTTGAATTAGTCAACTAGAGATTCCTCCTTAATTCTTTAAATATTTTTAGGTTTCTAGATTCATTATTTTTTGGATTAAGAAATGCATCTCCATAACTTCTTTTGTTATACTTGTTAATGGTAAGTATACCTCAAAGGGTTGATACAAGGAGATATCCCCTAATCTCTTTACTTTATGTATTGAGGATCTAACTGGGATGATTGCACACAAGATTAACTAGGACAATACTTTTACATTCCATTAAAAAATGCAAGAAACTAAAGTTGCCAACCTTTCTTCTACTAATAACTTCCTACTACTATATGGGGTTACTTCAAATTTTGTCAAAATACTAATGGATGGACTACATTCCTTCATCCTTATACATGGTTAATCATTAAAAGGTATAAAAAAGATGTTTATATGTATCAAATGATGCTTAGAAATTGAGGGGATCACTCTATGGGATTTTAAGACTCAATTGTTAGGATCTAGCTTTTAGATGTTTGGGTATCTCAATCTTAAAATAAAAGAATCACTTACAAAGATTGCTAGCCTTTCTACAATTTAATTCATAAGAGAATTGACCATTAAAATAAAAAGTTCCTATCTTTTATTAGCATATTATAATTAATCATAGTTATACTCAACAATCTCAACATTCACTAATGTTGTCACTTACACATGGCTCATAATATGATTAAGGATATTAAAAAAATGTTGAAGAACTTTCTCTAGTATGACAAATTAGATATATATGTTGATCAAGTTTTATCTAATATAAAATCCTCAATATTTTGTAATTATACATGTCTTGTAGTAATTAAGGTGTTAATCCTATGAGGAATTAGCTAAAAGTAATTGAATCTTAACTTTGTCTAAGGTCACAAAAACGTGATTTAAATAAAATAAAATAAAACAAAAAAATTAAGAAATCAAGTATGAGATGAATGAGATTAAAATTCCAAAATTAACACAATTAAATCAAATAGAGCACTAGCCACTTTAACAATTGAGTTATCACAATATAACAAGATTAATCAATTATGAGAACATAATATTCATTCTATTGTCATTTTACTACCTTAACTACTTTTGATTCAATTGGTATCGATCCTAGCTTTTTCAAAGGGATGATTATTTTCTCTCAAGATCTAATCATTTAACCCTAATTAATAATCCCTAATTAATTCTGAAATTATGATTTTGCAATCTCTCAATTAACAAAAATAATCTACATTTTCAATTAGTTCTTAAGCGATCTATTATATAATTGGGTCCTCACAAAAGATCTCTTTTCGTATGATTATCGATTTGATATTTATGTGGTATATTAGGCTGTTAATTCTCATTACCCAATATAATCATGTTATTATCAATTCAATCTCTCGATTTATTATCGGAGTATGCAAAAACCATAAATATTATAATACCCAAACATTTCATTGCATCAAAAGCAAGTAAGTCACAAAATGATTTAAGAATAAATCCCACAATGAAATTAGAACATAATTAACATCATGTTCAACATTCTTAAACCCAAGTTATACATAAAGATCAAGTAAATAAATAAGAGAAAGTAGGAAAGAACCTGAAATGGCTGGGTTGGAATGGTTGGACAGTAGTTTCAGATGCTCCTCTTCTCTTCTCTCCTTCTTACTCTTCCTTATGTTCTTTCTCAATTTGGAAAATGGTGGCTAGCTCTAATTAGGGTCATTTAATATTCTTATATAGTTCTTTGGTCATTTTGGATAAAAACTAGTTTTACCTAATTCAAAATTTTCAAAAAGATCCTCTAAATATCAAAATAAAAGGAGATCCCCGTGTCTAGCAAGCGTCTGTCACAATCGTGACATGTCATGATTGTAACATAGGTGTCGCATTTGTAATCCTATGTGAATATCTTTTGTTACAATTTTGACCCTAATGGAGACCTTTTGTCATGATCTTGACCTAGCCTTCTTATCCAAGCTTGCTCAAATTTCCTTCAATCTTCATCATTTGAGCTTATACACTAACAAACATATCAAAACACCTCAAGAGCACAAAATTAAGGTCTAGCATCATGCCCTAATCCACATAACACTTAAAAACATAAACACATAACCACATTAACATAATTTAAAGCCTAACATGCAAAAATCATATAATCAACACCTATAAACATACTAAAACACCTATCAAAATACAATGTAAATTATAAATGCCAATATCCTTTAGAGTTAATGTTAGATGGTTTGAGGTCTACAAAACTAAAAGCAAGGGGGTGATGGGATAAACTCAATTAGAAATATAAATAAGATGCTTCTAGCAAAATGTATATAAAATATTTTACAGATTTTGAAACCATTTACATCAAGTGGATGCACTTATATATTATAAAGATCAATGCTTCTTGAGCATTAGACCCAATCTGAGAAAATCTACGATGATTAACCAAATGCTGAAACTTAGAAACTTTATAAATCAAAAGATGAAAAGTATTGATGGGAAAGGGCACAAAAAAGGTTTTGGTTTGGTGAATGAAATGATTTTAGCCCCTTCACTAAATTCAAGGCCTAGATAATCTTAAACTTCTATTCCTCTTGAAAACCAAAGTTGATATGAACATTGACGAAGGTGAGTAGCATTATAAATTTAGAGGATTTAATAATAAGATGCCAAATTATAGGCCAAATATGGAGGTTAAGGATAAACTAATTTAGATAAGCTACATTTCTAAGAGCTTCACTAATAAATCCTACCTAAACTTGTTTAAGAAACGTACCCTAATAGTGATTTGGTGGAAGCATATCTAGTTAACTAACAATCCCCTAAAGCATCCTCTATATTTTGGTTATCTAACAAGTAGAGACTAAACACTTTAGATAGACTGAAAGGTACCTCTCTCTTTAACATCTTTTGTAAATTGTGCAATCAATCCTTTGAAATATTGAACTGTCTACTCTAATTTTATTGTTATTCAAAATAATTTTAGATTTATGCTCTAAGTTTATGTAGAATTCAGTTTTATAAAAGTAATGAGTCATAGTTTTTAGTTTCGGCTAAAAAGGTAAGATTTACACACCAAAGTGACTTAAAAGTCTTTAAATTGGTGATTAGATATTGCAACTATACAATTTGGAGAGGAAGGAGAAGAGAAATTCTTAAAGTGGATCCTAAAATATCTAAGCTTTTACAATAGCCATTCTTTGATGGATTAGGCAAATTATTTTTGCTGATAATATTTATATAAGGAAGAGCTTTGAAATAGCTTCTAGATGGAGAGTTGATCCCAAACCTTTAAAAAGAAAATACCCTGTGAGGAGTAGATCTCCACCTCACTTATACTATATCATTTATGTTAGCTTATGTTTAAAGTTATAATTAGTTCCTAATGCTAGGTTTTGGTCTTTTGATTTTTAGGCTTTACTCCTATTATTTTTTTAAACTCTTTCCTTATTTAATGCTTCTTTTTCAATTTCCAAAAAATCTTTGAACAAAAAATTTTCATTCTTTATCTTGTTGCATATACATTTTGTAAAGTTATTTGTTTACTAGAGAATCTAGGTCTTCACTTATTAACTTATAAAGGTATCTAGGTTTAAACTAAAAATTGATATAAGAGACCTAAAGGGATATCTAAGTATTTAGCTATAAATCTAGAGAGGTATATAAGATTTAGACTAAAATTTGATAGACGCCTCCTAGAGGGATATATAGGTACATAACTATAAACTTAGAGATGAAAATCTGGACAAAAACCCACTAAAGTTTCCAAATATTTACCTATGAACCTAGATATGAAAATTTGTATAAGAAATCTTTAGGGGCTTTTAGGTATTTAACTACAAACCCAAAATAGTTACTTAGATTGAATATTAGGACTATAGACCTAAAGTGGTTTCCAACTATCTAGTTATGAACTTAGAGATTATAATTTGGTTAAGAGACTAAGAAGACTTTCCAAGTATTTAGCTACAAATTTAGAGTTGTTTCTATATACTTGGATTTAAAACTTGGATTAGAGACTTGTAAGGGTTTCTAGATACTTAATTAAGAGCTTATAGATAAAATTTTACATATGAGACCTAGAGGAATTTCCAGGCATTTAGCTACAAACCTAGAATGGTCTTTAGGTATATAAACTAAAGAATTAGTCTTATTGACCTAGCGGGGTTTCCAAGTATCCACTAACAAACTTAGAGATGAAAATTTGGATAAGAAACCCAAAGGGTTTTCTCGGTATTACCTATAAACTTAGAGATGAAATTTTGGATAAGGGACCTAGAGGGGTTTCTAGGTAGTTAGTTACAAATATAGAGCGGTCTCTAAGTACTTAGACTAAAAATAGAGATTAAAGAACCAAAATGGTTTGTAAGTATCGAACTATGAACTTAGAGATGAAATTAAAAATAAGTGATCTATGGTAGTTTTCAAGTATTTAACTACAAACTTAGAATGGATGCTAGGTACTTTGACTAAAAATTGGGATTAGAATCCTAGAAGGATTTTGAGGTACCTAACTATGAGCTTATAGATGAAATTTTGGATAAGATACCTAGAGGGATTTCCAGGAATTTAAATACGAATTAGAGTACTTTTCATGTATTTAGACTGAAGATTGGGATTATAGACCTAAAGGAATTTTTAGGTTCTTAATTACGAGGTTAGAAGGGTATCAAGGATTTAGATAGTAGGATGCGACTCAAAATGAGAAGAAATATTGGAAATAAAACTAAATTGATAAACTCTAAGAGATGTCTACGGTTTCTTTTTTCCTAAATGAGAAAAGAGATATGAAGGGATATTGAGACATTTAAAACTAAACTAGGAAACCTATAAAGGTTTCTTGGTTTTGACCTTAAATGAAAAGAGAGACCCAGAGGGATACATAAGCACTTAAAACTAAATTAAAAAAAAAACTGAATAGGTATCCAGAGTTTTGACTCAAATGAGAAGAGAAACCTTGAGAATTATCGAGGCACTTAAAAACTAAAATGGAGAACTTAGAGAGGCGTACATGGTTTTGAGTCAAATGAGAAGAGAGAATAAAGGAATATCTAAGAACTTAAAATAAATTAAAAATTGAGATAGGTGTCTAAGATTTTTTTTTTTTTTAGTGAGAAAAGAGACCTAAAGGAGCATTTAGGCATCAAAACTAAATTAAAAAAACCTAAAGAGTTATCTAAGGATTTGACCTTAAATGAGAAGAGATACTTAGAAGGATATCTAGGGTTTTTACTTGCTAAGAAAGATGATTGAAAATGCACCAAAGCATATGTTAAAATAGCGCAAATATGTTATTTCAAAGAATCTATCTTTAAATGTGTTCATATAAATTAATAAATGAGCAAGAAGTAATAAAAGATAATTTATCCCTTTTGTCAAATAAAGAGTAATTGTTGGGATATTTGATAAGTTTCTATTATTGATTTCAAAACTCATTCTATATGTTCAAACAAAAGCAATTAAATGAGATTAGTACAATAATTGCAAATTTGTATAATCTTGCATATTGATGTACTTCCTTGGTAACAATAAAAGATATTCTTTTTCTTAATTTTCTTCTTAAAAGAAAGGTATTTTGCTTTTAGAATCAGTAAAGTTCACCCCACCTCCTATCTAGTAAATTTTTTGTTCTCCAAATGTTATCTATGTTAAAGACATCCAATATTTAATAAATGTATACAGTTATTAAATATAAAAAATTAATTTGATTAATTCTTATATAAACAATAATGTTAATCTTTGCATCATTTGAAATATTGGTAGATAATATTCAATAGTGAAATTGTTGAAAAAGGAAGAACTTTAAAATTGAAGTTCATGATTGATAATAGGAACTACATGCCTTCCTGTTGAATTTTAAAAGAAGAATAAGAATGCAAACTAATTCTATCAGTAATAAGGTGTGACAATTTTAGGGCCATTAGATTAGTCAATCTTTGAATAAGCTTCATTCTTGAAAGTGAACCTTTAAATCAGATTAGGACAAATGATCATTTATCCTTTTAAATAAGGGAGTTATTAAGATCTTAAATTTTGATTTTATGATGAGCATTTTCCATTATATGAAAGAGATTTCCAACTTCTTTTTACAATCCTTTTCTTTCTTTATTATTTTTTAATTGAATTGATGAAATAAAAAATATAATATTTGTAAGAATAAATTTCTAGTAATGGAGTAGCATATCTATATAAGATAAAGAAATAGATTTAATATTATCATGTTGAGATAAATCTTTTTTAGTCTTCTTGATCAAATCTAATAAGACAATTAAAATAAGGAGTTGCATGTGTTTTAGGTTAACCCACGAGATCTTTTAGTTGGGCCTAAATTGTTGGTATTACTTTTAAGTTATTACCACGACTGCATTATTCCCCGCTCATACTGTATGGGACCTCAAGGGGCGGCTTAGCACTACCACCGAATATTTAACATTACTATATACACAAGTAGGAGTCAAACCTCCATCCTTACTTAAATGAAGATCAACCCCTTACCGTTGGGCTTCAGTCCTCGTGTTCAGTGGTAAGAAGTTGCATTTTTTAACATGAAGGAATGTCTTTCGTTAAGGTCACTTTTTTGTGACACAACCGCATCTTCTTATATGCGAGAGTCAAATCCTTTTCTAAAGTAAATCTAAACTTATTTTCTCAAGATCTTGCTCCTTTTTATGATCTTTATATTTTAAAGGGATCAATCGCTAGCACTTTTTCATAACATGAATTCACACTTGTGTTTAAATGGAAGTCTTTTACTCACCAATGAAATTTTAGACTCAAATTTTGTCTTTTTAACTTAAATGGAGATTGCATTCAGACTATTCGATCTAGTATTTCTAGTAAGGGTTTTACAATTATTTTATCGTCATCTGAATTTGGACGCTTTTATTAATAACACCTAAGCATCTTCTGAATTGACTAAACTAAATTTCTCACTTCCTCAATTTCATAATCATATGGCTCAAGAAGATAAGATTATGTAAATGAAAATTAGGCTAACTATCAATTTGTGAGACATTTCAATTTTTATTGTCTATATGTATACTAATATAATCGGCATTAAGTCAATCAACTATCAAATTATAAAGATATATGAATAAGTATTTAAAGGGAATTTAAAAGTAGTGAAGGAAACATGTAAAACATTCATCAATCACCATCCACAATTTTCAATTTTAATAATTAAAAAGAAAAATCATTTATCTAAAAAAATATCCAAATTTTAATACAAGGCAAATTAATTTTCAAATGTATTAATAGTCTATTTCAATACATACATAAGTTGTGGAGCTAGCAATGAGCAAATCGGATAATAAATAAAAAGAGAAGAAAATAATGCCAGGGGAATAAACATTATTTTTTAGCAAATCTAATTTTTGTTGAACTCTTTCATTAATAGCTCTAAATCCTCTAACCTAAGATGAGTTTGAAAGAAACGGATTGTTGTTGACACCTGGTCCTTCCACTCCCTATTAAGTCGACAGTGCTTAAGAAAAGATATGACTTCATCTTGGAAGGCAACACGGATTTTGATCAAATGTCTTGCGACCCTATTATAATAGTCACATATTAGCTCTGTCTTGTACTAACAAGTACATGGTGGCTTAAACTATTTATCATATATTAGTACAATCCTATTACATATTAAAAGTATCTTGTAGAGTTTTGCTAGAGTTATCAATAAGTACATGGTGCTTAAACTATTTATCATATATTAGTACAATCCTATTACATATTACAAGTAGCTTGTAGAGTCCTGCTAGAGTTATTCTTATTGGTTATAAAGGCTTCTTTTTGTTATTCCAACCTCCCTAGTTTTTTTTCATGTTGCTATTATTGTTGTTGATCATATTATCCTTGTTCCACCCAAGTTTAATTCATATGTGGAGCATTTATGCTAGGTTTGAGGCAATGACTATTGTAAAATGAAAGGTGAATTGAATGGTAGAAGACACAATTGATTGGTGTAACTTGGGGAAAATCTCACTTCAGGTGTATAAGACATTAACATTAGAGGCACTTAATTTCCAGATTCACGATCATGCTACCTATGTCACGATAGTGACAGTACTTTCCAAGTATAACCTCTTTCGTATCTTTTAGGGGTATTTTTGGAATCGAATGAAGTGGGGAGACCCTAGAAAAAGCGCTATGATCCTAAACTACTATTTAAGAATGTTAAAGACACACAAAAAAATGCAGCAGCCACACACCAATTTGAATCAAAGTGGAGAGATCAAAAAGTGCATTAGGAAATTCCAACATTCCATATTAAGGCGTTAAACAATTTTTTCTCTTTTCTTGTTTGTTTCTTTTGTTATCCTTAATGTATAATTGGATTTCAAAGATGCGTATCATGTCTATGGAGTTTTAAACTCATATTAGGATTTATTCTGGATTTATTTCATGATTTTATTCACTGTTGAATTCAATATATTTTTGGTATTTGTGATAATTGTACATGCTCATACTTTGACAACAAATCGAGAAAGTGAGTCAAAAGCAATTAGATTAGATTGCATAATGAGAGTTGGTATTTTAATAAGTCATGCAATTATCAAATTAACAATCATTCGAAGAGAGATCTTGTGTAAGAAATTGATTATCCAATAAATATCTTTAGATCTAATTGAAAATGTTAGGAAAGTTTTGTAAATCGAGAGGTTGCAAATTTGGAAATTTTTGATTCAATTAGGATTAATTGATTAGGTCTTGTGAGAGAGTAATAAATACCTTAGGAAATCTAGGATAAAAAACATAAATTGAATTAATAAGTTTAAGGGAACAAAATAGGGAAAGAATACTTCTTAAGTATTCAATCTTGATCAATCTCAATTTTATTAACAGCTTAACTATTTTATTGTTTACTTGTTTTGTTTATTTATTTATTTATTTACTTTTTTATTTAATTTTATTTAAATCAATTTCATGTTACATTAGACAAAGTTAAGTTCAAATTGTTAGCTATTGAATAATCATCATAGGATCGATACCTTTCAATACTACAACATACTATCTATATACTTGTAGGTATTGAGACTTTATTATATATAAAACTTGCTCAATAAGATTTTGACACTGTTGTTGGGGATTTTAGCATTAGGATAGTTTTAATTCCTTTCATTTAAGGAATTATTACCCTTTTTGTGTGATTGAGGTACCCAGTCCTAATAAGTTAAAAAATGGGAAGAAGAAGAAAGTTTGGACATCAAGTAGAAGACATAACAATCTAGACATTGTAAGGAAAGAATGAGGAATTCAAAGAGTTAAAAGCCAAGAAGAAATAAAAAGGATGATGATGGAGGAAATACGTCACAGAGAGCAAAGGACCTTTATAGAATTCAAGAGGCCAAGGTTCAAAGCTATCATCAAGGAATTTCAAGACCACCATTGCAAGCGACACATGATTTGTTTGAAGAGATGATGAATAATAGTTATCTTTGGACATCAAAACGAAGTAGATAACAGTCAACCTTCCAAGATCCAAAAGGAATGATTGCTGCAAATCCAATGACAACATTGTAGGCTAAGATCGAAAACCTCACCAAACAAGTGAATAGCTTGACAGTGGCCTCTTTCTTTCTATTTAAAGCAATTCAACAAGGATGGGACCTATGTTGATGAGAGATTCATATCACAACTGATTATTTCCAATTGGAAAATAACGACGTACAGTAATTTAACTTCAATGAAGCATAATTTTTTTGGGAAGTAAACATGCTTATTTGAACATATACAATATGGGGTGACAGAACGACCCAAATTTCTTTTGGTCTAACAATGTAAGGGCTCAAATGGAAATTTATGGCCCTCCAGGATTTTTGCAAGATGAGTCCAATTCATGGGATTCAAAATTAAAAAAGAGCATGGATAAGATCATAAGCATGATTGAGGCCCATAAGAGGTTGGTAGGGAAATTTGAAGAAATAGTTAAAAACCTTGCCTCTTCTATTCACAATCTGGAAGCTCAAATGAGCTAAATAGCCAATTCATTATATATATAAAAAGTGTGTGGAGCCTTTCGAGCAATACAGAAGCATCTCCAAGGGAGCACTATAAGACTGTCACACTTAAAAGTGGGAAAGAGCTAAAAGAACTAGCGGAAAAACAAGCTAAACACCACCTTGTAGAAGGCCAAGAGAAGAAGAAAGAGGACGAAGAAAAGAATGAAGACCCTCCATACGTTCCTCCACTTCCTTATCCACCAAAAATATAATTCTCACAAAGACTTCAGAGGAACAAATTGTATACACAATTTGCAAAGCTCGTGGAAAAGCTAAAGAAATTACAAATTATCTTTCCCTTTGTGGAGGCTTTGAAGAGCATACCTATATACTCAAATTTTATCAAAGACATATTATTAAACAAGTGCAGTTGAGACGATAATCAAATGGTAGCTAACAGTTGATAGATCCATAAAGTTTTACAATACCCTGTGTAGTTGGTAATTTAGTGTTTCGAAATATTTATATGACATAGGCACAAATATAAACCTTATGCCTTTTTCAATTTTCAGAAAATTGAAGCTAGGAGATGTAACGCCATCTTTTATGCTTATTCAGTTGGTATATCAATCAATAAAGAAACCATTTGATGTGATGGAGGATGTACCTGTAAAAGTAGAGAAGCTTATCATTCCTATGGATTTCATCATGCTAGAATTTGAAGAGGATTGAAATTGTCCACTAATTCTTGGTATACTATTTTTGAACACTAAAAAAACTTTGGTGGATGTCCATGAAGACAACCTCACCCTTCGGATTGGTAATGAACAATTGAATTTTAATATGAATAAGGTATTAAAGAATCTGAAGGAGGTGACTCATTCATAATAATTGATGTAGTCGAATCTTTAAAGGAGCGAGAGGAAGAAGAACATATGATGATGGACATAAAGCTTAATGCATATAAGGAAGTCTCTATTTAAAAAGTTGATGAAGAAAAGGAAGAAGAACATATGACAACAAAGATTGAATTTGCAAAATATATTGAAGTCTCTATTCACAAACTGAAAGAAAAAGAGGAGACGAGGGTGAATGAGGAAGAAAGAAAGTAGTTCACCCTCCCACAATACAAACTATTAGAGTCCATTGACGATTCAGGGAGTTTCATCATTCCCTATTTTATTTACAAATTGTTATGCAAAAAGACATTAGTGAATTTACTTGGATTGTTTAATTTGATTAATTATGTCTTTTTGATTATCTTGCAATTTATAGCTTATTTATAAGCTACTAAACTGAAATTGGGCAATACAGGAGGATGCAAGTCACTCATAATAGACACTATTTGAGCATAAAAGTGAAGTGCACGTCAAGCTATTGATGTTAACTAAGAACTACTTAGGAGGCAACCCAAAACTTAGGATTTTATTTATTTATTTTCATTTTTTTGACATTTTTATTTTTATTTTTATTTTTTGTAAGGAATTAGATTGTTGGAATTTTATGACATGAAGTGTCTCCAAATTCCATCGCACACGTCAACATCGCCTCAATTACTATAAGTATTCTTCCACTAACTTTGTATTTATTGTTCTTTATTTATCTCTATTTGTATTATTTGTTTCTCACATTGAAGCCAATGTGTTGTTTAAGTGTGGGATGTATATTCTTTTCATATCATTTGTGTGTAAATTGGCATTTAGATTATAGTTTTTAATTAGGTTGACATATTATAGTCATTTTGTTGCATATGTGTCCATTGTTTAAATATGTCAGTGGCAAGAATTGAATAGAATCAATTTAGCTTTGAACATGGTCATTTAATTTGTAAAGGATTATTAACTTATGAAGTTTGTGTTTTAAGTGTCTTTGGGATGAATATGAATGTTAATAAGGATATCACATCAATTCTTTCACTTTGTGACTTTTATTCGTATACATTTATAATTATAGTCAATTGAAATAATTATCATTATTAATACACTTTTATGAGAGTGATGATTAAAAAGGAATAAGGTAGTCTTAAAAAAGGAGTGTTAAATAAGTTTCAATCAAGCTAGCCCTTTTTACCAAATATTGGGTTAAGAATTTAGTTGGTAGCCAGTTAATAGCTGTGATATAACTGAGTAATTGGGGGCATTTACGACAAAATATTTGTCTTCGCGTCAAAGACTAAAATGACGCTCCAACTAAGCTAAATAAAAAACATAGGTTATTTAAGTAACCAGGGGACATTCATGCAAGGTATTTGCCTTTGTATCAAATGACTAGGTTATCATTCAACAAAATAGTAAAAAAAAAGGGTCTTACAATAAATAAACCTACTATCTTTCAAAATAGCAAGAATTTTCATGAAAGAATACTTAATGATAGTTTACCTATTTGATTGATTAATAATAATAAGTGTATGCTTACAAGGGCCAAAAGTGTTAGAATAGAGTGTTAATGTTTTAATTGATATGTATATTCAAATCAAAGCATTTAAACATGAAACGAATAAGTGAGTATGTTAGCACATTTTGAATGATTGGTTTTTGAGGTTAAGTTAATTCCATGAGATTTTATTCCATTGTTCCATTATTGTATTATTGCATGAATGCATGTTTATATAGTTATATGTTTTGTGTTGTTTATGTTTTTAGTTTTGCTTAAGGACAAGCAAATGTTTAAGTGTAGGGATGTTGATAGGTGTATATTACACTATGTTTTGCTAGATGTTTAAGTGTGTTTTTAAGTGTTTATTATATTATTATAATGTATATAGGCTTATAATTTTGTTATTGTTAATGTTTGTATGTATTCTAAGTGTTTGTTTAGTTTAAAGCAAGAATTAGATCTTAATTTTATGTTTCAAAAGGTGTTTAATGTGTTTGTTAGGGATGGAAACTAGGAAATTGAAGAATGAAGAAGATGGTGTCTGAATGAAGTAGTGCATGATCGTGACTTGCTTATCATGATCGTGATAGAAGCAAATTTCCATATGCACGATCATGACACTTATGTCACGATTATGAAAGCACTTTCTAAGCGTGCCTTTTATCGTATCTTTTAGGATTTGGGGGTACTTTTGGAACCTAATGAATTAGGGAAACCCTAGAAACAACCCAAGGACCCTAAAGTACTATTTAAGAATATGAAAGACACACACAAAAATGCAACAGCCACACACCAAATTGAATTTCTAAGATGTTTATCATGTCTATAGAGTCCTAAGCTTAGATTGGGCATTATTTTGGATTTATTTTATGATTTTATTCATTGTTGAATTCAATCAATTTATGGTGTTTGTGATAATTTTTCATGCTCATATTTTGACAACAAATCGAGAGAGCGAGTTAGAAGTAATCAAATTAGATTGCAAAACGAGAGTTAGTAGTTTAATAAGGATTAATTATCAAATTAACAATCATTCGAAGAGAGATCTTATGTAAGAAATTGATTATCCAAAAGATATATTCATATCTAATTGAAAATATTAGGAAAGTTTTGTGAATCGAGAGGCTGCAATTTTGGAAATTTCGGATTCAATTAGAGTTAATTGATTAGGTCAAAACTGGTTTCCAATGCCATTAAAACTTTTAGAGTGTTAAGGTTCCCAAACAAAGAGATATTTTTTAATGAGTTACGTATAAAAAATTGGTTGATTACAAAAAAACTTCCAAACATTTTACAATTTCTCGAGCCCGAATTTTAAAAAGTAACAATCAGATACTCAAAGTTTTAATTTTTTACAAATATAACCCAACGTTAGTCTTTCCATTAATGTCATTAATGTGACTTGCCATATCAACTAACATATTTATTTTATGAATTTAATTGCCATGTCAACATATTATAAAATAAATAAATGATTTTTAATTTAATTAATTTACCATAATTTATAATAGTTAAAATTAATAAAATATTAATTTGTAACAAACCCAATACTTATCCAGACTATTTCACTCACCTTTAATTTGTCAATTTTGCTACATTTTAGTTATTTTGTTTTCGTTGATACATCTAATTAACATATCTCTTTCAACCATATAATCTATATCTTATTATTTTTGCTCTTTTTTGTTAATATTGTCTTTGTTGAGAAATTAAAGAAAAAGTAGAGAAGGTATACAGAGAAGGAAAGTAGAGAAGGCACTGAGAGAGAGAAATTTAGGATAGATTCTATATTGTTTACATTAATGCTTCATTTTGAAATTTTAAATTTTTCTTTGTTTCTATAACCTCAGTTATATGTTAGCTGTCCTTTGCATGTTCCAAACACACTGGGAGTTGTGTTTTTCTCACAGGCAATAGGCAAAGAGTATATGGTTCAAGTTGTCATGGTCTTGGTTGTAAGTTTATAGACCTTATTTATTTGAGTAAAACTTTTTAACTTATGCAAATTCTTTAGCCCTACTTGATAGTTAAACAAAGCATAAAGGAAGCTTTATGGGAGTTATTTTTAAACTAAGTTGTTTTTTTATAGGAACTTTGAACAAAATCAAATTAAATTTACTAGTAAAGTAATTTGAGTTATGTCTCCTCTATAGTAGCTTATCTTGTACCTCCATATTAGGTCTATAGCAGAGGATGTTATTCATAATGGAGTTAAAACCCTCATATTTGTAGTGTGAATTCCCCTTGTTTATGATTAAATTAACCTTAGCTTTTTGGGGGACTAATAGAGTAAACTTTTCTAATCCTTAGAACAAGTGTAAGGGACAATCGTTCCAATTATCTAATCAAAACCAAGTGTATTTTTTATTTCTCACAATGATTTTTTATTTCCTAGAACATAATATTTTTCAACTTCAATATTTGGTTGAGTGTCTAGGAATTGTTCTGATAAGCTTTGATACTTTAGAAACTTTGATATTTAATGATGCTAGTATGCAGCCATTTGACCCAAATTGATTTAGAGACAGTGAAGAGCTTTTAAATCCACTTTTATAAAAGCATCTTGTTAGTTTTCATAATTGAATTTATCCCCAAACCACCTTCATCCTTAGCATCATATACTTCAAACCATTTGACTTTGGCTCCTAGATGATTGTTAGTCCATAAAAATTGTTAATAATTCTCTTTACATCCTTGATCAGCTTTTGGGGCATTTAAAGGTGGCTATACTAGTGAATGAAGATTGTTAAGAAATACAAAAATAAGTTGGTATTTAATAAAAGTTATTATTTTAATGATTGGTTCTTTTACATATGGAATAAAAAGGAGATTGGAAAATCTCGATGTTAAAGATCCCCAAATATTTCAAGTGGAGCTCATAATATGTAAGGCCTGATATAGTATAAATGATAAGGTCTTTAAAGTTAGCTAAAATATAAAAATAATTTTTTTTGTTTCTATTATTAGCCCAAGGATCAAACTAAAGTAATGCTAAGTTACATTGATGTTTAAATTAAACTAGGGTTAGCCCTACTAAGAAGAAGAGATCATTTAAAATATAATTTGAATTTTATTTATGCTCAATCTTGTAAGCAGTTAGCCTAGTTAGCACCTATATAAGATAGAGAATGAGTAAGGAGAGATAGGATCCCTTATCTTAAACCCTTAGCACCTTTAAATGTATGAGTAGGCTCCCCGTTTGCTAAAATTGTAAAGGATGTTCTCTCTATAATCTAATTAGGAAATCCAAAAATAGTTTGGGATGTCTAGTTAACTGAATCAGAAGTTTTATTAAAGCCAATCTTTATGAGCAACTTCTTAATAGCCTTTTACTTTGATAGCTCTTGAAGATCTCTTAAGCTAAAAGCAAATTATCACCTATACTTTTTCCTTTTGTATATGCCCCATGATTAAGATTAATATAACTCTTTAGTACCCTTTTTAATCTAGTTGCCAGCATCTTTAAGATGATTTTCAAATCACATTTTAATATGAGATTAACTTACAATCATTTAAGAAGCAAGAATTTGGCTATTTAAGGATGAGACAAATGTATATCGTATTGAGCTCCTTAATCATTCATCCACTAGAGAAGAACTTCGTTGTTGAATTAGTTCCCAAGCCTCCCATCAGGTGCCAGATTTGTTGAAAGAAGAATGCATTCGGTCCATATGGTTTAGGGGCTTGCTCAAGGTTCATACTAAAAAGGGCAAGCTTGGCATCCATTAAACTAAAAAGTTTTAAAAGTAACTCCCTATGTTGTTAGGAGAGAGACTTATGAACAAAATTCCTTATTTTCTTATTTTAGTTTTCGTGAGATCCATTATTGGCCTCCATTTCTAAAGCATGCTAAACTTTCCTTGATTATGCCAGAGGCCAAATTTAAGAACTCTTATTGTAGTGCTCTCATGATTGAATTTAAAAATGAAATTTTCTTCCTCATTAATGAGACAGTTTTCCAATCCCGTATCTTTTCAGGAAGCTTATACCCAAGTTTAGACTTAGGGAAAGGAAGGTCTTTAGTCTATGAAAAGTTCCATTTATAAGATCTATCATTGAGGACCTTAATAGATGATGAAATAATCATAAAAACGAGGTTTGAGTGTGGGACGAATATGAGTTTGGTTGATGAGGAGTCTCCTACTACTTAACACTAAGTTTTATTTTTTTGGGGAGGGTAGATATACAATCTTTTTTAAAAAATCAATCTTTAAGAAAAGAAACTAATTATTTTGATGGAACCTAAAAAAATAAAAGAGGAGAAGATGTGAATCTAAGAGAGTAAGAACGAATAAGACGAGTTTGGTTCACAGGCGGAGAGAAGGAAGAAAAAGAAAGAAACTAAATGAAAGAGTTGAATATAGAAGTTTTGAGAAATAATTTGGAGGAATAAGCTCCCAAGTGATTAAAGGGGAGGTAAGTAAAGGGAAAGAGGCAATCTAGCAAGGGTGATCTCCTGAGTTTTGGTCATGTTTATTCCAGAAATGGAAACAAATATGTTGAAGCTAAACACGAAGCAATCCTTACAAAAGAAAGTTAACTACAATAACAATAATACCCAGTAAGCATCTCACTTAAATGCGAAGTCTTAAGAAGCT
The DNA here is from genome assembly GCA_025504915.1 of Erythroxylum reticulatum. Lineage (NCBI taxonomy): Eukaryota > Viridiplantae > Streptophyta > Magnoliopsida > Malpighiales > Erythroxylaceae > Erythroxylum > Erythroxylum reticulatum. Next base: position 7,741,515 of record JANSVA010000216.1, on the reverse strand, counting down.
CAATAGTATGTAGTTTTATCTTTACTCAATAAAAAGGTTATTTCCAATATTACTAAATAAAGTTAACTAAAAAGAATAATTGAAAGATATTTGACCAAAGGGCAACAGAGTTGAGATTCTCAAGAGAAGATAGACAAAAAAAGATTAATTAAAAATATACAATTATTGACTCATGTCTTTGAACAATTTTATCAAATCCCAATAATTTTGATTGAACTTGACTTCTTATTGAGATAATGTACAATATAAGTGATTTTATTGTTGAAATAGTACTTTTGTAAAAGAAAGATCATTATTTTTAGTCGATATATTACATTTTTAAAATGAGTTTTTATGCCCTCATTTTCTACTCGCATCTCACATTTCACTTAATTGACAAAAACGTCAGTAACCTGGACTAACATTATAAAAAAATTAAAAAAGAGTATATTGTAGAAAAAAACTTTACAACTAAAATTTAATCTTATTTGCAATAAAAATCTAATTTTATCCCATAGATATCTTCTTAGATTTGTAGATGATTATTTTTAAAATGAATAATCATTTTATCAAATTAAAATTTTAAAATAAATAACAGATTAATATAATTAACTTCTTTTACTAAGATAGATTTATAATATATGTTATCCCATTATATCATTGATTAGAAGACCACTAGTGACATGGCCTCCAGCTTCAGACGTGATGCGCAGGTATACGTACGGCATCCACGACCCAACGTGGGGAGCTCTACTTGGTGGACCTGTGTGTATTATTTTATTACAACCGATCAATAGAACGTGGAGACTACCACCTCCCAATATGTTTCATTGTTGAACAAAGATACAAGTCTCTTTCTTAATTTCTTCTTTATCCTCAAACCTTCTTGCTCTCTGTGTGCATACGTATATATATAAATATAACAGTACTTGATCTTCTAAATCGTATGCATGCATAGCAATAACTTGGTGCTGTTCTTGTCCCTTTGAAGTAGGAGGAGAAATCACCATGAGGATTATCAACAGTATTATTAGTTGCGGGATATGCATTTTTCTAGTTGGCATGCTTCATTTCCAAGCAGCCATTGCTGGAGGCTTCGATTACGCCGACGCCCTTGACAAAACTTTACAGTTCTTCGAGTCACAGAGGTCTGGCAAGCTACCGGCAAACCAAAGAGTTCGGTGGCGAGGAGACTCGGGACTCAAAGATGGCTTTCTTCAAGGGGTGAGGGAGCCTCATACCATTCATATATATATGTTAATTAAGTCTAATTAAGAATATGTTGTGATTCATGTTTTTACGTAGTCGATGATGATATTAATGTGTTTTTGGTGGTGCGAATGTATTAATTACGGATGCAGGTGGATTTGGTGGGAGGTTATTACGATGCGGGGGATCATGTGAAGTTTGGGTTGCCAATGGCATTCACTGTAACAATGCTTGCATGGGGAGCTGTTGATTTCAGGAAGGAGATCACTGATTTGAACCAAATGGGACATACTCTGTGGGCTATCAGATGGGGCACTGACTACTTCCTCAAAGCTCACAAACAGCCTAATCTTCTCTGGGCTCAGGTACTTAAATTCAAGAATGTAAATTGATAGCATATACACATATATAGAACTGCAACTATACTTCTGTCATGAAAAACATTCTGTAGTGGTGATCATGGAGTCAAAAATGCTGATATGAAATTAAACTGTGAAATGAGTTTCCTTTTGGAAACCAAATTTCTCCCAACTACCTTCACCTTCGCACATACGCAGTCTTACCAACCCCTCCAAAGCCAAATAAGAAATGTATGTTAATAGCTTAATATATACGGAAGACAACCTCATGGTTGACAATTTAAAAACAATAAACGGGCAAATAATACGATATATAGTAATACTTCAATCAATTAGCATTCAAATTTGGAAATTTGGTTTTGGTTTTGATTTTGATTTTGGTCTGCAAATTAATTATTAATTCCAGGTAGGGGATGGTGACTCTGACCACTATTGCTGGGAGCGTGCAGAAGATATGACAACTCCAAGGACAGCATACAAAATTGATGAGTATCATCCAGGTTCTGACCTTGCTGGTGAAACTGCTGCCGCTTTGGCTGCCTCTTCCATTGCTTTCAGACCTTACAACTCTTCCTACTCGGATATTCTCCTTGTTCATGCTAAGCAGGTAATGAAAGATAATAACAGACATAATAATTTATCGGACATGATCAAGCACTTTTTGAGGCATTTTTTAAACTGAAGTTGACTAACTCTTGTTTTTTCTCAATTAGTTGCAGCTATATAAATAGCACATTAGTTACACATAACAAACCCACTTTTCTGATTACCTGTTGCAGCTATTTTCTTTTGCCGACAGATTCCGGGGCCTTTACGACGATTCCGTCCAGAATGCCAGGCATTTTTATACTTCTTCAGGCTACTCGGTTAGTAGAGTGTTATGTGTAGCTCAGAAATATTTCTTTTTAGTTTTGGGTTTTGATGCTTGTATGTTAATTAAAAAGATGTATATTCATTTCAGGATGAGCTATTATGGGCTGCTGCATGGTTATATAGGGCAACTAATGATGAATATTACCTCAAGTACGTGGTTAACAATGCTGTATACATGGGAGGAACTGGATGGGCTGTCAAAGAATTCTCTTGGGATACCAAGTATGCTGGGGTTCAAATTCTTCTTTCCAAGGTATATACTACTAAGAAGTCAACTTTATCGTCTGTGTCCTGCATACACACTTTGCACCAGTACATCAGGGTTAAATAGCAAAGCTTTGAACTTTTCATACTCTATTCTACCAAACTACATTCAGATTTGGGTACCTGGTGAATATAAGATAGCACTTGAATTGCAGATATTGCTTGAAGGGCGTGGTGGCGCCTACACTTCCACTCTGAAACAATATCAAGCAAAAGCAGATTATTTTGCTTGTGCTTGTCTTCAAAAGAATGATGGCTACAACATTAATAAAACTCCAGGTTAGTTTGAATATAAAAACATTTCTTCTATTATCTTATTGTATGTTAATATTTTTCTCCCTTTTTCTCAAAACGTTTGATTTATTATGTTGATGTTTTAGGTGGCTTAATGTATGTACGAGAATGGAACAACCTGCAGTATGTTTCTGCTGCTGCATTTCTTCTAGCAGTCTACTCCGATTATATGTCTGATGCAAAATCCAAGCTTACTTGTCCAGAAGGTCAATTCCAACCTCAGGAGCTCCTTAATTTCGCCCAGTCACAGGTACCAACGAACATACTCTCTTCTTAATATAATTTTAAAAGTTTGGTGGTTTCTTTAGACTGCAAGCATAGCCTCCTCAAACATGTGAAATGAATCTTATTCACTGCTAAATTGGCATTCAGAATTTTACATTTCGTCTATAAGAATCATATAATCTGATATATTAAAATTTGATTGCACAGGCTAACTACATTCTGGGCAAGAACCCCAAGTCCATGAGCTATCTCGTAGGGTTTGGATCAACATATCCTGTACGCGTCCACCATAGAGGTGCTTCCATTGCCTCCGTTTTCACCCTCCACTCCCCAGTGGAATGTGTGCAGGGATTTGAAACATGGTACCGTCGTCCTGAGGGAAATCCTAATGTCATTTACGGAGCTCTTGTGGGAGGGCCGGATCAGAAGGACAACTTTTCTGATGAACGTTCGAATTATGAACAAACAGAACCTACACTATCTGGCAATGCTCCTCTTGTGGGCCTCTTCTCCAGGCTCCATAGTCTCTCTGGAGCCACAGGTACGTGTTTTCTCCTGCTAATTTTGAACCATCTGACTCTCTCCTTTCTTTCATGAACAAATCTAAAATTTTTAGCACATCTTTGCAGGTTTTTATCGTAGAGAATCCCCAGTTGTACATTCAACAACACAAGGTGAGTAGTCACTGCTGCTATCTGATTTCCCAAACACCGATCGTTGCCATTGGACATCTTCTTACCAATTTATTTTTCCTCCTATAACTGCAGGCTCCTATCAGCACCAAGTACAAGCACCGATCAGGAAACCAGGTGAGCAGCAATATTCGATCTCTTCGAAAAATGACACTCACCTAGCAAGCATATAATCATCACAGTGGTACAGAATTCCAGGATATATAAAAATGACCCTACCGAATTTCTTGCACTGCAGACGTTCCTGTTCAATTTCTTCACACAATAACCAAAGCGTGGACGGTGGGCAAAACAACTTACTACAGGCATAAGGTGACAATGAAGAACACATCTCAAAGGTCAATCACAGACCTAAAGCTGGTGGTTGAAAACCTCTCGGGGTCACTCTGGGGTCTTTCTCCAACACAGCAGAAGAACATATATGAGCTTCCTCAATGGCTCAAAGTCTTGAAACCTGGATCAGAGTGCAGTTTTGTTTATGTACAAGGTGGTCCTCAAGCTAAGGTTACAGTGAAAAGCTACAACTGAAGATTCTGCAGGGAAGAAATGCAGTCAAATTTTGAGAACCTAAGAAAAAGAACAGTGCCATAAATAGGTGGAGACCATTAGAACCTCTTTTTTCTTTTTGGATAAAAATTTTCCTATCAAGTGAATAAAACTTGCCAGTTTACCATCAGAAATTTTGAGAACTTTTATATCAGGAAAAAGCAATTGTATTTAACCACAGATTCTCAAATTTTTCAATGGGATTGCTCAATTGCAAATATATTTTTCAAGTGCTTGAACAAATCTCATCTTACGGAACAGTGCTAGACTTTAACTATTGACTTCTCATCAATTGGTCATATTAATTCCAGTGAAAGTTAAGAGGATCAGATATCAAAATGACTTAATATTGTTGTCGAAAAATCGGCTCAGGATCTAATCTCATTCACAGTCGAATAATTACGAAACTTTTTCTTATTTGATTTTTCAAAAACTAAGATCACTTTAATTTTATAAAATGATTAACATTTAAATCACATAAAATATTAATCTTAATTTGTATCTTATTCTAAATCATGATTATTATTTTTTAGTATCCCTTGAATCATTTTTCACAAAACGACATCATTTTTTATGTTTTGGTAGGGCCATAGGCTCGGCTAGCCTGCGGCCCAGAAAACCCTGGCCAAAATCAAGATGGGTTGGCCCAAGATTGGCATCCCTACTCAAGCCTATTTATAATAGATATTGGATAATTTAGTAATTTAATTGAAGTTAAATTCTAAATTTAATTAAACTTTAATTAGAATTATAAATAATTTGAATTAAATATCAATTATGTCCAAATAAGATTCTATATCATATTTATATCAATTATGTCCAAATAAAATTCTATATCATATTGATCTTTATTTATTAAATATCTTATATTTAATAATAAAGCTTTTCAAACTTTATAATTAAGTTTAATTTGATTAAATATTTGCTTTCTTCAACTCGTTCTTTATGCACTAAAAGAAAATTACAAATTACCAAAGGAAAAATTCTGTAATAAATTAGCGACGGGAATTTATTTTTGTAAGTAAATTTGTCGGAAAATATGGTATTTTGCAACGGAAAAAAGTTTGTTGTTAAAAGTGGAAGGAATTTATCTGCGAAACTTTGCGTACAAAATTTAACGACGGAATAGTCAAAGTTATTGTAAAAATAGGCGACAATGATTCATGGTAAAAATAAGCGATGAAGTTTACCAACGAATTTTTTTTTATAGGAAAATTACCTACAGAAACTCCATTCTGTCAATAATTTACCGACAGAACTATCATTCCGTCAATAAATTCAAACGACATCGATATTGTTGTTTAAATTTAAAGGAAAACGACGTCATTTTATTGTTAATTAAATTACATACCCGAAGGGCCCCCTACCGTTCTTTTTCATTTTTTTCTTCTTCTTCGTTGCTCCTCTGTGCACCGTCATCTTCCATCTGCTTTTATTCTTCCAA
>JANSVA010000216.1:7710474-7735530 GCA_025504915.1 Erythroxylum reticulatum | reverse complement strand
CGTTCTTTTTCATTTTTTTCTTCTTCTTCGTTGCTCCTCTGTGCACCGTCATCTTCCATCTGCTTTTATTCTTCCAACAACTGCTTCCATTATCTTGGGTTTTTCGTCTTGAGATTGGTTGTCCACTTACTGCTCTTAGGTTAAGTTTTTTTGTCTTCAATTTTTGTATGTGAATCGTTGTATGTTTGATGTCTTGATGTTACTGTAGATTGAGTTGTGAGAGTTCATTTAGGTTGTTAATGGGTCATTGTTTGTTGTTATAGGGTTATGTTAGTGAATAATGGAAAAAGACAGTAGTTTTGAAACAAACTATCGGTGAATTTCAATAGCATACTAAGTGTTCGATGAAAGTTCTATAAGAGCTCTCTATCATCATTTATTATGTGTATTGTTTTACATCATTTAAGATTGATTATCATTGAATTAGTAGTCTTTCCTAAAATTCAGTAAGATTGGAGATTTTTTCAAATAATTATTTTGTATATGATGATATACAAAACTATTACTATATGATTTGTGGTCCTTGGTGTTGATTTAAGCATCAATAATAGTACAGTATAAGTTTTTGAAGAAAGAATCAAAGATGCACCCTTACTAAATAGGGCGAGAATGCTAAAAAGTAAGAGGTCAAAGTTATCGTCCTCAGTGACAACAACGAGAATGCATCACTGGATACGAATGATGAGTAAAGCCCCGTAAAGATTGAAGTTATGGACGTCAAAATGTAGTGATAAACCAATTAGGCTTGTGAAGGTATCTAGGAATTAAAACGTTTTCGTGGCCTGGCTTATGGTTTATAACACCCTAATATCTCTTACTAAAATGGAGGTATTTATATATTATAAACTTCATGTATATGATTAAAACCAAGGGCAGTACATATATGACAACCAAATGTTCTACCTCCATTTTATTATATATATCACTACATCATTATATAAAATTTTAAAATTTTTAAAATTTTTATTTTAGTTATTATATCAATTTTAGTTTAATTTAATTTAGTTTAACTCAGCTAGTAAAATCTTGTTTTTTGTCATCATAATTTAATATATCAATTCAATTTTTTAAACACTATTTTTTTTTCTCATTTCACTCTTCATTCAAATTCTAAAAATATAAAAATTTGACATTCAAATCTTTGGGTTTTGTTTCTCTATAGTTAGAAACATATTGTTGAAGTTTTTCATTTTAGTATTCAATTTTTTAAGATAAAATTTATAATATTGTTTATGGTTCTAAAGATTATTCTTGCACATTTGTATCTTAATATATTTTGTTCAATCTCAAAATTTTCGAGGCCAATAACTAATTACTTATACTCAAGAAAAAAAAAGTGGTGCAAAAATATCTTAGTGTTTGATAAGTGATGACGGTTTGAATCATTATATATGATCCTGTTTTTTCTTAAGTTTGTTTTAATATCTCTCACATGTCCAGCTTCTTATTTTCTGTTTATGAGTTGTAAAAATTGTAAGTACACTTTATTTGGATAATGAATATGTGAATTTCCTTTTTTTTCTTTTAGGATGTATAATATGATTATGGAAATTAGGCAATTTATATGACATTGATTACTTCTTCCCTTGAGTTAAATTTTTTTTAGAAACAAAATTATATTAATAAAAATAAGATTTTAAATTGAAAGAAATGCATCAATCAAAAGTTGTTATAACATAAAACAGCAGCAGTAGCAAAACTACCAAGAAAACCAGTACTCAATAAGGAATTAAATATAAGGCAAAGCAAAACCAAGTCATTTTTAACTATAACATTATAAAATAACTTAATTCATTGAACTAGTTGAAGATCAATTGTCCTTATATTCAACTTAGTGGAACTTTTTTAGCTATTAGTAAACCTAAAAAGAGCTTAGAACTTCCATGAACCATCTAATATTTGGTAAAAACGGATGAAGCTTCTAAAGTGAAGTTTTGTTACCAAAGCTTGACTGCATGTCGAATGCAATTAATGAGTTATTATTTGTTCTCTTACGAATTGTATTATTGAGTTCAGGAAACTATGATCTTGTGAAGATATCTTTCGAAAAATTATATATAGGGTTCCTTTCAATCGGTATTCCATAAATTATGTTGTTAAGAGATAGATTGAATATTTGTTTGTCCTCCTCCTTACTCCTTTTATTCTTATAATTCCATTTAATGTACCTCAAATTTATAAAAAGAACCTACATTTAACAAAAAGGAGTTTCTTTTTGGTTAGAGTGAGGTTAATTTCTTTTTGGTTGGATTATGTTGGTTGCTATCAGGGACTTGTTACAGCTTAAGTCTTGGATATTTTTCATTTTGGCTACTTGTGCTACTTCATGCATATCTGTACCTATGCTCAATTCAAAACTTATCAAAAACTAGTTAATTGTTTATTGTCTTTCTTGCAAGTCGTGTTCTATATTGAAGAGTGTTGATAATTGGTCCTACTAGATTTTAAAAAATAAATTTTAGGTACCCACATAAACTTGGTCCTTGGAGATAAGTTCCTAAATTTTCTTTCAACCCATATCTTTTTTGGTTTACTTTATAAGCATTATTTCAAAGAGAAACTTCTATAGATATGTCTATAATCACTATAAAATATCATTTCACATGATGAGAATTGAAAGTGCTATTACCATATGAGAAAGACCTTTAAGAGTATAACTTATATGCATTTTTAGGTTTAGTTAAAGGATGTGGGTTATATAATTCTTTCTTTTCGACATATAAGGGATTAGGAGTTCTCTTTATGTGATAGAGGAGTCTAATAAATGGTTTAGCATATGCTATGCTCTTTTAATGAAAATATGACCTATGGTGATTTAAAGAAAATGTCATGCTTCTTTGATTGTTATAAGGTCAATTTTAAATAGGATTTGGAGTTCTCTTTATGTGATAGTAGAGCCTAATAAATGATTAGCATAATAAAGTTAATTGTTGTCTTTGTCCATAATAATGGTTTTGCATAATAATGGTTATGATCTTGCAAAAATATTATATGTTGTCTTTGTCTATATGTGATATTGCGAAAAAAGGTTATGATCAAATTAAAGTTAATTGTTCTTTTTCAAGTAGAGATCGAGCTTCAATGGCTTAAGCAATACTATAAGTTGTAGGATATGAAAACATTAATAGAAGGAAAACAAAATATGCAATACACAACTTAAAACTTGTGCATATTTGTACCTATGCTCAATTCAAAGCTTATCAAAAACTACCTAATTATTTATTGTCTTTCTTGCATGCGTGTTTTGTGTTAAAGAGCGTCAATAATTGTCCAATGTCATCTGTCTTCTTTGTAGTTTATGATTGTTCGTCTATTAAGGTAAGTCGTTTAACTAAGTAATATCTACAATGTGATCAATTTTGTGTTGTTCTTTGCAATTTCACCTATAACAACGATTGATGAGTTTTTAGGATGGAGTTTAATAGTCTATGTATTTTTGTTTGGGCATTGTTTAAATTGAAACATAAAGACTTGAACTTCAATGTGATTAATTCAAACTTAGTATTAACATAAGAAATTCATGCAATTTTTTGACAATTTTCTCAACATCATAATGAAAATTGAAGGGAGGACAAATGACAAGACGAAATTAGGATCTAATTTAAATTTTTTTTGTAAAAGGAATGAGTTAGATAAAGATCTTCGCATCAGTAATATCCAAAAACATGTTACACATTGGACAAAAAATAAAAGGAAATTTTGTGTGAATGGTTGAAAAGTCTAAAGTTTCCTGATGGTTATATTTCGAACTTGGCAAGATGTGTGGACATGAGGAAGTACAAATTATTTGGGATGAAAAGCGATGATTCTCATTTGTTTATGCAAAGGCTAATTCCAATTGCATTTCGGGAGTTGCTACTGAATAAGGTTTAGGAAGCTATAACATAATTAAGTTTGTTTTTCAAAGGCTTAATATCTTCTAAAATAAAGTTCACTGAAGTGAAAAAATTAGAAAGGGAAATTCCAAGTATCTTGTGCAAACTAGAAGGGATTTTCCCTCCAAGCTTCTTTGACTATATGGAGCATCTACCGATACGTTTAGCACACGAGGCTAAACTTGTTGATCCAGTTCAATAACGATAGATGTATCCATTTAAGAGGTAATTATAGTTAATATTTAAATAAAACTTATAGCATATTTTAATCACATAATTGTAATAACCCTATTTATATCGTAGGTATTTATATCACTTGAAGAAAAATGTCAAAAACAAGGCTGGAGTTGCAGGTTCGATATGAAATACTTATTTAGTAGAGGAAGTAAGTACATTTTGTTCACATTATTTTGATCCACATGTACATACAAGAGAAAGAAAAGTTCCTCGTAATGATGATGGGGAGAAACGGGTGATGTTGATGGTAACTTATCCATTTTCACATATTCTGGACGAACTTAAGGATGATCAACAAAAGAATGTTAACAGAAGAAGAAATAGAGGTTGCCCATAGTTACATTTTATTGAATTGACAAGAGGGTTCAACCTTTGGTGTAGTAAGTTTAAGTTGATTTTGAAATTGATTATTTCTTGATTTGAAGTTAGTGTTGTTCACAACTAAAATGCATAATAATGCTTTTAGATTATACGAGGAATGTTTACGAGATCTAATGCCTGAAAAACATATGATGACATTAATAAAGAAGTTGAAAGACACTTTCCTCAATGGTTTAAGAAATATGTAAGTTTTCACTTGCAATAATTGAAATGGTTGAATTACCAGATCAAAGTTATTAAATGATGTTATACTATTTAATATGATTTTTTGTGGGCCTCAAAATATACAATAGAGAACAAGTTCATATTTGATCTTGCGAAAGGACCTTTGCGAACTATTAAATTGTATCTGATGTATTTTATTAATGGATACAAATTTTATACAGAATATTATGGTCATAGTATGGAAACAATAAAATTGAGTACCCTGTGTTGCTAATAAAACGAAGTGTGAATGGCTTGATCCAACTCCAAATATTGGAGCAAAAATGCACAGCTGATATAACCTAGTTCAAATCAACCAATGAAGAAGATTTAAATAATTTGAACCCTTCGGATTAACGATGCAAGCGATCTAAGTGTATTATGTCCCTTTTCTTAACTTACGACGAGATAAGTTAGATTAGTCGGCCATTTGCAAAGTAAAACCTAGAGGTGTTTTTGAATTACTTAGAAAAGGAGAAATTAAGAAAATTAAAAGTGAAGTGTTTCAAGACAATATTTATGAAATAAATGCATATGTAACATATGACAAGAATGAACCCTTGAACAACCCAAATAATGAATATGTTGAAATTTTATCTGCAAAGGATGAGGAGGGCGAGAGATCTGAAGAGGAGCCTAAGTCTGATTCCAATTATTAAAAAAAAAAGAGATAATGATGATTTTGATTTACAATTAAGTGAGGATAGCGATTAATTTATGTTTGTAATAGAATATTATATAAATAAATATATTATTACATCAACAATATATTGTCACCTATTTAATTATATTGTTCTATTACTTGAATATTCAATAAAATGTGAATTTCAGGTTTAAAATATGCCACAAAGGAGCAAACAGGAAATGATGTGGCGTCCAAAGGTCAAGTTACCATTATTTGGGCAAGCCAGTGCAGGTCCAAATGAAGGATCACATTCTGCAAATGCTACAGAATTAGGTGTTGTAAGTCCAGTTACTGCACATCTAGATGAGACATCACCTTCCTGACCTACATTCACCTTCTGTACTTGTTGCTACGTCATCCAGCAGCGCTATTACACCATCCACCACTCCTATACCGACAGAGATATCAGGGGTAAACGATGTGGATAAAAGAGGCAGCTTTCAACCTGGAGCTAAAGGAGCTGATGAAAGAACTTACATCTCAATTGTTAATAATCTGTGAGTGAAATTCTATAAATTTTGTAATACATGTTAACACCATAGGTTTATATTGAAGTTATAGGTTTTAATTTCAGAATGATCTAAATTACCTTATATATTAAGTTGCTTAAGTCTATAATGTGCTCTAGAATTATCCCATCCAAGTTTAAGGAGAAGATAGATCTTTAGGGTTATATATGGAACAATATCTCTCAAGCAACAAATGATTTTTATTATTAGGAGTTTGAGGTGCGTATTTTTTTAAAATCATATTAAAAATAATTCACATAAATATAATATTTGAAATAAATTGTACTTAGATATTAATTTTTTTACATTTACATCATAACTAATTGTTATAATAAAATTACAAATTTGAAATTAAGTTCACTTGTTTGTAAAGAAAAATTATAACAACTTTATCATAGCTACATATTTTTAATAAATATATATTGGTTTGATTTTATATCATTTATTTTATATAAGTATTTTTATAAAATTTATAGGTAATTACATCCTACACTTTATTATAAATGATTACGTTATAATTTATAATTTAGGAATTAAAAAAATATAACTACAATTTTCAAATTCTGTTAAAATAAATATATAAAAAATTTTAATTTTTTATTATAATTTTGGGCAAACTCAAGTCATGGCCCTAATCGGGCTATGGGCAAGCCACTTGCCCGTTCATTCCACCCTACCTAAAGGCCACAGGCCGCCCTTGGTCTACCCGGACCTAGCCATCGGCCAGGTCATTCCTTTAAATTTTCTGACCCGAGCCTTTCGCATTCCTTCATTAGAGGAAATTAATTCACATTTTGATTGATAACGGTAGCACTCACAACTTTGTGGATACATCAGTTGTTAAGAAGGGGAGTTGTGTTGTTCAAAAAATTAAACCAATCTCTATAATAGTGGGTGGAGGGTTGCAATTGGAATGTCAACAATGTTGCGAGAATTTTGAATGGACCATGCAAGGGATACAATTTACTAGGAGTGCACTGGTCTTATCATTAGGGAGCTGTGATGTTATTTTGGGTGTGCAATGATTGGCAGGTTTAAACGACATATTGTGTAATTTTAAGGAACAAACAATGGCCTTTAATTGGAATGGTCAGTTAGTGACGTTGAATGGAAAAATTGCAAGCAAGTCATGAGTGGTGTCATGCAAGGATTTCCAAAAAACTCTGCAACGTTTGAAGTGAGCAACTACTAATGATGCAACTAACTATTCCCATCGAGTTTTTGTTGCAACAAATGAAGATGAATGATTTACAATGGAGTGCATTCGATGAAATCAATGTAATCCTGGCTAAATATGCTTTGATTTTCCAAAACTGAACTGTCTCCCACCTGGCCACAAATTCAACCACTAGATTTTCTTGAAGGAAGGCATTGACTTAATTAACATATGGCCATATCGCTATTGAGGAACACGAAAGGATGTAATTGAGTAGTCTATAAAGGAACTTATGAAGCAAGGATTTATCCATCATATCTATGGTCCCCATGCATCACCAATTGTACTCGTGAAGAAAAAGATAATTCATGGTGTGTGTAGATTATTAGGAGTAAAACAAACACATAGTTAAGGACCAATTCCCGATACCACTAATTGAAGAATTGTTGGATAAGTTACATGGAGCTAGTTGTTTCACTAAGTTGGATTTACGATCTGAGTATCATCAAATTAGGATGCAACCGGAGGATATACCAAAAATGACATTCAGAACACGCGACGAACACTATGAATTTATGGTCATACTGTTCGAGTTAACAAATGCTCCATCAATATTTAAACAACGAGTTATTCAAACCACACTTAAGGCGTTTTATTTTGGTGTTTTTTATGACATTTTAATTTACAGTCAATCCTTACAACTACATGTGGAGCATATCACTATAGCCATGCAAATTCTAAAGAATAATCAACTGTATTTAAAAGGGAGTACGTGTGCATTTAGAATATGACAAATTGAATACTTGGGTTATTTTATTTCAGAGAAAAGAGTAGTGACTGATTTCAAGAAGGTCAGGACTATCTTCGAATGGCCAGAACCTAGGAATGTTAAAGATCTTTGAGGTTTTTTTGGGAATTACGGGTTATTTCTGAAGATGTATAAGGGGATATGGATCAATTGTTAAACCATTAATAGAGTTGTTGAAGAAGGACAAGTTAGCTCACTGGGAATGACAACAAGAGAAAAGGGAGGCATTCGAAAAATTGAAAAATGCAATTTCATCAACTTCGGTATTAGCTCTCCCTAACTTCTCAAAATTGTTTGTGGTGGAAGCAAATGTGAGTTGAGTGGGAATCAGGGCGGTGCTACAACAGGGAGGTTACCCAATTGCTTTCCTCAGTAAATCGCTAGCTGGAAGACACCAAGGACTATCTATATATGAGAAAAAATTCTTAGCCGTGACTAAAGCAGTCAAATGTTGGCATCATTACTTGAGTTGTAAACCTTTCGTGGTTAAGACGAATCACCAAAGTCTTAAGTATTTGTTGGAGCAACATTTAACAACCCCTCTACAGCGGTCATGGCTTCCAAAGCTACTCGGGTATGATTTTGAAGTTTAATACAAGAGTAAAAAGGAAAATGCAGGTGCAAATGCCCTCTCACTAATTACAAGTGCAAAGTTACTGATGCTTTCTGTAACACAACTGCATAGAGAATTGTTAGAAGATATTAAACAAAATTGGGAAAGGCATCCATCAAGCTAAGACATCATTTAGAAGCTATAGTCAAGGACACTGAAGTCATTTGCTTACGAATGGAAGGTAGGACTACTGTGATGGAAGGGTCGATTAGTTGTGGGGGCTAACAAGGCACTTAGAGAATGAATAATCATCATCTGTCATAATGATGTAGTAGGAGGTCATGTAGGTGTAATGACAACCACTAAAAAGCTACAGAACATGTTCCATTGAAGAGAATTGATAAGGGACCACTAAAAATCTGCATAACATGTTCCATTGTAAAGAATTGATAAAGGACATCATATACAGAAATGCATGGAGTGTTAGCAAAACAAATACGATAATGCGGCATATCCAAGACTTTTGGAACCAATTAAAATTCCATGGGGTAGCTAGGAGAAATTAGCGTTGATTTTATCGAAGGTTTACCGATTTCAAGAGGGAAATTAGTTATTCTGGTGATTGTCGATAGATTTAATAAATATGCTCATTTTATTTCAGCAAAGCATCATTACTTTTCCAGTGACATTGCATAGTTATTCTTTAATCATGTGTTTAAGTTACATGGGACATCACAGTCAATAATTAGAGGCAGTGATCCAATTTTTTAAGCAAATTCTGGAAAGAATTATTGCAGCTACAGGGAGTACACCTGAAGCGTTCAACTGCTTACCATCCACAATCGGATGCCCAAAAAGAAGTAGCTAACAAAATTCTAGAGACTTATTTCTGTTGCTTTTGTAGTGAGTCACCAAAGAAGTAGAGTGAATGAATTCCCTTAGCTAAATGGTGGTACAATACCACCAATCATTCAACCATCAACTCTACACCCTTTGAAGGGGTATTCGCTACCAGTTTATACATCAATAACAAGGGACTCTAATCTGTTGGAAGTGGATTAAGTCTTTAAGGGTAGAGAAGCAATGACGAATGTGGCAAGATTCTATTTACAAAAAGCATAGAACAGGATAAAGTAGTATGCTGATGCACGAAGATTGGAAAGACAGTTTGAGGTAGATGACATGGTGTTATTGAAGCTACAACCGTACAAACAACAATGGCTCCAAAGGAGAGGTAACCAGAAACTATCTCCACTCTATTATAGTCCATTTAAGATCATACAAAGAGTGGGAAAGGAGGCATACATGTTGGAGCTTCCTCAAGGTTCTGCAATACATCTGGTATTTCATGTATCTCAACTAAAAAAGGCTTACAGAGTGCAAGGAACGATTGCTGGGTCACTGCCAGACTTTCTTACTCCTGTTGAACACTTTCCAGTGGCTATTTTGGGAAGACGATTGGAAAAAAGGGATAATCATGACATCACTCAAGGATTAGTTCAGTGGTTGGATGGGGAGAATTCTAACGCAATGTGGGAGTATCTTTTTGATCTACAAAAACGATTCCTAGAAGTTAATCTAGTGGACAAAGACGTTAAGGGGAAGGGAATTATTAAAGAATAAATGACGAAGACAACCCAACGTGGGAAGCAACATAAATGACATCTAAAATGATGACGCAGGAATAGACATAATACGCAGTGTCTTAAATAATACCCAGAGATGTAATAATGCACTAGCATACATTGTATCTCTTAATGTCACGTGTATACAACCAGCCTCCAACAGCTATATTAATATGTTATAACATAATTCGGTTGATTTCTTTTCAAAATTTTATTCTGTAATTCTTTCTCTCTCTGCTTTCCCTTCTGTCCCCTTCTCACTTTTATTGAGACATATTCTATCATAAAATTGTGTCTGAAATCTCATTGTTAACACAAATATAAATAAGAAAATCTTCTCGAGCTCAGTAATCAGATGTCATGACCCCTTTGATCTTAGATTAGGTTGGCTTGTGATTTGAACTCTTGTTACTGGCCTTTTCGTTGTGGAGATTCGAAACTTTGAGTATTTTGACGTAAAAGTTTATACGATTAAGACATTAGAGCTAAAAAAATTTTGAATAAATCATAGGATAAATTTTGTCTTATATGACAAGTTAAGTCAACAACATTAACCGAGATAATAACTTCAGACTAGAATTACAAAAAATTAAAATTTTGGATATTTAATTACTATTTTAAAGTTCATACTATAATTATAAATTTGAATAAAGTTTAAATTTTTTATTTAACCCTAAATGATATTAGGGCTAGAAGAGTCGCCAAGCTTTTCAAATGTCCACGTTTCAAATGTCCACTTTTATGTTTTGTGTTAATGGAGGCGACGTGAGTGATCAGACATTTTAAAATTTTAGAATTAAATTTGAATTTGTTAATCTTTAAAATTTTTATACAAAGATAAAGTCAAAATTGTCCATTTTTACATGTATATATTATATAAGTTATATACGATTATTTTAAAATTATATATTTATCTAATTTTATAATATCAATTATAATAATAAAATATTTAAAAGCTTTAATTTATTATAAAATATTAACTATATAAGTATTGCTACCTAAATAATTTTTTATATGCAATAATATATGACAATAATTAAATTTAAAATAAATAAAAACAATCATATAAATATTTATCAGTCTTATTCAACCTATAAATTCTTTATTTTACAGGAACAGACTAGACATTATGTAACCAAAAAAACATTACAAATTATCATGCAAATATGCTTGATTTATGCATTATTCAGTGAACTAAAACCATAAATAAAACAAATTAACTTTCATGCTTAAGATTTATTACATAGTTTGTCTTGTAAAATTAATTAATTGTAATTGTAAAATTATTTTAAAAAATTAAAGTAGAAAATTTTTGTAATTTTCCCATTTCAAGATGTTTAAGGTTTATTTAATGCAATGTTATCTACTTACCTTAGCTTGGAGGTCTTTTATTTTGTTGTCATTAGGAAATGACTAATATATCAAATTAATGAGACAACTATTGAAGATATTGCCATGAGATTGGGAACCCAACTAATTAAATGCAATAGAATGTAAGCTAATATATTACAATTTAACTTAAAGTGATTAACCAATTAATAAGTATTCTTCTCTCTTATATTTTAATAAAAAGACAATTAATAAGTATATTAACTCTAAATTTTGTTCTTATATTTTAAAAATTTTCACATTCCCTGACCAATTAATTTTAAACTGCTTCTATCATAACAATAATTTATAATTGTTATTGCAATTATTAATTAAAAATTTGTCTGTTATTTCATTTTATGTGGTAAGGACTCTCTTTGCTTTCTTCTTTGTAGCTCCTAATAAATGTTTGTTGTCCTTTTGTCCTTGCCTCCAGAATTTCATTATTCCTTTTGATGATTACATAAAATATCATCCAATATTGATAACTATCGAATACCTCGAGCCATATCATTTCTCGCAATATTAATTACCAATGCATCATTCACAAACTTATTGTCATTCATTTGCCATCTAAATTTCGATAAATGTGTTTACAATTAACATGCATTCCTCCTTGATAAGATGTAATTTGGTTAGATAATTGGATTTACTTCTTGTTTTTTGAATTGATTTTAGTGCTTAATTGACAAAATTAATAGTTATTTTGTTTTAAGAGATGACAAGTTAAGATTGGACCAAAATTGACTTAAAATATTTAATTGGAGTATTATTTGTCAAAGTCATTAATTTTGAAGAAAGATGACAGATTATTTTGGTAAATAAGACGAGATCACGTCTAAAGTCAGATTCGCTTTAAGAAGTTCAGATCAATAAGGAGAATTATTCTCATCCTTATTATACAGGGATTTAGATTTGTTTATAAGATAATATTTGGAATATTAAAAAAAGAATAAAACTTTGCAAACACTTTCTACATAATTCTCTTGTCTTTCTTTTGTTTTCTGTTCTTATTTCTTCCATTTTTATGGTGGAACTAAAGTTATGTATAATTAAATCTATTTTTTTTACTTAAGGGGATTCAAAACTCTATTTATAACCTTACTAGGTTTGTTTAGAATTTATATTTTTATTTCAATTCAAGTATTTATTGTTTCTAGTTCCTTTATTTCATAAATAATTGATATTGATTGATTTAATGGATTCAAAACTCTATTTATTACTTTATGAGGTTTGTTAGAATCTATACTTTTATTTCAATTCAAGTATTTATTGTTTCAAGTTCTTTTATTTCATAAGTAATTGATTTGATAAATTAATTTGTTGTTAATTATTCTGTAGTTATCCATGAATTCAATAATCTATAATTATCATAAATGAGTAGTACAAGTAGTAAATAAGTTATTTATGAAGTTATATATTTAACTTATGAGAAACAAGAAAATTAAATTGAATAGTTGTAGCTATCTTAATTATATAATGCAGGGTTTAGTTTTTTTCATTAAGCTTATTGCAATCATATAATTTATATGGAATACAATCATACTCAATCAACTTATAATAAGTTTTAATTTAAATGTTGAATTTGAACCAATTAATTTAAGAAAAAGTTTAAGACATATTATGACTATCACAATAGGTTTCGAACTAACTGATTAAATTGTGAAAATTATTATTTTTAAACTAATGGTCAAAGTTACAATTGAATGAGATCATTCCCTTGAATTAGAGTTTAGTAAAATTAAAATTTTCATTTTTTCTACTTAGCAGATTTATTTTGATTTCTGGTTAAGTTTAATTCATTAGTTAATCATTCATCATAAATCCTCACTTAGTTTTATCTATTGAAATTAGGAAACTAATTTTTAGTTCTCTTGATATTTAACATAATTTCACATCTACTACAAGAGTGAAGTGAATCAGAATTAATTCGAAGGGCTTGAACAAAATTTTGACGTCGTTGACGAAAAATTATTTTAGTTTCTTAATTTTTTATGTTATTTCAAAGCGCATAGCCTTAAACTTTAGCAGCCAAGTACCTAAATCTATTTTGTACCTGTTCATTTTAAATTTTAGATTTTACTAAACAGATTAGACATAATTTTAGTAACATTACTTGACTGAAAAAAAAAACATTACAAATAATCATGCAAATATGCTTGATTTATGAAGACTTTTACTCTTCACAATTGAGATTTAGTATTTAGTTTGTCTTGTAAAACTAATGATTGTAACATTCTAAGGTAGGTAGAAAATTCCATTTCAAGATGTTAAAGTTTAGAATGTGTGTTCATGTTTCTTTTATTTTGTTTTCATTAGGAAATTGACAAAAAATTTGAGACGTTCCTTATACAATGTTGGTATTTGAAGCTTGTTAATGAAGGTATTCGTGCTTGCATGGGTGATGCTAATCACATCAAAAAATAGAGTCAATGGGTCTCTTAAAAGGTCCCTTGCCCTGATTTTGTTAAGCTTAATGTGGATGGTAGTTCTTTAAAAAATCAAGGTAATAGAAATTTTGGCAGTTAAATGAGGGATGAGTTTAGACGGGGGATTGTCGATTTTTTAGGCTATTTTGGTCTGGCAACTAATACATTGGCTAAGCTTTAAGCCATATTTCATGGAATGTCTTTAACATAGGACTGTGACCTTAAGAAAGTTCTTGTGGAATCAGACTCTCTTAAAACTATTAAGCTAGTCTTTGAAAATTGTGTGCGCTCTCATCCTTACTTAGGTTATTATTGAAGACATCAGGTATCTTTTGCTGAGGTAGATACCTGAGGTTGCGGAGGGCTTAAATTTGCTGTTTTAGTCATACATCAGGAAGGAGAATCAGTGTAATGACTTTTTGATAAATGAGGATTCTTCTTCTTTACAGCGGTGGCTTATGTGAGAGAGGGTTGTGCCAGGTCTACGCCAGCATGCTTGTTTTGTTTCTTTTTTGAGGCCTTAAGCTTTTTTTTTTCTTCTTCCAAATTCACCCTTAATAAAAAGTTATTACGCTGAAACTTTCGAGGATAATGTGTATTACGTCATATTGTTGAGGTTTGGAAATTGGAACCCTACTAATAAAATGCAATACAACGTAAGCACTGCATTACAGTTGCACTTAAAAGTAGTTTAATAATTATTCCTCTTATATTTTAATAACAACTAAAAAAAACACAATTAATTAGGAATTTCCTTACTATCCTTTTCTTCTTTATTGTCCCATCCAATACTTAACGTTGTATATTATGTTATTTTATATTTTATTTAAACTTTGATTTTTCAAAAGAAATTACAAAATCCTTATAACGAAACAAAGTACGCTCAACTTGGAATAGCTGGTTACGATCATAGAAGAGTAACATCCACAGTCAGACTATTACTACTAAATGTTAAAAAAGAGTAATGCGAAGCCCGCAGCTAAATATTAGGACAACATTTTTGCATTAGAACATAAATTAAATGACCAATTGTTGTTTCATAAGTCATAACAAAGACAAATTAAAAAAATAAAAACACAACTTAGACAAACAAAACCTCACACACTGGTGGAACTACCATAAATATTACTCCGATTGGCGGATGATCATCCGATAATGTCATTCTTTTCACTAATCATCTCTCAAAGTTGTCTTCTTCCCTGAGTTGTGCATAAAAAAGAAGCGAATTCAGCAACCGAGACGTGTACCTCAAAGACTTGACTATAATGAAACAAAGCCTTTCACAGGGAGTTAAATGTACCATAAAAATAAAAAGGAAGGCACACAAAAAGCTCTCGCAAGATATTGCAACAATTTCCATCAGGACGCCAAAAGTAAAAACAGCACTTGTGAATAACTAAGCATTGGAAAATGAGATCAACGGAAGATGCTAATGACAACCTTCTGCAGTGTTTGGACACAGAATGCCCTCTTAAAATTAGATCATACATATGAGAGCACAATTAATTATGGAAGTATGAAAACAGCAGCCTGCATTGTCCTACAGTAAACATGTATTTAGAGAGTTAATGGTACAAGTGCAGCATTTTCTTCTTTTTATCTATTAGTTTTGAATGACAATGAAACAGTGAATTTTGTTTTTCCACCTCTCAATTCTTCAAATAAATTTGCCAGTCCCTACATTCAACCTTTCTCAACCACCTGAAATAGTTAGTTACCTGAAGCAGGTGCAGTGAAAATAGGTTTATTAGGTCCGACGTCCTCTTCCACCACCACCACCACCTCTACCTCTACCTCCACCTCCACCTCCACGAACTCTGCCACCAAATCTGCCGCCTCTCCTTCCCCCACTATCTCGACCTCCACCTCTACCACCACTCCAACCACGACGGTTATCAACCTTTGGTTTTGCCTCTTCCACAGTTAGGTACTCATCACCGAGTTGACTACCACTTAGCTCTAAAGCTTTGTAGAATCCATCAGCATCCTTGAATTCCACATATGCCATCCTGCAATGCACACACAATCAGCATCATCATAGAGCCAACCCAGATATCCAAGATGGGAAATGAAAAGCAAGAGTATTCAAAGACAAAGGATAGAGGAAGTTGAGCCTTATATGCAATCATCAGTAAAATCTCAATATACATGTAAATTTGAAGTGTTAAATCATCTTCAATTATAAAATAAAAAGCAAAGAATGGGATCTCTTCGCTCTTTCTTTTCCGTTGAAGACATAAAAAGGGCAAAAGAGAAGACTAACCCTTTAATGGCACCAGACCCAAATTCTGTTGGGATGGATATTCTTACAATATCTCCGCAGCTTTGGAAATGCTCATTCAGGGAACTCCTAATCTGCAATTATTGTTTCAAATTTTGCCAACTTAACTCTAAATTTGCATACAAACATGGGAATCAAAGAAAAATCAACTAAACAATAGAAAATAATGTATCACCTCATCCTCACCAACAGACTTATCAAATCCCCTAACAAAAATTGTTTGAGCTTGACTCCTCTCACATTTCCGGAAAGAATTGGTATTATCTTTCCTGCAAATGACACATTTAAAAGTAAGTAACAACTCAATTATTGACCAGGATATCATAAAATGCTTGTAGAAAGAAATACCCGCTAGATGGAGTATATGAACCTCTATCACCTCTCTCACGAGCCAAGTCTAATCTAAGTTCCCGGTCATTCAATCTTTGACCATTTAATTCAAGAGCCTATAAAACATAAATTGAACAAATACTTTAGCAAAAGAAAATAATAAAACATATATTGAAGCAATCATTCACAAACATAATGCTTTGATTCTATTTGCAATACATCCATTGCAACTTTATGGCTTCTATAAGTTTGTCAAGGCACCTAACTAAAAGTCTGTGTGTAGCCTGGGAGATTTTTGGCAAATATCTAAGTAGAATGCCTCCATTGATCATCATTAATTTGTTCCCAACATTTTTCCAAAATGCCATAACGAACATTAAAGAATCATTGATCTGTCAGCATTTCCAAAAATAACACTGACATCTATTGTGCTTCTGTTGCCCCATAAAAAGAGGTTAAACAACACTGAAACCTGCTGTGCTTCTCTTGCCCCATACGACTAGGTGATCACTTCTGCAGTTATTGCAAAGCTTCAACACAATAACTGAGTATGGATTGTTAATGTGGACGGTTTGGCAGATATAATAAATCAGAAAAGCTCTACTGGAGCTTTTGTGGTTTAAGCTCTTCCACAAAGAACTCCCATAAATTTAAATTATAAATAAAAAATGGACTTCAATCCATGAAAACTTGCACATGCATACCTAAATACCCGCATGGACTAACGTATATCAGAGAGAGCAAAAGAAAGAAAAGAGCACTCACTTTCTGTGCGGCCTCAGCTGTGGCAAATTCAACATGCCCAAAACCTTTGAACCTCTGATCAGCATCAAAAGCAAGGCGAACATCCACAACTTCCCCAACACCTTGGAAGAAACATTTCCTGAAGAAATAAAGCATCAGATACCACCTTAACAAATCTTATATTCACAGTTAATACAAAAGAACATACACATCAGCTTGTTCAACTTGATATGGTAAGTTGCCAACAAAGAGAGTCTTTGATCCCTCTGAAGCAGTCACGGGAGTTTTGGGCTGGAAAAGATATGAAAAAGAAAAGACCTTAGATTGCATTCTATGTAGAAAGAAAACCAAAAGCTAAGAGAAAATTAATAGTCCCTACAGTTTTTCTTATTAAATCACTCTGGTCAGAGGATGTATTTGGTGTTTCAGCATCAACCATTTCTGCATCGGCATCCTGCTTAAAAGAAACCACTTTTGTTCAATAAACCTTCATATGAGCACAACAATAAATGAATGCATACTCAATTTTGAATGAATGGATTCCAGATGACCCAATATTGAATGGACAAGACCATACAAAACAATTTAGGGATGGCAATGACTAAGGTGTTTACAGTGTGCCGGCCCATGGGCCAAGCTAGGCCCAAGCCAAGATCAATTCAAGGCTCAACTATTTTAAGGCAACGACATCGTTTTGATTAGAAGAGTTGGGCATCTAGTAGGCCTAGGCCTAGTCAGCCTTAGCCCGAACCCAATTAAAAAAAAGATTTTACACTTTTAATTTTAAAAAATTATTTTAAAGAAAATTGGCCGTGCTGGCCCATGGGCAGGCCCAATGCCATCCCTATGACAAAATCAATACAACTCAACATGCAACAGAAGACAGGTCACTGATTAAAAGACTCTGCAAAAGGAACGGATTTGCAATCTCTAAGATTTCTTACAAATTTTACTAGTTCAAATGAAAATAAAACATATAAGGATTGTCAGAAACAGAATAGGCTCCACCTCATCTTCAGATGACTCGTCAGAGTCACTTTCTTCGGAGTTTTCACTTGATTCAGCTTTACTTTTAGTGTTGGCACCAACAGTCCTAGTAACAGGAGCCTTGGCAGGAACAGCCTGGACAGAAACAATGGAAATTCAGCTTTATCAATGTACACCAATTTGGTCAACAACAAAGGGGGTTAATCATCAAGCTTTCACATCAATGAGATCCACAGTTTAATCAGAGTGCACCTTTCCGTCTTCAGATGATTCATCAGAGCTATCACTTGAATCAACTTCATTCTTAGCAGCCACATCAGGAACCTTCTTGGCAACCTTTGCAGTGGCACCCTTCATGATCAAACTCACAACTTCATTCTTGTTAGGCCTAAAAAAGTAAAAGAAAAGGCATAGATAAAACTCACAGCTTCATCATCTGAATAAGTCTCATCTGATTCGTCACTCAACTCCTCTTTCTTTTGTTGGCCACTAGTAGCTGCTGGCAATTTTTTGCTTTTAGGATCCTAACACAAAAAAGTAAAAAGAAGACAGCGTCACTCCTTTAATGTGTTTTACCTTTATGATGCCAAAAACAATAGGCATTATAAACCACCCACAGTTTTCCTTTAAGGAAACATTCACCTCATTTTCTTCAGACTCATCATCTGAAGAATCCAATCTACTGCTATCCCTATTGCCTTTCTTGGCAGAAGCAATGGAACCATTTTTAGCAGCCACTTGCTGCTTCTTCAAAGGAATGGCAGGTTTGGCCAGTTGCTCCTGTTACAGTTAACCCACATTAGTAATCAGATAAATTTTTGGGGAAAAAGGCAAATAAAATTTAGGGGAGAAAAGGCAAAAACCAAGTACTCACATCATCTGGGGATAACTCCTCACTACTGCTTTCATTAATAGGTGTTTTTATTTCCTTTACTACCTTCTTTGTGACTGTCTTGACCTAATCATTCAAGGAATTATCGATCAGAAAATGGATACACACATGCACGTGTTTGAATATATACAAAAATTACTTTGTCATGCAGACCTTAAGAAAACCAAAGTAATAAGATAAGCATACAACACACAAACATGAAAGCTAGAAATTATGTAACAAAATTGAATGAGAAAAAACGAAAATGAAGTAACAACCAGTAGCAAGTACAAGGAACTTACCTCCTGCTCCTCTTTAGGGTCATCAGAACTACTGGACTCCACTTTTTTCTTTTTCTGAGTCTTCACTTCAGTTTTCTTGATCTGAGCGACCTGTTTCACTACTTCAACAGTCTTCTGCTTCTTTGCATTCACTATCTTCTCCAAAGCCTCTTCGGCTTCTCTCTTACCTATGCATAAAGAATTTATGACTTTGATCAGAACAAAGACAGACAAGGAAAATAAGATTTTTTACCTGATCACATAAAATCTTACAATCATCAATGGACCATCAAAACGCCGGAATAGAGATGAAGTAGCAAGAAAAGCAGGAAAGCTTTATAGACAAAAAAGCTTGCATGCTTGAAATTTCTTTCACATGAATGTTCAAAAAAAATGGAGAAATAGAGGAAGTCGTTCAAGGCCATTCATTAGTGAAAAACTTGACGGCATGTTTTGTCATATTCATTAAAATAATGACAGGCACTCTCACTTCACAGATTATAAGCAAATTTAACATCTACCACTTTTGACAGGCATATATCTGTTAGAAAGTTGTAGGGTTGTCAAAAAAAGCCAAACAGTCAACAATTGTACAGTGATTCCTAATAGACAAACCAAGAAGCATCAAAACCAGCAAAAAATATTTCCAAAAAGAAAAGAAAACATTATAATCAACACATATTACCAAAATAACAACTTAGCAAAACATTATATCCATGAATTGAGGCAGGGAGACACACAAAAACTCAAATAGGAACTCAATATGAAGAAAAGTAGACACGCTTACCATCAAATCCGATAACAGCAACCACGTGGACATATTACACATAGAAAAAGAGCAAACAACAAAACCAAAAACATCGGTAAGAATTAGACTGTAATTTTTTAACCTTTTTTGGCAGGCTTGGATGCAGGAGTAACAGCTGGAGCTACATCAACCTACAAAAACATAAAAGATCAAGCAGGAGACCATGAAACCATTAAAAAGAAAAGATATAAAATCATTGGCAAGCAAAACCAAAAGAAAAGATAGAATTGTACCTTGGGGGTGGATTTCTTCCTAGACCTGCCCATGGCTAACAAATTAACGATTCTTTTTGACAAGAACTGCGGGAAAACTGAAGAAGAAAGGGGAAGAGACAGAGAGAGAGGTCTCTAAAACCCTAGTGGGTATAATATTTTGTTAAGCTGCAAAGGGTTAGAGAGACGACTCGAGTGGGAAATTGTGGTGGAAGCCGCTTATGCTTATATACGCGCGTCAGCTGCTGCGGTGGGGGGAGGGGTTTTTGGTTAGGGTTTTTCCGCGTACCATTGGGTTGGGTCATGCCCACGGTAAAGTTGGCATTTGGGAAAACGACGTCTTTCTTGTGTCGTTTGGGTTGCCCCACGTCAACATACTCGAGAATGTGAGAATACTCGAATAATGTTTAGGGCTCTAAGTGACAGAAAATCTATTAATTATTGTTTACGTGGAAATTTATTATTATTTTTTAACTCAAGTCTTAAAAAAAAAAGAGTTTTTAGAAATTTGAAGATTATAACAAATTGATAATTTTAAAAATTCTCTTAAATTATAAGAGAAATCTATATTGCATTGACTTGAATCCCATTAGGTTGATAGAATGTTAGAAGGAATTCTAAGGAATTATTAGTAATGAAAGAGGAATCTTTTGTTCTTTCAATAGTTTTTTTTAAATGCATGGTTTATATAATTATTAAAACTAAAAATAACCGAATTGAGTTTTGACTTAATATATTAAGTCAGGTTATGGACCAATAAAAAATTTTATCTTCAAAATTTAAGATAAATAAAAAAGGTCAGTGTACGAAAAATAAAATCGTAGATAAATGATAGAAATCAAATCATACATAGTTTCCAAAATTTTTTCCAAACTTGAAATGTTTGAACTTAGAATGAGTATCAACTTTGTTGCCATTTTTATAATAAGTACAGGACACATTCAAATCTAATATTATGAATATCGTATTGACATTGCTATCATATTAGGTTCTAATATAGTATTGAACTGGTACCAGTCAACATTAGATACCGTTTCGAGTATATTGTTAAATTTATAAATTAGTCTATAAATTTTTAAAAAATTACAATGAAATCTTTTAATATATTGTACTGTACAATTTATAATTTTACATCAATTATTTCTTTAAAAATTATAATAATAAAAATTTAAAATAATAATAATGTATTTATTTTTATTAAATCAATCTTGAATTAAAGATTTGATTGAAACCAAAAGAACCTTATTGAAGGTTAGTAACAGATTTCCATTGTTAAATGTTCTTAAAAATTAGAGAGTTGTGTTCTCTCATTCTTTAGAGGAAAAAATGGTCATAAATTAAATTTATAAATAAATTGTTACTTAATTTAAAATCATTAATTAGTTTGAAATATAATAAAAGAAAATACTTTAATTTTGATACATACAAATAAAAAAAGAAACCAAGTATAATATATATGTGCTTGGATATTCATGAAATTAATATTTATCACATTAATTTGAATGATACTTTCAAGTTTTAATGTAAAAGAATTTTTCAAATTTGGATGGTATTTATTATATTTAGTTGGAGTCCTATGATCAGGAAGAGCAACTATCCAAACGCATGCACACCTGAAAGCGAGAGGACGACCCACCCCCATGTCCAAAGCCATCACAATGACAGGGGCAACACAAAAGGCCAAAGCACCGGCGAATAGACCATGGCCCGACAAGGAACCAGTCGACATCGATAATCAATGGGTTAAAACAGTCATAATGGAGGTTACAATATATAGGCAAAGTGAAGAGAAAAGGCCAAATCATTAGTGGCCAACAAAAGAAAAAGGAAAAGTAAGATTCCTGACCGATATGACTTAAAGGCAAACATGCCTAGCTAATATTACAAAAGAAAGGTTCAGTTCCTGGAAAGATGATTGCTTTTGGTCCATATCTGCCTCTATTTTGTGGATAGTATTGGAATATTTTTCATACCTTCATTCCATTCATTAAGTGCTTGAAAACAGTCACAGAACATTTCTGAGGTTAACTTGCGTGCTTCTTGTTGAACTGTCTTGGATGGAACGGCATTGATTCTGTCTAAATCAATTGGTTTGCCTAATACTTTCAATTGTGGTGATGTTGTTGGTGTTTCTAACACTTGACTGTACTGAGGTCGAAAAGGTGGATTTCTGAATTCGTGAAGTGCTTTCTCTGCTTCTTTTCTTGTTGCAAAACTCTTGTGTAATATTCCCTTTTTTCCAGTGATGTGTATAGTTGCTTGATGTCATTCATCGTAGATTCCAGACATAGGTCCATTATAGATGACATATACTTTAGATGCTTTTGTATCTTGTTTCTTTTGAGATATAGGAGAGGCCTAGGTAATTTGTTTTGGTGTTACTAAAGGAATAGATGTTTGCGATGATTGAGGTGTATTTGCAGATGTATTGTGGCTGGTAGGTATAGAAGTGGCATTGTCTGTAGTGTTTGAAGCTGCCTGTTTGGTATTTGCTGGAGTTTCCTGGTTTTCTAAAAGGGTAATGGTAGATCTGAGTTGGTTTATTTCTTTGGTAACGGTACTAACTTGTTGTTGTAGGTTTATTAGGTCTAATTCTTTTTTGCTTCAAAGCATCTTTTAGGCTGGTTATAATTGCTTCCATTCTCTAGATAAAGAATCTGCAAGAAAAATGTCCAAAGACTTGATATATTGAATAGTATAATTATATTGGTTCAATTCAAGTTGCCATATGATGAGACGTCCTTGATTGTAGCTACTTTGAATTTTGTATCTATTAAATCCACATAAATAATTTGAATCCATTTGAATTTTGAATTCAACCGGTAATAATTCTATGCGCCATTTTTCCAAAGTTTTGAGACAGGCGAGTATTTCCTTTTCATGGATTGGATACTTGAGTTCAGCGGGAATGAAAATCCCATTGATATATTTGCAAAGTAAATATTTCCTTTGGTTGGGTGGTTGTGCCAAAAGGCATCCTGCCCATGTATCTATGTTGGCATTAATTTGTACCAGTAATGTATCCATAGGAAGATAGTTATATAAAACAGGTAGTTCCTTGCATAAATGTTTCAATTTTCTTACCGCTTCAGTGTCATTGTCTGTCCAACTCCATTACTTCTTTGTGCTACATTTCAATTGTAAACTTTTTCTTTCTTAAGCTAAAATTTTTAAAAATCCTTAATCAGAAATATAGTTTAATAAACCTAAAAATTGTTGTACCTGAGTCTTAGTAGTTAATTCATCTGGAAATAAATGTACTTTATTGAGAATATTTGGTTGCAATTTAAAATAACCATTATTAAATTCAATAACTAAATATTCTATATTTTGTTGTGCTATTTTTGCTTTTCTTTTACTTAAAATTAATCCTTTTTCTTTACATCTATTAAGTACTATTCTAACTTTTTTAAGATGATCTATTTTATCCTGATTAGAGAAAATAATAATATCATCAATATAGACAAATGTAAATTCTTCAAATCCTTCGAGATTATTATCTATAAATCTTTGATAAATATTAGGGCCTTGCTTTAATCCAAAAGGTAATACGTTCTATTGATAATGTTTTTGAGGGGGACAAGTAAAAGCTGTTAATGATTTTGTATTATTGTGTAATCTAAGTTGCCAATATCCAGATTTTGCATCTAAAGTTGTAAACCACTTATGTCCTTTTAATTTATTAATAATATAATCTTTTTGTGGTAATTTGTAAGCATCTCCTATAGTTGCTTCATTGAGTTTTCGATAATTTATAACCATTCTTCGTTTGCCTCGTTTTTGTTCAGCTGGGGTTGAATGTTTACTAGTACTTGGAGAAATAAGTTATTTATTTAATAAATCTGTACATTCTGTAATAAATTCTTGGACATCTTGTTGAGAATAAGGAATATTATTCTTAATGTTAACTTCTTGATTTAGATCTTTTAATTTAATTTCGACTAATTGTTGATTTTGGTTTTTTATTGGATCTAAAGGGTTTTCACTACAAACTTGATCCAATAATTTATCTATTTCTAATTGTAAAGACATATTGTTGAGAAGATAGAATTGCAAATGATTTAATCTTATTGTTAAAACTTTGTAAATTTTGATAATAGGTGGTATGATAAATAGGGATTTTAAGGATGATAGATTTTTTATCAATATTTTTAATAGCTGGAGTTTTTAATGTAATATAATGTAAATATTGACAAAATGGATGGTATAATTTAAGAAAGTTGTTCCCTAGAATTAATGGTAAACTAGATTCTTATTGGTAAATTGATGGTACTGAAAATGTATATTTTTCTATTACAATATTATTATAATAATTTACACACTAAATAAATTTAAAACTGCCATCAGCTATTCTAATTTGTAAAGGTTTATCTAATTTCTTTCATGTTGTTAATAATTGTTTAGATGCAATACAAATTGTCGCACCTCTATCTATGCATGCATTGACTTTTTTATTCTGAATCACTACTTGGATAAAGGTTGTATTTGGATTCAACTGGTGATTCAGTTTCTGATTCATAATAATAAATTGAAGAAATTATAGAATCAATGTTGTACTCAGATTCAATTGGTTCTAATTGTTCTTGAACTACTAGTTCTAAGATATGAGGTTTATCATTAAATTGTTTATTTTTTCTATTTGGACATTTATTTGCATAGTGTCCTTCTTCTTTACATAACCAACATCTACATGATTTTTTATTTTGTGGACA
>JANSVA010000216.1:7666934-7677641 GCA_025504915.1 Erythroxylum reticulatum | reverse complement strand
CGTTATCAAATTTGGTGTCGTGTGTTTGTTTTATTGGCATTCTAGTTGTGTTGAAATAGTTTATTTCCTAACAATTGTGAAGCTAATTAACATATATACTTAGCAACACAAAAGGAAAACAACTTCGTAGATAATGAGTTCGCTAAATATGCTACATTCGTGACCAATAGTTATGGATATGTAATATGTGTTTGTGCGCGCTGATGTAGGTGTGAAGTTGTTAGGTGAGGTTTTGTTGGAACAGTTCTTGGATGGATTGTTGATTCTGAAGTTCTTTTCATTCTAAATAGCCTTGATAAGGAAGGTGAAAGTTAAAACAAAAGCACTAACTGATATCATGATTAGAAGCACCAGCAAACTGACAGCTCACAACTTAATCGAGCTCCAGTCATTAAGGCAATGACTAATGAAACATCGGTGTAAAAGGGACAACCAACTAGAGTGAACAAAATCACATTTGAAGAATAAGTAATCATGAATTTCTTCTACTTTTTAACGGAGGATGCACCAGTTTGGCATGTAAAGAAAACGCTTCAGCCTACCCACCATTGGCATGTAAAGAATTGTCTACAAGATTGGTGAAGGCTCCACGACTAGTATGCTTCCAGATAATAGTGTCGTCCCCACCAAGCAAATTAGTTTGTAGATGATAGAAATATAAAAACCAATCGAGTTTGCCTCACACAAAATCTTAAGCTATTGTGATGAAATGGTCGCTTAATATGGTATCAGAACCTTTATGACCAAATGGTCATGAGTTCGAATCCTACCACTTACCTATTTTAATTAAATTAAGCATAAGATAAAATAGGCCTGGGCAAATTTCAAATCCAAAGAGCTTTCATTTGAGGGGATGTGTTAAAGAATATATAAAAATCAATTAAATTGGCATCACACAACAGCTAAAACTATTGTGAAGAAATGGTCGCTTAACAGTAGAATTGTAAAAGAAAGCTAAGTAGGGAATGGTAGCAAGGGTGAATAAAGAGTTGTTCAGCAAAGCCTCTGCAACTGTTGTCCTATGGTGGATAAGTGTTTTAAGGTTGTCCATCTCTGGTAAATTGAATAAAGGTCCATTAGTAACCAGTTATCAAACCAGAAGTTGATTTGCTACTCATTGCCAATTAAATTTCCAAATTCATTCTTCAAAGGTCCCCAGTTTTGTTTTCAGTATAGCCTTCAAAGTGGCCATAAATGTTGAGCTTAAAATTTATTTGAATGATTGCCATGAGCTCTTTATGGATTGCATGATATTCTCTTTTCGAAGGTTTAAAATGTCTGTAACTATGTCCACAATAAAACATTTGTCTTTCTATTTTCTCAATTAAGATTACTTCCAAAAATTTTATTTAATTATTTAATTATTCAATAGAATAATAACATTTTATTTAAAAATATTCAAAATCATTTCTAAAATGAGACTTACTCCAAAATCCAACTTAAATCAATATTTATTCGTTGATTTCCAATTCAAAGTCAAAACATCTTTCAACAATTAAAGGTACACACAGAATATTAGGGATCTACAAAGACAATGATGCGTAGTGACAGCATCTGAGTTCTTTGTTAATACTTAACTATTAGCATGCACATGCACATAATCTCTGTATACACACACATAAATAACCTTGAACAGGACGCCTTTTTATTGTCTGTGGAGCAAAACAGGGAAATATATAATATTAGGCACACCCACAGGCTATGGTACCATCAATCAACCCTCCAATTACTTATTGCTTGCTCATCCGATAATCCTTTTCTGTTGTTTGTCAGAAGTTGGACTTTGATTATTTTTTATTTGATTATAAAAATGGGACCTGAGATGATGTTGTTCTGGGATTGGGACGATTACGTTACAGTGACACCCAACGACCCATACTGAATGAAACTGGCCCATTCCCATCGTGGGAAAGCTGGCATTTCCATCGGTTCATTGTCATAAAAGAGTGGGGCCAGTGGGGATGACAGAAGGATCAGGCTTTGGGTAGGGCACTCGGGCTATCGAGGTCATTAATGTAAAAAAGGGAGAAGAATGCTATGATTTAATCCGGTTGTAAAATGCTAAGAGCTAACTTTGCTTCCTTTTTTTTTGTTTTTTTATCTTATCGAAAATGAAATATTTAAATTCATGACTTTAATATTTTTTAAAGAAAAAGTCAATTAATTGCACATTATCTTCAATATGAAAATAAAAGAATTACTATATTTCCATGATTTCTAGGTATTTTTATTTAAATATATAGTATGATATTTATTTATAAATATTAAAATATTAATACAAATTTTATTATAATTTATCTATAAATTAAAATTTATTTTAACATATACTTTAGTTATAAAAGTTAATTTTATTTGCAAATGTGCTTATTACATTAATTTTTATAATTAAATAATATATATTAATTGATAACAAAATCATTATATAACAAAAAGAAAATAAATGATAAAAACTAATTTTATAATAGAATAAACCAAAATAAAAAAAACAAAAAGCTAGAACTGACTTTAATAAATACCAAGGATAAATCTTGTGATTGGTAATAACCATTAAACTTAAAAAGAGTATAAAGAAGCTTATAAATTATTGCTACCTGATTTTAATAAATAAATAAAAACTGTTACGATTGCTCTATAAACATTTATAAGAGAGGAATGACAATCCGGCCAAACCCGACCCTGCCTAAAATCAACAGGCCACAGTCCAAGGTTTTTGGCACCCAACCCGGGGCCCAACTCAAAGCGACTAAACGACATCTTTTTTTGAATTTTCTTGTAAAAATTAATAAATCGGCCGGCCTCGTGCTGACCATGCTTATACAATATATAAAACAAAATTATAAATAATGCCTCAAAAACTTTGCCTTCCTCTACAAAGAAAATAATGCTGCTCTGCTCAGGAATCAGGATCAGAATTTACATGAAGAAAATTGTGTACTAAACCTATAACATCCACTCCACAAACCACCTGCTTCCCTGCCAGCAATGGAATAAAATTGAATGAAAACACAAGATTTGCAGAAAGAAGTTTTGTGGATCAAAGAGTAGCATCGAAACCTGCTCGCTCACGTGTCAAGGATTGAAGATACTTGAGCCATCAATGTTCAGAGCAATTAGAACTGCTATGCTTGTAATTATGGCAAACCAAAATAAGACGGATCCTGGAATTCACAAAAAGGAAAACAGACTCGTAGACTCCAGGTTTCAACAGCAATTACAGGTAAAAGACATAATGGAACATTACCTCTAAAATCTTCAGAACTATTATTAAATTCTGAGGGCCTTGGTTTGGCGATAGGCCCGTCTGACTTTGATGCTGTAGTCCCTGCACTTGGGAGATCATCTACAAGTTTGTTAATCCCTGTCTCAGAAGCCACTATTCCTTGAAATTCCTCACTCACAATTAAAGCTGCTAAAACATCCATAAAGGACTCTTTATCTGCTTCAGAAGAAGAACCCTTCCTAATCCCACTTGATTCATAAGTAGCCTGTGATTCATCAATCTCATAGAACTCATCATCATCAGAAGCATATGCATCAATAGACTTCACCTCACTCCTGTCATCTTCTTCATCTTCAACATATGCCTTATACGTCAATCGAAGAAGTAGCTCCCCAGCTGACCTCTGTCTAAACAACCCCCATCCTCCTTGCAAAACCACTATCCTATCTGCCGGCACAGTGTCCTGCAGAGATGCCAGATCGACCTGGAAGAACAATGATTTCAGATTGTTGTTTTTAGTCAATAATAACAAGAGAAAACAGCAAACCCCCAATCAAAACCTTCATTTTATGTTAAGCAGAATGTACACGAAGGGAGACTAAACCAAAGAGATGAAATAAAAGAAGCTCAAAGAAAAATAAATGGCAGTGTACAAACCTAAGGGGAAAATGTGTAACAGATAAGAAGCAAAATTCAACCAAAACTGAACGTGATCTGCCAAATGTGAAGTGTTTAGTAATACTCTGATCAGATGGAGAGGAGGTTGCCCATTTAGGAATATGTTGAATGCGTAATGTCAATGCACATTCTCAGTCCCTACAGGTTTGACAGCTTTACAAACTTTGTCTATGTTATTGTCAAGACTAAGTGATGCATCTACCTTGGAAAGTGAGTCCAATTCTTTAACAATATAAATAGCTTACTCCAGAATAAAATAAATTACCTCACCCATGCCAATGGTCAAATCAGCAAATCCAAGAGAGTCATTCACTTGGATTAACAATTTTTGTCTCCTAGGATTGACAACAAGCATATGAAAATCCTGAAAAAAGTAATTAAATGTAGTTAAAAGAGAAACTCACGCAACTTAAGTTCACAAATGCATCATTGGACTATGCTTTCAGTTTACCTGATTCCAAATGGGCTCACCAGGAGGCCCAATGACAGTGGTCTGGCTGTTCTTTTTACTGCGTATAGTTTGATCACCCAACCTTAGCACAACATATGGATCTGTTTTACCTGCAATGACAGGGCATCAATAAATACATTCCACGAGCACAAGCATATGCAGAAATCCAGAAACCTCACTCACCAAATGTCAATTATATCACACGCAGCAGCTCTATGACTAACTCGATATGCAAATAGCCCGAGTCACACCAGAAAAGATATCATGATATCATTTCAATGCATACTTAAATCACATAAGAACAATCTATTTTTGAAGTTAGATCAATGTGACTAGTAACTAGAAGCAAAAGTAGACAGTATTACTGAAGAACAATGTTTAAACACAGAGACAATCCTAGCATTCTTTTTTTGCTAAGCTAATTAAGAAAGAAACTTATTAAAACTTCAAACTGGTAATCAAATCATGTGAACAACTGTACAATCATTCATTAACAGAAAACCATCCAGCTCAATCAAAGGTCACACTGTGAAATGTCCCACAAAGAACTGCTCCAACAGAGATATTTCAGAACATACATATCTAAAGTCCTGAGTTCTTGATAGTCAGCAAGAAGGACCTTTAGAAAGTGTTTTACAAACACATAAAGATCAGAGGCAAATCCTTACACATGGGGTCAAGAAATCATTCAATCCAAAATTTAAAGATGAGGCTCAAAGCTAGAACATTATACTAAAACAGAACCTCTCACCCGTAAGCCCTTTTGGCTGAAAACTGGGGAATATGTGCTTAAATTGATATTTCATTATAACAATCTGACTTGAGTTCAAGATCTCCCAACCATAGAAGCTTTGATATATCGTCACGAAACCCAATTTAAACTGGTAGGTGGCACTAATCACTCTCTATCAACTCAAATAAAAATTCAAGAAAAGAAAACTGAAGAGGGATTAATTTTACCATAGAAGAAATATGAAAGTTTGCGAGCATCAACTAGAGTCACTGATAACTCGCCAACGAAATCCCTGTTTCCTTCTTGAATTTCACCTTTTCTAAAATCAATTGCAACAGGGCCAACAGCTTTCCCCTTTTGAAAATCCAAGACAATCTTCTTTGGACGTACAAATAGTAGAGGCAAATCCTCTGTGAGAAGTTTTGTCAAGAACCTACAAAAAGTAGAACATTTTGTAAATGAACGAAATGTAAGGAAATAAAAACCAGCAAAGTTCTTGAAACATTAGTTAACTCAATAACCATGGATAAGAAGAAACACAAACCAATAAGACAATACAAAATAAATATCCATACACCAGGTGCCAGAATGTTAGCTTAGATAGTAAAGAAATTTACAGTACAAAGAACAGAATAGGTCTATGTATGGTCCTATGTTTTTTAAAGCAAATGCATACCTACAAAGGGAAGGAACAAAAGTTCTGGATAATCTAAACCAAGAAATATAAATGTCATCATTTGCAAAAGCATCTTTCCGGCAGTATTTTATTTGGATGCTAAAATCCAGCTCCTAAGATTATGAAGTTAATTAGACAACAGTAGTTTCACCAATCTCGCACACTTAGGACCTAGCAGCAGTGCAAGTATAAATGCAGGAAAAAGGAATGTTTCTATGTTCACCCATACAACGCAAGAGTGGAGCAACAAGAAGGTGACAAATGCAAATGCTCTGGTTTCATGACACGACTTAGCAGAATGCATAGGGAATACAATCGTTAGAAAAACCAGATAATGTTATAATGTGCAAGAATGAAATTTTTTAACAAAATCACATCAAAAAGCAGTTCCCCAACAGCATTGTTATTTGGATATAGAAAACCAACTCAAATACCATATTCTACACAAGCCAATTTCACAATGGTTGTTGCCCACACTCTATCCATACATGTCATACGGTAGAAGAGAAAGAATAAATGAAAATAACAATAGAGCACAGTTCATCAAATGCAATTTTCAGGAGTGAAGCAAAAACAAATATGACAATTGTGAATCCACTAGTCTAAGGGCACATGATTTATCAAAGAGTTGCAAGGAAAAACAATCTTCAGAACAAAGCAGTGCATATACACATCTATAAGCATAAATGTAAAGCAACTTAAAAGGCAAAATCCCACTTACATGGAGAGAACAGGAATTGCTGGTGTTGACCAAGCATGCATAAAAGATGACAGAAAGAAGAAAAACATGTTAGAATCCACAGCATCAATTGGAAAAATAAGAGAAGAAATTAAAACATAAAGAAGAGCTTAGCATAAGAATCATCATCTTCGAATTAATTATATTTTCTCAATTCTAATGGTATTCATTTTGCAAGAAAATGAAGATAAGCATAAATGATGATGTGAGACATCAATTTAAATTAGACATCACAGCATGCAAGACCTAGTAAATATCTTATTTACAAACATGATTAAAAAAAACAAAATTGTTTCTATTTCAACAAAATTCAACAGAATTACACTGAGAGGGTCAATTTCACAGGAAAAGTTCTCCTGTAAACCAGTTTTCCTGAATATTTATTTAACTTCCACATTGTAGCTTCAAATCTATTTAAAGAAAAATATTCCAACCACCAGAGACTATGGAAAATAGGATAACTTTCACAGTGACAAGAGAATATTTGGCATCAAGAAAAGAGAGATGGAGAAAGGACAGTAAGTAGGGGAAGCTGAGAGCTCACTCTCAAATTTTCTTTTTCTTCTTTAGCTTCTCGACCTGAGCAGTATGAATTATGATTAGGCAAAGTGTAATAAAATGGAGGTCTTAACATCTATGGGTATTATACCTTATACATTCCCATAAACCAATCATTGACAGGAGAAGAAAAATTGACCACTTGTTAATCTGCAGGATTACACTGTGTTATCAATTTATCTTGCAAAGAATCAAAGAATTTCTATTCCCTAACAAAGGAAGGAGCTTGACTATCTCACTTTCCTTTATTCATATACTCCTTAAATAGTCCATGCTGGGCCATTAAATCTTTCACATTCTGCTAAACAAAATTTAAAGCCCTCCCTGGCAGCTAGTAACATCATTTTCAGCAATGACATATTATCTTGGATTCTTGGATAAAGAACAAGGGCACAATTATTCACATGACAGAAGTTGGTTATATGCTATTGCTTTCCATCGGCAAATAAAAACTTCTATACTAGGTTGTTCACATAGTAAAGGCATATCACCCAGGTGCAACCATTGTTAACATGCAAAAATAGATGTAATCACTAATTTGCATCTAACTATGCCATACCCATTAGATTGAATAATCGGAATGGTGACAATTCAAATTTGATTTTTGGAAGTGAGACAAAAGCCCATGTAACAGCTCCCACCCATGGCTCTGTTGTTATCAACCGCAACTTCACCCAAAGTTCACCATCAATATCAAAGTCCCGAACACCAACTGGAACAACAATGGGAATAAGGCTAAATTTCAATGACAGCATTAGTAGCATCCGAGCCCCGCCAGTATATCGGAGTCCTATTTGGTACCTACATATTATAAAAGAGAACAAAAGTTAAGTCACATATTCTCCTATATGAAAGAAGGGTGCATGCTAACTTAAAATGAAGTAGATAGATTGTTAGAATCTGTTTTATAGATACTGTATTAGATAAATATCAAATATAGGAGATAAATATCAGATATAGGATATGTATTAGGATCCCTAAAATTAAGGGATCTTCAGATAGGGTTAGAATCCTAGTTCAGTGGGATTAGGAGATTTATTTCCTAATCTATGTTGTACTCTTTATGTATTTATATCCTATTAAGTTTCAATAAAGAGGGTACCTTGAAACCCTAAATTCTAATATGGTATCAGAGCTTTAGGCTCGAATTTTCCTGGAAAATAAAGAGAGGATTGAGCCTTCATTGTTGTTCTCTTCTTCTTCTTTCTTTGAAATCCGTTATTCCTTTCTTCCTACATCAGCCTTCATCGCTGATTAGAGCCTTTATTGTTGTCCTATTCGTCTGTATTTGAAATCCGTGTTCCCTTTGTTCCAGCCCTCATCACTAATTAGTTTCAATAGAAACAATGACAGAAACCAAGGAGAGTGGTTGTGGCTTCATCAGATGAAGTAACCAAGACTCAATCTTTGGTAGAGCTACAGATCATTCAATCTGCCTACAAATTGGATGGAAAAAATTATCTCAAGTGGTCACAACTTGTTCAAACAATTCTGAAAGGCAAGAGAAAGATCAGTCACTTGTTAGGAACTGGACCAAGGTCAAAAGATCCAGGTTTTAGGGCATGGGATGAGGAGGACTCATTGATCATGGCATGGCTTTGGAACTCAATGATGCCTGAAATAAGTGATACGATGATGTTCATGGCCACAGCCAA
Source organism: Erythroxylum reticulatum (assembly GCA_025504915.1). Lineage (NCBI taxonomy): Eukaryota > Viridiplantae > Streptophyta > Magnoliopsida > Malpighiales > Erythroxylaceae > Erythroxylum > Erythroxylum reticulatum. The sequence continues at coordinate 7,668,931 of JANSVA010000216.1, read as the reverse complement.
AGATATTTGGGATGCAATTCAACAGACATACTCAAAAGCTAGGGATGCAACTCAAGTGTATGAAGTGAAAGTCAAGACTGTTGCCTCTAAAGAAGAGAATAAATCTGTGACTGAATATGCCAATTAGCTAAAGTCATTATGGCAGGAACTTGATCATTATCGAGTGATTCAGACCAAATGTCCAGATGATGCTGCTATACTAAAGGAGTTCATTGAGCAAGATAGAGTTTATGACTTTCTGGTTGGATTAAATTCCGAGTTTGATCAAGTAAGGATCCAAATACTCGGAAAGCAGAAAGTTCCATGCTTTAATGAGGTAGTGGCTATTATTTAAAGTGAAGAGAGTAGGAGGAATTTAATGCTTAATTCTCAACCTTCGGATGGTTCAACTATGGTGGCTAGGAGTGAAAAATAGGCTGGAAAAAGATTTGATGCAGAAACCGAAAAAGGGAGTCAATCCAAGACCCAAAACCGTGATGACCTGTGGTGTAGCTACTGCAAAAAGCCACGTCATACAAGGGAAAAGTGCTAGAAGTTGCATGGAAAGCCTCCTAGCCGTGAATGGGGACAGAAAGGATATCAATCTAGGGGTAATGGACAAGTGCAGATTGCTACAAGTACATCCCAACAGGAAGACAGACAAGACACAAAAGGTTTTAACCTAGATGAAGTGGAAAAGATGAGAGCATTTGTTAGCAACACAAAGAAATCTGCAGGTACATGCACCTTTGTACATTCAGGTATGTGTTCAACTGGATTAAATGTTTTAGATAAGGTTTTCTAGCAATCTTGGATCATGGATTCTGGAACTACTGACCACATGACTTATTCCTCCAAACTCTTTACTACTTATTCCCCTTGCCCAAGCAATAAGAAGATAACCACAGCTAACAGATCCTTAGCGACAGTAGTTGGCATAGAAGATGTCAAATAAACCCATACATAACATTGAGAAATGTTCTCCATGTCCCTAAGCTAGCCACAAATCTAATATCTGTGCAGAAATTCACACTTGATTTACTTTGCAACATTTCACTCAAGTCATTATTTATTTCAGGAGAGGGATTCGGGGAAGATGATTAGAAGTGCTAGAGAACGGGATGGCCTCTACTATCTTGAGAAAACTAACAGATCAAGCCTATCCAGGAGCAGATCACCCTACTCACTCTTGTCTGAATTAGTGTTGACAAATAAAGAAAAAATCTTCTTACATCATAGTAGGTTAGGTCATCCATCATTTAGGATTATTCAGTCTTTGTTTCTTGCTTTGTTTACAAAGCTAGATCTTGAGAGTCTTCATTGTGAGGTGTGTGAGCTTGCTAAACACAAGCGTATACCTTTTCCTATTAGCAATAAAAGAAGCACTTTTCCTTTCTATCTTATTCATACTAATATTCGGGGTCCCTCAACTGTTTCAAATGTTTCAGATGCACGGTAGTTTGTAACTTTTATTGATAATTGCACTAGAGTTACTTGGGTTTTCTTGCTCAAACACAAGTCTGAAGTGAGTTCTGTACTTCCACATTTCATCTTTATGGTAAAAAATCAGTTTGGTATAAAAATCAAGAAACTTAGATCCAACAATGCCAAAGACTACTTCAACCAACTCTTACTCTCTTTTGTCAAAAAGAAGGGATAATTCATGAGTCTTCTTGTGTCAAAACACCTCAACAAAACGGGCTGGACACCTTTTAGACCAAACTAGAGTAATGTTATTTCAAAAAAATGTACCAAAATACTTTTGAGGGGAAGCAGTCCTAACAGCCACTCATCTCATTAACAGGTTACCCTCCAGAGTCCTAGGGTTCAAAAGTCCAATGGAGATACTCTCTTCATTCTACCCACATATATCTACTACAAAAAATCTTGTACCTCGCATTTTTGGGTGTGTGTCCTTCGTTCATATTCACCGCCAAGACTGTGGGAAATTGGATCCTAGAGCACTGAAGTGTATCTTTGTAGGGTATTCATCAACTCAAAAAGGGTATAAGTGCTAT
>JANSVA010000216.1:7623697-7649478 GCA_025504915.1 Erythroxylum reticulatum | reverse complement strand
ACAAAGAGCAAATTTTAATGATAGAGACACACTAATTTCTAAAAATACAAGAAATTAACATACTTAGGAAAAATATAATAAATAATATTCTAAGTTATTAAATATTTTAAGTTTCCCAAGTCAAATATTATCCTATTTTATAAGCTGTGGAAATGATTGAATATTATTATTATGATGATGATGATGATGATTATTATTATTATTACGACATGTTTAATATAATAATATGTATTTTTATAATAAAGAAAAATCATTTATGTAGTCTTTGAATTGAGTAACTTAAATTATTTGATTTAGTCATATTATCACTAAATTTAAGTGAACTCTAGAAGAACAAAAATCCGACAATTATTACATTACTTGTGGCAAAGTATAATGAAAATTACAATTACAAAATTAAATTATTCATTAATATTAAATTATTATAAATAATAAGTAATCTAAAAATAGAAAAGAAGATAAAAAATAAATACAATATCATTTAATATAAATTTTATGATTTAAAATGCTAATATAATATCCACGTTAATGACAAATTACAAATTAATTATAACATATTCAAATATTTAATAAGCTAAAAATACATTAGAAAATAAGAAATTTTACTTTAAATTATAGAAGATAGAATCGTGAAATCTTTTGCCGCTAATTTTTTAGTTGGAGCACTTTAAATACATATATTGATAAAAATAAAGAAATTAGAAGGAAAAAATATAGCTCAAATAATTCATAACTATTTATAATTAACAAGTTAACAAAGTTAACGTTACGTTTTAACTTATTAAATGCTGACAACATTGTAATTAGGTTTTGCAACTATTATTACTTTCAAAGCTTAAGACTCACATGAAAAGAGTGTTCTGCAACTATTAAATGCTAACAACATTGTAAGCAACGTTTTCTCCATTAAGCATTCTCCACTAGTCAACACCAAAGTTTCTCCATTAAATACTCATTAAATGCTTAAGAGGGCCCCTTTATATGGTGGGCCTTGGGAAGGGGCAGCCAGATTCTTACTATTGTTAACAAAACAAAAACACTAAAGAATTTTTAAGCTATGATTTTAAAATGAAATTACGTGAAATCTTTCCAAAATATTAATTTATAAGATTAATTAACAGAATTGATTCTAATTTTGCAAAGAAATTCAAAAAATTACGTTATTTTAAATTATTTAGATCGATTGAAGAAATTATAATAGAGAGTGGTCTAAAGTAAAAAAAGAAAGTGATACTTTAGTGTTAAAATTAATTATATAAGTTTTATTCGGAAGAGTATTTTAACCTTAGTTATGATTCTTATTTTGTGGGTAAAGGTGTAAATAAAAAGTACAAGATAATAATCATGTTTGAGTTTGAGATGAATGATTGTTAAGAGATGATCCATATTTTATAATTTGGTCTCCAATGATTTATGGTTTGAAAGACTTATTGATGATTCTTCAATCTTAAGGCTTGACATGTGAAATTATCGCAATAATTATTTTATATGAAGATTGTAAATAATGTTTTCTATATTTTAATTACTAGAAATAGAGAAGATCAACTTATATAACACTTTAGTGAAGCGGCATATACAATATTAAATTTGATCATTAAGTTGCTCATAATATGGTGGCCTATGAAGAGAACTTGAGACTAAACCTAAATTGGTCACGTCTTTGGATTGGAGATATTCGTACTAAAGTTCAACACTTTATATTGAAAGTTGCTTTGTCATAGAAAAACTGAAGATATCAATCATATCTTTTTTTGATGTTTGGGTATACAACAAGGTCATTTTGATGCATGCTTTATGTTGAACTTTAATGAGATTATTGATTCTAAATTGATCTGTAGGTAGAATGCCATCACCTATTTTTGAATTAATTCTCTTTTTCCGACAAAACTTCATTTTAATTCTTCACAAACTAGTCTTTAGCGTTTGGAATAATGGAGTTAAACCTGGGCAGACAGAAAGTATGGTCAGTATTCAGCTCACTCGCATATTTCAAGGACTTATTGATAAGTTCCAACGTATAATGTTTTGAAATATAACGTGCATGCTACAACCTTTTTGGCTGATTCTAGAATGAATGTTGATGTTGTTATTAAAAAACGCTTCTAGCATTGCCCCAACTCTAACCTCAATATCGAGTTTCAAAAGTCAAACTTCCTGTAACCTACCTTGTCGTTCCCATTTCATCAGCCAATCCTTCCCCTAGTGACTTTAAATGCCTTACTGATAAAATTCTCAATCGAATTAGTAGCTGGAGTCATAAAGAACTCTCCATTGCTGGCAGAGCTCAATTAATTAATTATGTTCTCTTTTCCATGGCAATTTAATGGGGATTGCACCTTGTAATTCCCAGCTAAAATCACAAGCAGATCAACAGAATTTTCGAGAACTTCTTATGGTCAGAATGCAACATGAATACTATAGCTGGCAAATTAAATGGATAGATATATGTTCACCTCGTAGGCAAGGAGGACTTGGTCTCCTCGCTTCCAAATTGTTGAATCAAACCATGCTTACTAAGAAAGTGTGGAGATTGATCCAATATCGACAATCATTGTGGGTTAAATGGGTCAATGCCTATTATATCAAAGAGAAATCCATTTGGTGGTTCAAAATTCCCATGAATGCTTGTGCTTTGATCAAATGTGTAGGTAAGATTCGAGATAAGATCAGAACTTACCGTAATTATCAACTGGGTAATGGGGAAACTCTAAAGTTTTGGTTTGATCCATGGCTCAATTAAACTATACCCTATAATCAACCTCCATTTCATATGCTCAAAGGATTCATTTCTGTAGATGCTAATGTGGCTCACGGTTTAACCATTTATCGACAACTCCTAAACATAAATCCTTCCATAAGCATTTCCTCACTTCTCAGTAACCTCACTTTTGCCAGACAAACTGACAGGATTTTATGGAGGCTAACACATTCTAATCAATTATCCACTTCTTCATCTATAAGCACATACAGGGTGGATTATCCCCCGTTACATTGGTTTCATGTGGTCTGGACTAAGAACTTTCATACTAGACTTGCTTACTTCAAAACTAAACTTGCCACCTTGGACAGAATTGGTAATTTCCTATGCATTCCTAACCAGTGTTCCTTTTGCAAGAACAATGCTGAATCTCATAATCATCTCTTCCTTTCCTGCACCTACTCGAATTAGATTTGAAAATTCATCATGAAAAAATGTGGAATTCACAACCCCCTTTAATGTAGTATGATATCATAGAATGGAGTATTCAACTCAAGCTATCCTAAGAAGGTGATGTATGGTTTCAACTCAAGCTATCCTAAGAAGGTGACGTATGGTTAATACTCACAGCTCTAGCTTATCTTGATTAAGGCATCTTGAACGAGAGGAACAGTCAAATCTTTAGGTCTGTTGCTCGCACACCAGCAATCAATAATCTTTTAAGATCAGATGAGGATGTACATATTTCTCTATAAGCACAAGCACATAACAGCCACAAAATGACCTCGCGGTGGACTTTATACTAACTAAACCGAAGCAATCTCAACTGAAGACTTGAGTATTACATCTCATACTTGCTAACTTGCTTTAAACCTGATATAATACTTGCTTCGTTAGGTTCTCTCCAGGGTTTAGTCCTCCCGAACTGTTTTTCTTCGGCTCGTTTTTCAAGCCCTGCTTCTCCTTTCCCCTCTCTCCGTTCGATCGTCCAAAACAGGCCTGTGGAGTGTAGCCAAGTGGTAAGGCATTGGTTTTTGGTACGGGCATGCCGGATTATGAACATCTGATTGAATTTGTCAAGAATATATTGCCTTTTATTAAAAAAAAGGATTAAGGTTAATTTTTGATAGGTTATAATAGCTTAAACTCCTGCTCCCTCCGAATAACACAAAAGCAGAGTTCCCTCCTCTTTGACTCAATGGCTTCGTCGTTCATTTTCAAGAAGGATCACGCTCTCTTGTCCTTAATCTCTCAATCCCTATTCCCCAAATCTATCTCTACCCAAACCACCACCCCTTTCCCTTCTTTTCGCGCTCTCAAATCCGCAATCCGCTCTGAATCCAACCCCGAAAAGTTGGCCGAAATCTTCCGCCAATCTGCCCACTACCGTACCTTCCTTCGCCACCGCCCTATCTTCCACCTCTCCATTCGGAAGCTCGCCAGAGCTAACCGCGCCGATCTCGTCGATGGTCTTCTACAATCTTTGCAAAAAGATTGCCCATTTGTTAAATCAGAAGGTTTCTGGATACGCCTCGTTATGCTCTACTCCAGCACTGGCATGGTCGATCAAGCAGCTCAGACTCTTACCCGTTATTCCCAGATGAATTTATTTGACCTGTCTGAAAAATCCCTCTGTGCAATTCTTAGTGCTAACGTCAGTAATGGGATGTTTGACAAAGTTCACCAACTGTTCGATACAATGCCTAAGACACTCGGGGTTGTGCCAGGTGTCGTCTCGAATAATTTGATTTTGAAGGCTTTTGTTAAGGAGAAGAAGATTGAATGTGCACGAGGTTGGATTGAAAAAATGGAGAAGGATGGCAATGTTTTGCCGAATATTGATTCGTACAATATTCTGTTAGGGGCTTATTTGAAGAATGGCAATAAGAGTGAGTTTGACGCGGTTGTGAAGAAGGTTTTGAACAAGGGGATGGTGTCTAATTTGACTACTTATAATTTTAGGATTCTGAGATTGTGCAAGGACAAGGAATGTGTTAGAGCCAAGAGACTGCTTGATGAGATGGTTTCAAAAGGGGTGAAGCCGAATTCAGCCACTTATAATTATATAATTGACGGGTTTTCTAGTTTGGGTGATTTTGCATCGGCAATGAAGGTTGTGGAGAGAATGGTGAATGACGGCTATGCTTCACCATGCTCATTTACTTACAATACGTTGTTTTGGAACATGGTTAAGGAGGGAGAGTTTGGTATGGCGTTGGATGTGTCTAAGGAGATTGTAAGGAGAAAGTGGGTGCCTCCGTTTGGGGCAATGGAGAAGCTTGTTCGTGGTCTGGTTGAGATCTCTCGAGTTGAGGAGGCTAAGGAGGTTGTTGAGAAGATGAAGAAGATGCTGAGAGGAGATGCCATCCAATCATGGGACAAAATTGAAGTTGCACTTCCTCTTTAGACCTGAATTTGAGTTTTTTTGTTCCCCCAAGTAGCTTCAGGCCAGAACTAAGTAGCTTCCCAACTTTTTAGTTGTTTCGATAATCTTCATTAGCTTCCAGAGATTCAAAACCAGAACTGAGAATGCAATTGCTTCTGTTGTCTAGCGAGGACTGGCCTTGGACGAGGTCTTATTGTCTTAATCTTTTTTACATGCTTTATGCCCAACTGGCTGTTTTCTAGAGAACTAATGGCTTAAAATAAGCCATCAATTTTGGTGGTTTTCGCCTATTTACTTCCATTATATGTTGGCTGATATTTGGTTATCCTTCCCTGATTCATCTCATGGAAAATACAAAAGTTTTACCATATTGAATTTAATAGTGACTGATAATTTCGACTTAGGCTGCTGCTGAGTTGCTCTCGGAGACAACTTCTCACGGCAACACAGGCAGGCACGTGTGATGATGGTGACAGAGAGAGTGTGCAATTGCAAACTTGTGAAGTGACATTATCCAACGCCATCTTTTTAACATAAACTTATATTCTAGCCAAGCATAGTTGATGAGTTATACACAGACCAAGGTGAACGAAGGATATCAACCACTAAGGTGGATTTATGGAAGTTCAACAGCATAACAAGCTTGAAGGAAACAGAAAGTTGTGAAACCTCTAGTTCTGAACCAGTTAGGTATCAGTTAAATAAGAAGGAAGTAAAACTACTATACATAACGCTTTATTGCTTTAGAATACGTGAGACTTGAACAAAGACCATTCTTTAAGGTACTGCTTTCAAGCTAGAGCATTCCTTAAGGATTAACCAACGCAACGTACGATGCTCTTTGGCTGGAGAATCTAGTGATGTAATATGGACTCTGGATAGATTAAGACTCCTAAGGTTAGTCTGTTATCAAATATATTAAACCCAATTTCCCTCAAAGAACTAGCATCAGATATCTCAAGAACAGCTAATGCCTTAAGAACCCTATGGCCCTTCATGTATCCTTTATTTATGCAATCTGTAAAACCAAGAGATAACAATTCAGCTTTGGACAAGCCCCCCAACTCAGTCAGTTCCCCTATTACTTCACCACTGTCACCTTTACGTCTAATGACCAAAAACTTGAGTGATATCATCTGATTTGGATGGATAGAGGAGTTTAATTTGTCTATAATATGTTTCTGGGTCATCTTACTCCCCTAATCGTCCAAGATCAGAAGATATTTCTTTCTCCCAAGCAATCCAGAAATCTTTTGTTCTAACTTTTCTTGTAGTTCCTCTTCTTTTTTCTTTTGCTCGCTTTCCTCCATCTTGTTCATCTCTTCCTCATTATATTCTTCATCTTCCAACTCATCACCAGAGCACAGCAGAGACAACTGGTTGGCAATGCTCTAGAAAAGAGACATTTCATCGTACTGCTTATTTAGATACAGCCATAGAGCTCCATCAAACAGGGCTTCATCAATTGTGTACTCACTCATTACTCTGGCCATCCACGTCTTCCCGCTTCCAGCCTCCTCATGAAGAATAATAAACCTCACCTTTTCATCACATAACATATTCCAAATCATTTCCGGCACTGTTTCCTCCACCATTGCTGACCATAAAGAAAATCTAGCATAAGAATCTGGAAACAACAATGAGAAATCACAAATTTCTAAAGAGTAGCAACTCGATCCTCTCATTACCAGACATTGTTTGTAAAGATATATGATGACCCAAACTTCTCTGGTTTTGACAAACTTGAATCAAAATAAACTATTATTCTTTATTATTTCAAATTTGTCATACTGCATATGATCGTTTGGCAATCAGCGACCAATGATGGTGGAGGAGAGAAGGGGCTAGGCGCGGTGGAGAGGGAGATCGGTAGGCGGGGGAGGTGCGGTAGAGAGGACGAGCAGCAGGCGCCGCTTACAAGCAGCTTTTTCACCTTTAGCGGTTTATCTTTAATCAGCTGACGAAAAAGCTATTATCCAAACAACTTTATTAGCTCTTTGAAGAGTCAACCAGCTAGAAATAACCAATCAGCTAAAAAAATAACTGATTAGAGTGTAACCAAACGGTGCCTATGTTGGGACAAATACTTGCACGGCAACTCAATGCTTATGCTTCCTGTCTCTTGTGCATAGAATGGTCAAGGTATCAATTTTGATTTGCAACTGTAATAATAATATATTCAAACATAATAGTGTTTTGTATATCTGGACTGTTTTAGGCTCGTGACGAATGTAACGAATACTTTATCGAATTTGGTTATGATACAGTATTATATCAGTATTGGTCAATGTTGGTACTACTTTGGTTAATTTTTTAAATTTATAAAATGCTTCTTATTTTTTAAAATTGCAAAATAGTCATTCAATATATTGTACTATATAATTTATAATTTTATATTAATCGTGTCTCAAAAATTATAATAATAAAAATTTGAAATAACAACATTTTTTTAATTTTTGTTAATATTATTTTTACATACATAAATAATATGAAAATTATACAAATATAAAATTAAGGACAATAAAACGTACTTAAAAGGTTACGATTTTATCACATAATTAATAATATTATATCAAAAAATCAAATAATAAATAATAAATATTTATAAGTATTATAATTTATAACAAGAATTTATGTTGAGGAAACAATTAACTAGAAGTCAAACTTAAAAAGAAAAACATCTAAAATTATATTTATATTGCATATATAGAATTTAACATATATCAAATATAAGTGAAATTAAAAGAAGAGGAGAAATAAAAACTTGACACTTAATTCAATTAGATATTCGTTCAAACCATATTAATCTTAATTCTTATTTGTTATAAAATTCTTATCATTAAGAATAATCTCATCATCACTATCATTCAAATTTATTACACCGAATGACATGTTAATATTTTTTCATCCAAGATTATCTTCCAAGTCACTCTCATATATCAAACTTAGTTTCTTAGAAACTCAATCCTCTAAAAGATTGATATGATCAAAGTAAATTGGACCTACATAACTACTTGTTCTATTAAAAGTCATAGTAAACAAATAAAATAAAATAATTAAAAACTATAAAAATATCTTCAACATAATAGAAAGCGTAATTTAGCTACTAGAAATGACCATTTCTCTTTACCTTTTGAGGATTAAATGTTAGAAAGACTTGCAGGTAAATCATGTTTTTACTTTTTGGATGGTTTTTCATGTTACTATCAAATAACAATCGCTCAAGAGGATCAATAAAAGACTACATTCATGTGTCCTTTTGGAATGATGCTTTTAGGAGAATGCCATCCGGTCTCTGTAATGTTCTAGGTGCGTTTCAAAGATGCATGATGAGTATATTTTCTGAGTATATTGAGAATTGCATTAAAGTATTCATAGATGATTTTACAGTTTATAGAGATTCGTTTGATGATTGTTTAAATCATTTATCTAAGGTTCTTATATGATGCATTGAGACAAATTTGGTCTTAAATTATGAAAAATTTCACTTTATTGTAGATCAAGGCAATGTTTTTAGGACATGTGATTTCATCCAAGGGCATAGAAGTTGATAAAGCCAAATTGGGTTTAATTGTGAACTTACCTTGCCCTAAAAACATTAGGGACGTTCAATCTTTTCTTGGATATGCAGGATTTTACCGTCGGTTCATTAAAGCCAGGATTGCAATACCTTTTTCAAAGTTGCTACAAAAAGACATTCCAATTGACTTTAGGAGTACTACAAGGAAGCTTTTGACAAACTCAAGGCACTAATAACAAGTACGTCTATTATTTAGCCACCAAATTGGGATCTCCCGCATGAGATCATATGCAATGCTAGAAACTATGGAGTGGCAGTAGTTTTAGGCCAAAGGATCGAGACAAGAAGTCACGTTATCTTCTATGCTTCTGGAACATTGGATGCTGCACAGTTCAATTATTCTACAACTGAGAAAAAGCTTTTAACAATTGTTTTTGCTTTAGATAAATTTAGATCTTATCTGTTTGTCTCTCATGTTATTGTTTACTTTGATCATACAGTGTTGAAATATCTTCTGGAAAAGAGGGAGTCCAAATTGAAGCTGATACGATGGATTCTGCTACTTCAAGAGTTTGATTTGATAATAAAAGATCTAAAAGGTGTGCTAAATTTAGTAGCCTATCATTTGAGCAAGTTACTAAGAGATGAAGATATTTTACCTGTTTTCAAAAGTTTTCTTGATGAGCAGTTGATCCAAACGAAAAGAATGGTTATATGGTAAGTCGACTTAGTTAATTATTTAGCTACTGGAACTTTACCTTATTACATTAGTAAGTCTAGGAAGGAAAAGATAAGAAATGAGGCAAAATATTATGTGTAGGATGAACCGTTCTTATAAAAGTTCTACTTTGATCAAATTATAAGGCATTGTGTTCCAGAAAATGAACAAAATTCTGTCTTAGCTTTTTGTCACTAATATGCATGTGGTGGTGACTTTGGCCCCAAAAGAACTGCTAATAAAGTTTTGGATAGTGGATTACATTGAGAGACTTTATTTAAAGATGCTTATGTGTTCTGTAAAAGTTATGACAGATGTTAAAAGACAAGTACATTGTCTTATAGAAATGAAATGCCTCAAACTCTAATTCTTATAGTTGAAATATTTGGTGTATGGGGTATTGATTTTATGGGGCCCTTCCTTTCATCTTGTGGATTTTCTGGCATACTTTTGGCTGTTGATTACGTTTTCAATGAGTGGTAGCAAGAGCCACTAGAACTGACTATTCTACAACTGTTATAGGGTTTATAAAAGTTAATATTTTTAATACACTCGGAATTCTACGTGCCATCATTAGTGATCAAGGAAGTCATTTTTGCAATAAAGTTTGGCAACGCTATTTAGAAAGTATGGAGTTCATCATCGAGTAGCCGCCGCTTACCCTCCACAAACGAATGGACAAGCAGAAGTATCAAATAGAGAGGTGAAATCCATCTTAGAGAACACTGTGAATCCTAGTCGAAAGGATTGGAGTTTATGACTGGATGATGCTCTTTGCACATATCGTACAACTTACAAGACACTGATAGGAATGTCTCTTTATTGATCAGTTTTCAGTAGCTTACCATTTACTGGTGGAAATTGAACATAGAGCCTATTAGTGGTGCAACGTTGCAACGTGGATTTGGTGAAAGCTAGAGAGGAAAGGAAGTTGCAACTACAAGAGCTAGAGGAGATAAGGTTGGATGCTTATGAAAATTCGAAAATTTACAAAGAAAAAACTAAGTTGTTCCATGATAATATAATCTTGAGGAAACAATTTGAGGTGGGACAGAAACTGTTATTGTATACTTCTTGATTAAAGCCTATGCCGAGGAAGTTAAGTTCTAGATAGCTTAGTCTATTTGTTATTGCTAATATCTTTTCTTATGGTAGAGTGCAAATAAAAAGTTCAGAGACCAGAAAGATTTTTAAGGCTAGTGGACATAAACTGAAACCATTCTATGAGGAGATGATGGTTTCCAGTGTGGTGAATGTTGATTTGGAACTTCCATCATATGGGGAAGTTTGAGAAGAACCAGCCTTGTCAACCATAACGACGTTAAATAATTGCACTTTTCTGGAGGCAACCCAAAATATAATAGTTTTATTTTATTTTTTAATTCTTTCTTTGATGAATTTGTTTGTTTTTTAAACATAACTTTATTGGTTTAAAGGAAAAAAAAAAGGTCTAAAAAATTCCAGACTATTAAATATCATAAGGTGAGATCTCACATTATGTGATTTAGTGTTATGGAATGAAAATCTTAAAATTCTAGACTATTAAATCTCATAAGGTGAGACCTTGCCTTATGCGATTTAGTATTATAGAATTCCAAATTACTAAGTCTCATAAGGCGAGATCTCGCATTATACGATTTAGTATTTTAGATTGATACTCTAATATCCCATTTACAAAAAATGATTAATCTAGATTGACGATCTTCTAATCGATATGAGTTGGAAGTACTTTGCATTGATTAGTTGTCCTATTTTTATTTAAGTAACTAGGGAGTCCTACATTACTTTTAAATTTGACAAACTGGACAATTTTACTTTAAGTAGTCCTAATGTGATTCAATACATATTAATGGGAGTTGAATTCAAATACAGTGTCACTGAGTTCAATTTAGCCTTAAGGTTAATAAATGAAGATTATGCTAATTCAACTCATTATAAAGAATATGTCGTGGGCTATGGTGAGTTCAACTCTTTTCAATCATGAAAATCAATGTCTTCTGATCCTTTTCCTTATAATCCCAGTTAATTTAAGGGTAGTGATCTCAATAAAATGAAGTGGATTTATATGTAGTGTTTCTTAACCTTTATTTATTTTGGCAGAAAGGCTATTGCATGTACATGTACTAAGGCTGAATTGTTCTTTATTTGGTGTATGATGAATAAAGTGCATATCAATTTAAGTGCTTGGTTAGCGATGCAATTTAACACTATCTTACCTTTAAACAAACATTTATGTCTTGGTTCTCTTATCACTCATTTGGCTATTGATTTAAATTTACTTGATCTGACTGATATAAATATACATATAGCCTGTGAGATGGAACCTTTGGATATAAGTTGTTTAAGCAGGATGGGTGTAATTGAAAATCAATAGAGAACATGCCGCGATCGCACCTAAGAGAGGTTCATCATCAACACAACGAGAGCATAGTACCATTCCACCAACTTTATATTTTCCGGCTCCATAGATTTGACATGATTATCATTCTCGACTAGATAAATTGGAACACAAAATTTTAAAAATGGAGAAAAATTTGGATGCTCTGCTTCAATTCATGGTGGTGGTCTAGTCCCACACCCATAGGCAGAAGGAAGCAAGCGTAAACGATAAAATTAACCCTATTTCAAATGCAAAGCTTTCATCTGCCATTCACTATTTTAGAGAGCAATGATTGGATTGTCGATTCAAAGTTAGTAAAATAATGAAGAAAATAAGGATGAAGTTTAGCTATGTGTCGATCGCTAGCGCATCCAGGGCCCCGATGCCTAGCTCAGCTGACCAAGGTTTGAAACCCTTAAAGGAGTTGTGGCTGAGCAGGCAAATCACTCCGTTCGCGGAGGTTTTTTGCATCTGTCTCTGCGGAACAATATATACGGATCTCCTCCACCACAAATGACGAGGGGCATCAGGCTCCGAGCTCTTTGATAGTCAATCATAGTCTAGTCCTATTGCCTTGGAAAATAGGAGGTTTTCTTTTCTAAAAAGTTTGCGACATAGTTGATAGTCGGTCAGATTTTTCGTAATTCAACTAGGCGACTCGCTCCTTCTATCAAGATGGATTGGGGGACCTCCATGCCCTCCGACACTATAGTACACATCCTTTCCGATGCTCACACTTCGGGGAAGTCCTCAATTATTTATTTTTTTTGATTATCTTTATTGAGTTGTGAGCATCTTATGCATACATTGGGGACAATGTATGATTTAGGTGTGGGGGAGCGAGAGTTTTCATTTTGATAAACTTTGTGACTTTACTTGGACTCATGATATGTTGATTCATATATTAATTATTTCTTATGATAACTTCATAATTTTCTGATTGTTATTAATGAATAATCCTTAAGTTAGGATACATTTTCGGTTTAAGATCTAATGCATGAGAGAGATAAGCATGATTAGTGTTTTCATTAAATTATTTCAAATATCTCATTGGATTTGTTAAATGAAAAGTGTGCAAGACTTGATGCAATTTTTGACACGTACCTAAGCTTTGAGCCTAAGAGCATTAATCATATATGTGCTCATATATATCTTTTTGTTGTATGTCATCAAACATAGCTTATCTATGCTAGAACTTGCTTTTGAATATATGTTGAGACCACATTTTTGATAAATTTGTGTATAAAGATGATGAGGGCACCTAGGATAATCATTTTTTGACCTAAACAAAACTACCTCACTTTTTATCCTTAGAAAACCAATTTGAGTCTTAACCTTTCTTTCTTGCATAATAACCTTACTACAAGCTAAATTTACCCTTTTTGTTATTGATATCCTTAATAATTTTGAACCCCTAAATTGAAGGAATTGTATTAGCTTATTTGTATAGGATTTTGACTAATTGCGTGAAAAATAAATTAGATAATTCAAATTACATTGTTTTGAATTTTTTTAGAATAAAGGAGAATTAAACAAAAAAACTAAAACTAAAACAAAATCTCCTCTTTAATATTGTTGTTGAAAAGAAAAAAAAAGAAAAGAAAGAAAAGAACAAGTAATTGACAGAGATGCTATTTGAATTAAGTGAATTTTAATTTAAGATTAAAACTTGTGTGGATAACTTTGTATGATTCCCTTCAATTTATTTAGCCAAAAAGCTTCTTCTTGTCATACTTTACCTAAGTCACGTTACAACTATTATAAAGTCCCTTTGATTTATACATTAGGTTCATTTTGTTTGGTGGTGGATATATGATTCTTAAGCAAGCTTACGGAAATAACTTGCTATGTTTTGATTTGAGAGCTTAATAAACCCTAAATAGTTTAAATGTATAGA
This sequence comes from Erythroxylum reticulatum, assembly GCA_025504915.1. NCBI lineage: Eukaryota > Viridiplantae > Streptophyta > Magnoliopsida > Malpighiales > Erythroxylaceae > Erythroxylum > Erythroxylum reticulatum. Next base: position 7,635,879 of record JANSVA010000216.1, on the reverse strand, counting down.
GTGAAATCCTTGTGAAGGTGTCAAGTCTTGTTCATTTGATTTTGATGGAATTGATGAGATGCTAAGTTTTAACAATGTGTCCTATGAGTGCTTATTCTCTTGATTGTTATTTTATCTTAACCCTTAAATGTGAATTAGCTTTTGAAAATTTCTGGATGACATGAAAGGAGATGAGAGGTTGTTGTGAAGATGATTAACGTATTGAATTGATATATGTTTGAGGACAAGCATGAGTCCAGTGTGGGGGAATTTGATAAGATATTATCTTGCTATATTATTTGATATTATCTCCTTTGTTTTATATTTATTTTGGTGCTTAAATATGAAAATTAATGTTTGTTTTGTTTTATGAGATGAAGAGTAGAGATTGCATCAAATTGGGACTTTATTGACGATAATGACAAATCTTGGATAAGGTGAAGAGATTGCTGCAATGGATAATTAGGTTGATCATTTGAAGAGTTGGAGTTTAACTAGAAAACTTCCTCTTATCCCTATCATATAGGAGTTTGATTTTGAATTTGTTTTAGATAGACATCTTTACAAGTTAGAGTTAGATTAGGATTAGATTAGAAAGCCCTATAAAAGGGACATTCCTTACAACAGAAAAAAGGTTCTCTTTTCTTACGTTTTTTGCAATTCTTTATCTTTGTTCTATTTTTCTTGTTAGAGAGAAAGTCATGTATGGCTAAACTCAATCATTTTGATTTAAGGGGATTCAATACTCTAATTATAACCTTGTGAGGTTTTGTTTTCTAAACCTTTATTCACGTTTTAATCCAAGTATTTTTTGTTTTGAGTTCTCATATTTCATGAATGATTAATATTTGATTAATTTGACAATTTAATTTAATATTGATTATTCTATCGCTATCCAGGAATTCAATGATCCATAATTTTCATAAAGGATTGGCACAAGTAGCAAATAGATTATTTATGAATTTTCATATTTAAATTGTGATAAACAAGAAAACTAAATTAAATAGTTGCAGTTATCTCAATTATTTAATTTAGGAGTTAGTCTTTTTCACGGAGCTTATTGCTATCATTTATTTGATATGGAATGCTATCACACCCAGTCAATAGATGATAATTTTTAGTTTGAATGTTAGGTTTGAACCAATTAATTTAGGAAATTTCGAGACTTATTACGGCTATCCTAATATGTTTCAGATTAACTGTTTGAATCATGAAAATATTCTCTTTAAACCAATGATCAATGTTACAATTAGATGAGATCTTTCCCCTGAGACGGAGTTTGGTAATCTTGAATTTCTCAATTTTAAATTCAATTGATTTAATTTATTTTTGTATTAATTTTAGTTAATCAGTTATTTAATCAAAAACTACATATTTATTTTACTTGAAATTAAGAAGCTACTATTTAGCTCTCTAGAGATTTGACATAATTTCACGACTAATACAAGAAGTTTAGTGAATTGGAATTATTTTTGGGGCTTTAACAACCCGAGCAAGTTGTCTTTCCCATCTCTTGTTAATGACTACAAGATAAGGTGTGTATAAAAAAGACTTATTTTAGATTGACCTTGATTGTTTCCTTCGCCCTCTCTATAGCATCATAAAAATAATTCATTGCTGCCTTCTCATCATTACAACTAGATGAAGTACTCTCACCAAAGGCTCACAAACTCAAATTCTAAATTAACATTGAGACTAAAATTCATGATCTTTAAGTATAATTATGGAAACCTCAACTCTAACATTGGATGTGGAATACTATGATGCCTACTTATTACTTGTAAATATTTGCCTAAACTCCTTCTTCATCAGAAGAAAACACTAAAGTGATAAAAAATTAGTCGTAAACCTTATTATAATAGGACAATAGAAATTCCTACCATTAGTAAAATCCATCCCCACCAAATTTAGGACCCATGCACAATTATAAACTTGGTCACTTTCTTTGCTTTCTACACAGTCTCATTAATGATAAAAATATTATCATCAATGATAGAAAAATATATAATATCTCTTATATTTTCAACATCAAGTTAATGTAACGTGCTACACATTTAGTATAACAAAAAGAATTATACCTACTTTGCAATCTTTTTCCATATGTTTTGTAAGCACAATCATTGTTAGTAATGAACTTAACAATTTTTTAAGGCCCAACTTCATTAAATATCTAAAGTAGAGTATTAACATTTCTAAAAAGTTTAGATGCATCAATAGACTTCAAAAATATTGTTCCTTAGCAGAATAAACTAAAAAATTGATAATAAGTTCATGTCTTCTATTTGTCCAACCTTCACACATGATTAAACATTTATAAGTTGCTTAAATCATTCTCCTTTCATATAAATAACTCTTTATTTGATAAATATAGTTGCTTAGAAGTTTACCTCTATTATGATTAATTGAAGAAGCTTTATATCCTTGACTATAAGAGGTAATAACATCCACCATAGGATGGTAGTAATAAGACTAGGAGACATTAAATGATACACCTGAATCATACCACCATTTAGCCATTGCCATGTCTATATTTTGATCCGTTTCTTTAGATTGTAAGGCACTACGAAATGAAGGCTAAACTCTAGGAGTTATTCGTGGTGAAAAAATTAGAAACATGTTTTCTTCTTTTCCTCACATCGAACGCAACATTTCCTTCTTGTTGGGTAGGAATACTACCACCTTGAAATCTCACTATCATCTTGACCACTAAAAAATTTACTTTCATAATCAATTTCATAGTTTAGCCTTTGTCTTTTATCTTTTTCATGCTGATACTCTTCAAGTAAAGTCTTCATTTGTCATTTCACATCTTAACTGACTTTTTTACAAGGCTATACTTCACCTTTGATCCCAACTAAATGCTTCTTTAATATGATGATCTTCTCACCTTTCAAATACTTGTTGTAATACACACAAGTGATATGGTTCCTCATACAAGAAACCTTATCATTAATTCACCCCATTAAAGATGCTCTCATTAAGCTTACAACTATGATGGATGAAAAGCATAGCCACCCTAAAGATAATTCCAAAACCCTTGAACCATTAATAAACCTATCTTAACCCTTATCTCATATCAACTCCACTTCCACACCCCTATCCACTATGCACTTACAGTACAATAATCCTTTATCCTCCCTAAAACCACCTAAATTGCACCTCCCTTCGTTCGACGGCTCCAATCCTTTCGAATGGGTATTTCAAGCCGACCAATATTTTAATTATTATCAAATCCATCCAGATCAACGTTTGAGTATGATCTCCTTTTATATGCAAGGCCAAGCTTTAAGTTGGTATATGTGGATGGTGCATAATAACCAACTTACCACTTGGTGAGCATTTGTCTGAGCATTGGAGATGTGTTTTGGGCCAATTTCCTATGATAATCACTAAGTGGTGCTTTTTAAATTGAGGCAAACTGGTTCAGTTGAAGAATTCCAAGCTCAATTTGAGACACTATGTAATCGAGTTAACGAGCTACCCTCTGCTGCTATTTTAGATTGTTTTATTTTCGGTTGAAACCAAAAATTCAATATAAACTTGCTCTATGTAAACTGCCCAACATCTCACTAATAATCGGGCAAGCCAAGCTTATCGAATCCAAACTCAAAGATAACCGAGCCCGATCCTTTTTCAACCTAAAACCTTGCCAAAGCCCAACTCTCAACCAAAATCCCATCTCCTGAAACTCTACCCAATTAGTAAATGTTCCCCTACTGCCCACACCTAATAGGCCCAATAACCAACCCCTTCAGAAGATTGAGCGATGCGGAGGCTCGAGGAAAAAGAGGTAAAGGCTTGTGTTTTTCATGTGACAAGAAATAGGCACTGGGACACAAATGTAAGGCCCCACAATTCCTCACAATCACCCTTAATGAAGTAAAAGAGGAAGAATTCGGGCATAAACTCATAACAACAACTCCCAGTAGGAATTTTCCACCCCTAAAATTCCTATCCCTACTGATGTGTTGGACCAAACACCAAATTCAGGCCCAGCTGAATTCCAATTGTCCACTGCGACTTATTTTTGGTTGGTTAGTTCCCGGACATTATGGATTACTAGAGAGATTCAAGGCCATGATTTCTCAATATTGATTGACTCGGGGAGTACACATAATATTTTACAACCTTAAGTCGCAAAATTCCTAAAGCTACTGATTTTATTCGTTCCAAGCTTTCCGGTCATGGTGGGAAATGGCGAGTCAATTAAATGTCAAGGAAGATGTGTCAATGTTAAAGTAAGTTTTCATAACCAAAACTTTAACATTTCCTTCCTAGTGCTACCAATTCAGGGAGTAGATATAGTCCTCAGAATTTAATGGTTATGCACTCTTGGGCCAATTGTCGCTGATTTCTCAATTCCAAGCATGGAATTTCAGTATCAAGGAAAGGCCTTTAAATTATTTGAAGAATCTCACTTGTCCAAAGCTACTATGAGCCAACTAAGTCGAATGTTAGAAATAGGTGCGATCATGTCCTTGCATGCTATAACACGTGAACCCTCCCTCACCCATGTTACTTACTTAAAAAAACCTAAGGACGAATCCTGAACTAACTTCTCTGTTAGAAGATTTTGTCAGTCTCTTCCACTTACTCAACTTCCACCGCCCCATCCATACGACCACCATATCCAATTAAACTCCGATTCAAAACTCGTAAATGTTAAACTTTACCGAAACCCACATTACCAAAAAACCATAATGACCCAATTGATACAAGACATGTTGAGGGGCGGAGTTATCTGACCTAACTATAGCCCATATTCCTCTCCTATTTTGTTAGTTCAAAAAAAAAGACAACATATGGAGGTTTTGCATCGACTACCGTGCCTTAAATGTAGTGATCATAAAGGATTGATTTCTGATTCCTACGGTGGATGAATTATTAGATGAGTTACATAGTGTGACTATTTTTTCTAAAATCAACCTTAGATCACGATACCACCAAATAAGGATCGTGTTGGAGGACATTCATAAAACTATTTTTTAAATTATAGACGGGCACTATGAATTCGTGATAATGTCGTTTGGCCTCACCAATGCACCCTCCACATTTCAATCAGCAATGAATGATTTGTTTCGGCCTACCTTCAGAAATTTGTGTTGGTTTTTTTTAATGATATTCTAATCTACAGTAGCACTTGGGAGGAACACCTGATTCATTTATGGCAAGTTTTTTTAATTTTATCTTCGCACCATTTTTATGATAAAGTTGTTAAATGTGTATTTGCAGTGGATTCAATTCATTATTTGTAGCATATAATTATGTAAAAAGGTCTTAGTGTGGACTTGAAAAAATACAAGCCATTATGGATTGGCCCACTCTTACAAATGTTTCGACCCTTAGGCATTTTTTAGGGCTTACGGGGTATTACCGAAGGTTTGTGCACCATTACGCTTCACTCGTCACTCCCCTCACCGATTTGCTTAAGTTACAACAATTTATTTGGAATTCAAAAGCCAATGAAGCATTTCTTATGTTAAAGAAAAATATGACATAATTGCCCATCCTCATTCTGCTAGATTTTTCATCCCCATTTGAGCTCACTACGGACGCTTTGGGAACGACTATTAGTGCAGTCCTCTCCAAGAAAGATCACCCGGTTGCTTACTTTAGTAAGAAGCTTACCCTATGCCTTCAAGCTCAATCTGGATATGTGAGAGAGTTATATGCGGTAATGGAAGCTGTTAAAAGGTTCAGGCAATATTTGTTGGGGAAAAATTCATTATTTACATACATCATCAAAGCTTAAAACACTTGTTGACACAAGCTATACAAATGCAAGAACAACATAAGTGGCTGACCAAATTGTTAGGGTATGATTATGTTATCATATATAAAGCAGGAAAGGAAAATCGGGTTGCCGATGCATTATCACGCATACAAGCTCCCTCTCTCGTTGCTCTCACTGGCCCAACCTTTCCATAGGTAGAAGTATTACGTGCCTATTTTGCTTCCCACCTGAAAGGTATGAAATTTATCCAATCTGCTCAAAGTAACAAATTTGCAAGACATTCTGTGTATGAGGGACTAGTATATTTCAAAGGGAGAATAGAAATTCCACCCAACACCCGGTCTGTCTTCTTCAACCCCTCCTTATTTCCGTGCAAGTATGGGAAGACCTCACTATGGATTTTATCACACATCTACCCCCATCACATGGCAAAACAGTAATTTGGGTCATCGTTAATCGCCTAACAAAATACTCCCATTTTCTAGCCTTACTAACTAAATATACTGCTCCCTACCTAGCTTCTATATTCCTCAGTGACATCTACAAGCTACACAGCCTACCTAAAATCATAACTTTAGATAGAGACCCAATTTTTTTTTATCCCACTTTTAGCAAGAGCTATTTTGACAATTGGGAACTAAGTTGAATTATAATAGCTCCTATCATCCCCAAACCGACAGGCAAACCAAGGTTGTTAACTGGAGCCTAGAAGCCTACTTATGCTGTTTTTACAGTGATGAACCCTGGACCTGTACTTGTTATCTCCACCTTGTCGAATTTTGGCACAACACCAACCTCAACTCGATTATTGGAATAAGCCCCTTCAAAGCCCTTTATGGTTGGGAACCCCCAAACCTTCCCTCCTATACACTAAATTCTTCTTACAATGCTTCCATCGACGCCACCCTCACAAACCACCCTCACATCCTCAACTAGTTAAAACACACACTCACCCTTACCCGCCATCAAATGGCTCAGAAGGCCAACAAAAAACGAGTTTATATTCAATTCGAAAAAGGAGAGATGGTATACATAAAATTGCAACCATACCATCAATTCTCAGTCTAAATAAGGCCCTATCAAAAATTGGCACTTAGATTCTTCGGGCCCTTCCGCATTTTGTGTCGCATTGGAATAGTGACTTACGAGGTGGACTTACCTCCAGACTCCTAAATTCATCGAGTTTTCCATCTTTCCCATCTTAAATGGTGCAAAGGAAACCCTCTGGAAAGTTTCCTCCCTCTGTTGCAGATTGATGAGGAAGAAAGACCCAATGTTGTTCCAGAAAGAATTCTGAGTATGATAACTACTTGGGTGAAGGGGAAAGAGTGGCAGCAAGCTCTGGTGCAATGGTCGTCTTCCCCCAAGGAAAATGTTACTTGGAAAGATTGGAAAGAAATTCAACGCTCACACCCTCACTTAATCGTAGCAGAGGACACCAGTTGTGTTGTGAAACCCAGGTTGCCTAACTCAGAAGAAGAATTGGGCCTTGAGGACAAGGCCCATTATTAAGGGGAGGGAATTGATACGATCCAGACTCCAACGAATTCTCTCAGCCCAAGACACATCTTTTCTGGCCCAAAAAGACTACAAGGGCGACCCAAAAGATACAGTCAACCTCCAGCTTGGACTCAAGATTACCAGTTGTAAATTGAGTGCTAAACTTTTGTGCCAAGCACCATTTCCCGGAGTGGATAGGTTGTTAGTGGGTTATTGCTTATTTATGAAGTCAATTAGTTGTGGGTTTTAGTTACTTAATTTTAGAGTCAGGTATTTCTTTTAGCTGTTATTTTCATTTTTAGTGGTGTCTGTTTTTAGTAAAATGAGGTCTTGTGTAATATATATAAAGTGGAGTCCATTAATATAAGAAAAAAAGGCTCAAGTTTTTGGGTCGGGCCGAATCATCTTCTTAAATCTTCATTTCTGGAGCCTCGTTCCCTGCTCCAAAAGGGACAATTTATCGTGTTCGTAATAGATATAGATGCGAGAAAATTGGGAATTCGTATAGAGTTTTCTTTTACAGCCTGAATTGGCACTTGAACACTAGATAAACGCCTTTTTATTTTAAGGAAGAATGCTCTCAATTGCATTCAGAAGAAAGATAATATTTATTTAATTCTATCAATTTCAGTCACATAAAAACAAAATGCTAACCCTACCCATATGATTATGATCTAAGGAGAGACATCAGGTCCCATCTTCACATGTCCCCAGAACTAGAAGTCACCTGTCAATGCACAGCCCATACATTGCAAAGAAAGAAAGCGAGGTCTTCTTGACCCGCAGGTTTGTAGTCTTTAGAAATGTAATAGGCCAAGAATGAACTTGATTGGAGTGGCTATCTCATTGTTTCTGTCAGTGCCCTCTAGTGTTGAATTAAATTATGCTGTGTCCTTCATCCCCATCTCCTCCTGCCACAAAGACAAAAGGCAAAGATTAGAGTTGCAGACTTTTCATTCAATGTTTTCTATAGGCAATCCCCTGGAATTTTGCGTACCAATCATTTCAAACCCTTTTGTTTATTCAGTGCAGTCTCATTATTTTGACCCTTTTTGGTGCATTTCAGCTTCTTATATACTTGAATAAATGCAAAAACCACCAGTTTCTTTTAGACTAGACTTTTCAACAAAAGAAGGGAAAGATAACTTTCCTATGCACATATCATAAATTGATTAATAAGGATCTCTTAACTTGAAGTAAAAGCTAGCATCCAGTTGTATTAATAGTATGGACATATTCTCGTGAATAATCTGATAGTTGGACTCCTTCTCTACAATATACAATAAGTCAGGATTCTTTTAGGCAACACTAACCCTGTCTCTTTCATGCTGAGTTTGCTGTTTGTTTATAATTGTGGGCTTCCTTTGTATTTCTTTTCCAACAGCCTGCTCCTGTAATTTTGCTTTTCTCATTGTTTGATCACATAATCTACCATAACTTTCTTGCTATCCGTCCAATGCCAAGCAATGTCTCAACAGTGTGATCTCGTAATCCAGGTTAATGGTCGTCGAACATTCTTTCTTAATCAGGTAAGATATAAACTCCAGACCCTTATGAGTACAAGTTTTTACCTTTCTTCTGAAATGAACGGATAGTTTTACTGTTCAACTCAATTTTGCAGAAAACTTTATCAGTATACTCAGGAAAGCTGGAGAAGATTGTTGCACGGGAGAAGAAAAAGAACGAGATTAAGAGTTCAAGGATCAGAATAAATGACTTCCCTGGAGGCTCAGATGGATTTGAGCTGATTTCTCGGTTCTGTTACAACAATGGACGAATCAAGATCACAGTTTCGAACGCGTGTCTTCTTTATTGCGGTGCAGTATTTCTTGAGATGGATGAGGAGGTCTGCATCTTCAATCTGTTGAAACAAACAGAGACGTTTCTTCAAGGAGTGTTTTTCTGGCCATGGAATCATATACTTGAGAGTCTCAGAAGCTGTGTCTCATTCTTTGCGGTTGCAGATTCGTATGGCCTCATCCAAAAGCTCATCTGTGCAATACTATTTAAGATTTCCCACAACTCAGAGGCAAAACCTCTTGCTTGCTCTTCTTCATCTCCAGAAACTGCAAATGGGATGTTCGCCTCCTCAGCCAAGACAACTTATGATGATTCATCAATCGATCAATGGTGGTTTGATGACTTAACAACTTTACCTCCAATGATCATCAACATATTCGTCCAGAATTTCGGGGCTTACAGGTCTAAAAACAGCAACTTAATCCTCACTCGTTTCCTTGTCCACTACTTGAAAAGTGCACTTCAACGCAAAGGTGGAAGAAACATGAAAAAGGGTATTGTACATTCAAGGAACCAATACAGTACCCTTGCAGAACAAGCCATCCAAGGTGTGATTTCAGTGGGACAAAAGATAATTTCTTGCAGAGGGTTGTTTTCAGTGTTGAGGATTGTGTCCAATTTTTGTTTGAGCAAAGATTACAGGGATAAGTTGGAGAAAGTAATAGGTGGGATGCTTGACCAGACCACATTGGATGACTTGCTAATCTCCGGGAGTGATACGTGTGTGTATGACGTTGATCTGGTTTTGAGATTGGTGAGAATATTTGTTAACAGTAAAAATGCGTCTGCGCAGAGAATGAAGAAAGTAGGTAGCTTGATTGACAAGTACTTGGGTGAAATATCTCCTGATCAGAACCTTAAGATCTCAAAGTTTCTTGAAGTTGCAAAGAGTTTGCCAGATTCTGCTAGAGAATGTTTTGATGGGGTCTATAGAGCCATTGATATCTACCTAGAGGTCAGTATGGAGAAAACCCTTAGTTTCATTTTTGCCTCTTATTATCCATGAAAATCTCTTCAACAGATATTGCAGAGAGGGACAGACACACATAAATAAAAGATCAAATATTTTTATTGTCATCAGAAAAGTGTTATTTGTTTTTATTTATATTATTAACTGTTTATTTTAAATTTAATAAAAATACGTTTATTTGAGTTATTAATTTATGTTTTTAGTTTTAATTCTTTACCATTTTTAAAATTCGTGAAAGCTACAAAAGGTAGTTTTTTGTTTTTCCTCAATTACTATCAACTAAAAATATATTATTTAATTATTTAATATATTAGTTATTAATAATAATTAATAATAATTTAATTAATAATAATTTAATTAATTAAAATTATAAATAATAATGGTAATCATTTCTTCCTCTTAACTAACCATTATAATTATAATAATAATTTCTATTCACATTCTTTACTATATTCATTCTTATTCTTATTACCATTTTTTCGTACTAAGCAACCGCATCCTTAGTAATATGCCTTGTAGAAAATAGATATACTGATGGGGCTTCTCTATTGGCCATTAGATCTGAACAAGGAATAGTCGATTGAATTTGACTTGCCAACAAACTATTTCTCCAATGACCAAAATGCATTTGTCACATCTATATATATGCTAAGATAATCCTGCCTTTCATTATGAGTTAATTATACAACTAATCATTGACACCATGTTTTCTGTCAAATTCTGATGTCTTTGCATGCAATTGCTTAGTTTGTCCTTTTTTCCTGGAAATCTCTCAAGCCCCGCATGCTTGACACTTCTGAGTTAAGGCTCCATTTTTGTGCTTAACACTTCACTAGATATAACTGCCTTTTCTTTTTCAGGTAGTTAGGAAGCTTCATCACATACTTTTTTTCCAATCCCTCCTATTATCTTCTTTAGTAATTAATCAAATCTTATTGTTGTTGGTAATAAACATGCAGTCACATCCGACCCTTTCCTTTGAAGTGAGATCGACGTTATATGAATGCCTTAACTACAAGAAGCTTAGCTTTGAAGCATCCAAAGACATTGCCAAGAGCCCAAAAACCCCTCCAAATATTGCATGTCAAGCATTTATGTCCCTCAAGTCTTCTAACGCCACTCCAAAAGGGTATGTTCATAATGAGATTACTATTCCATTTGACACCTTGAGCAGTTCCCAGGTGACATCCTTCAATGACATTGATCAGAAGAGCCCTTCAAGGGAAAATGAAGACACGACATTGGCAATAAAGAAGATGGAAAGGAGGGTGAAGGAACTCGAGAAGGTGTGTAGAGAGATGAGACGTCAAATGTCAAGGTTGATTAAGAACAAAGTCGTTACTAGTAGCTCTTCACCTCAGCATAGATCTTTGCCTGTACTATGTAGAATCACACACTTGTGATCACTCTCAGAAGAATACATTTGGACTCTTTCGTAGTCATATAGATGTATATATGCACACACAAGCTTATATTACAGCTCCAGAAGATTGCAGTTTTTAATTTCTTCAGTGTAACTTCAAGGATCCATCGTGTTTTTTTTATATAAATATATATAATTCAAATTAGTTTAACTTGCATATGAAACTACTTGAAGTGATTGGGGTGGTTGGGCTGGAAGCAATTAGTGAGCCTTCAATACAAATTTTTAAAGCTTAGTGACATTATTAAAGTAAAAAAAGGTAAATTATCTTACCATAGATTAGTTAATTTTGATTCTACAGGCATATTGAGAAGAAGCTAAAAATATAAGCAAATTACTTTTTAACCCATCACGGCAAATCTGTCTTCGAATATTTGAGCTCATACCTAAGTTCAAAGAATTCAAGCGTTTTAAAATAATACTATATCATTTGGTGTCTATCGCGTGGTCATGATTAGTTAATTTTGAGAAGTATATGGTTAACAATCATATACCCATGACAAGATATGGATATAATGGACCTACCTCCTTTACCCTCACAAATACGTTCTAACTTTGATTATGCCAGCCTAATTATAACAATGATTGAAAATATACTAGCAGACTAAAACTGCACGATGCGTAGTGATAATACCTACTAAATTTAGTGAGTTATAATATAAGAAATTAGAATTGTGAAGAGTGAATGAAAAATGTTACTATAAGGAATTAGAATTGTGAAGAGTGAATGAAAAATATTAAATGTTTTGATATTGATTAAGTTTGTTATTAATAAA
>JANSVA010000216.1:7592007-7617256 GCA_025504915.1 Erythroxylum reticulatum | reverse complement strand
CTTTCAAAATCACATGCCCAAGGAATATCACCTCGTGAAGCCAAAACTCACACTTGCTGAACTTAGCATAAAGTTCCATCTTCCTTAATGTTTGCAAAACAATCTTGAGATGCTCCTCATGTTCCCCTTCATTCTTGGAATATACCAAAATGTCATCGATAAACAATATGACAAACTAATCTAGATATTCCTTAAAGACCCTATTCATAAGATACATAAAAGAGGCTGGAGCACAGATCAGCCTGAAAAGCATAACTAGAAACTCGTAATGCCCATACTGTGTTCTGAAGGTTGTCTTGTTTACATCAGACTCCTTGATTCTGAGTTGATGATATCCTTATTTGAGATCAATCTTGGAGAAGACCTTTGCTTCCTGTAGCTGGTCAAATAGATCATCAATCCGGGGCAGAGGATACTTGTTCTTAATAGTTACCTTGTTGAGTCTCCGATAATCAATGTATATGCGCTATGTTCCATCCTTCTTCTTAACAAACTGGACTGGTGCTCCCCAGGGTGATGAACTCGGCCTTATGTACCCCTTCTCTAGCAGTTCTTCCAACTGTGCCTTAAGTTCTTTCAACTCCGATGGAGCCATTTTATAGGGTGGTATAAAAATGGTTGCGGTTCCGGAAATCAAGTCGATGGCAAACTCGATTTCCCTCACCGGTGGCAAACTAGGTAAATCCTCTAGGAACACGTTTGGAAACTCTTTCACAATAAAAAAATCCTCCAGCTTCCCTTCATTCACATTAGTGTCCACAATATGCGCTAAGAATGTTTCACACCATTTCCCCATCATTCTATCAGCTAGCAAAGCCGAAATAATTCTTGGTGATGGTGTTTTCCTGTCCCCCCTAAAAATCACCTTCTCACCCTTGCCCAGATCAAACTCAACCTCCTTAAGGCCACAATCCAACTTCACATGATACTTCTCCATAACGTCCATTCACAGTATGAAATCTAGCCTCTTTAAATCTAAGGGTAGTAAGTCCACTACCAGTTGAGCACCATCAAAGAAGAGATTACAATCCCTATACACTTGACTTATAATCACATTCCTCCCTAGAGGAGTACTAACAATGAAAGGACTACCCAAAGGGCTCAAATCAACATCATGTAATGTCATGCTTGTAGAAACAAATAAATGCGTGGAGCCAGAATCAATCAACACATATACTGCAAAATTGAATAAGCAAGCCATACCCGTGATCGCTTCAGGTACGGCTGCAACTTCCTCTCTGGTCATGGTGAACACCCTTTCCTAAGCCTGAGCCTGACCCCTTGGCTTTCCTGGAAGAATAGCCTTCCTTGCAGCTCCAGAACTGCCCAACTTAGTGATTTGCCTAGTCCCCACTGTTTCTGCTCTCCTGGGGGCTTGCAACTGTGACCCCTCTTGTTTCATTGCTTGGGGATAATCCCTGATCATGTGTCCCTTCTCTCTGCACTAGAAGCATGCTCCAAGTAACCTAAAGCACTCTCCTTTGTGAAGCTTCCCACAATGCTCACACTGAGGTTTTGTGAATTTGCTCCTCCTTGTCCTTCCAGTGCCTCTCACACTTGAGGCTTGCCCTGTGGCTGCTCTTGCCTACTTGCTCTTGGTAGGGCCACTGCTTCCCACTTCACTCTGAGTATGGTGACCCCTTGTACTCCTCTCAGACATTGGAGGACTCATTCCCTTCTTAGAAGATTGGTCCCTGATCTTCCTCTTCCTACTCACTTCACTCTTTATATTTTTAGTTTCTCAGCTTGGAGTGCAGCATCTACCAGTTGCTGGTAGTCACAGAAATTGTGGATCAAGACTTTCTCCTTGATCCCTAAATGTAGTCCTCCTTCAAACTTGCGGCACTTATCCTCCTCATTAGCAACAATGTTGTCCGCATACCGTGATAGCTGGGTGAACTCTAACTAATATTCACTCACACTCATGTCCCTCTGTGTGAGGTTTAGGAACTCCCTAGCCTTCTTTTGGATATAGACCCTCGAGAAGTACTTCCTCCTGAAAGCTTCCAAAAAGTCTCTCCATGACAACACCGGAGGTATATCCTAACTGTGGGGCACTAACTCCCACCAATGCAGTACATCTCTTTCTAGCAAACTAACTGCATAATCCAACGTCTCCTCATCAGAGCACTTCATCTGAATCAGAACCCTCTTAGTCCTCTTCAACCAGGTTTCAACCTCTTCTGGATTTGTAGTTCCACTAAAATCTATAGCCCCATACTTACGGAACTTATCATATTGCCCACTTCTATCTACTGAAGCTGGCACCGACACTTGTGATCTTTGGCCCATGGCATATGTGAAAGCCTGAGCAAAGGCTTGAAAGAACCGCAGGTCCATAGCAGGCATAGGAGGAGGAGGCGGTGGCACTTCATGTTGCACACTAAGTACCTCGCAATCAGGAGCAAGCTGTGTCCCAGCATCTTGCGGGACATAGGATTCATCCGTGCTCCCTTGGTGAGAGCTAGATCAAGTCACAGCTCCTCGAAGTCTTTTTCGAGGCGGCATTTTCCACTCCTTCAATTTAAAATCATTAAAAATCTTTAGTTTATGCAAAATAGTTTCAAATAATGTAAAACAATTCAAATCATATAAAACAATTTCAAATATTGTAAAACCATTCAAAACAATGCAAGTTATTCACTTTAAACAATGCATGTTCATTTCATGTCTTAGACTACCCACTTCATGCCTAGGATACTCCTAAACCTAGTCCTACACCTAGACCAAAACCTAGTTGCTCTGATACCACAAGTGTTGGATCCCGTTTACAAAACCTAAATCTTGCTTTGATACCATAAAATGTTGGACCCCGATTTCGAAGCCCAACATTCGGGGTCATAAAGCGTGAGTAAAACATCCTATAGGGTTATTTCAAGGAACCCTCTTTAGTCACCATCCCACATCAGTGGCTAGCCCACACCAGGATAGACATCAAAGCAACTCCCTTTTCTTACTTTCGAATAGATTTTGGGAAACCCAAAATGAAAATTTTAAACAGACTTGTCTAGAACATTTGAGGCTCTATGTCTCTAGTTTAATTAGAGACAAGAGTCATCTCATTTGGTGATCCCATAACAAGGTTGTGGCTAAAAAAAAAAAAGATAGGGTTTTGACCTTAATCATGTTGTAGTCTTAGGGCAATTAGCTTAATTGCCATTTGGGATATTAGATTACTACCATCTTAGGGCTTTTGAAAGAAGACTTCGAAATCTACAATTTCCATGAAGACCTTGAAGGCGGATTCTATCGTTTAAAGGGTCAAAAATGGAGCAGACGATAGCATCAGATGAAAAGTGTATAGAAGGAGAAGTATTAGTCACCTAGGTAGAAAACAGATGAAGCAGAAAGACAGAAGAAGCAGAAAATAGACAAAACGAAAAGATAGATGAAGCGGAGTCAACATAAGATGAAGCAAAGTCAACTTAAGACAATGCAACTCTTAAGACGAAGCGGAGTCAACTTAAGACAAAGCAAAGTCAACTTAAGTCGATGCAACTCTTAAGATGAAGCAGAGTTAACTTAAGACGATACGTCATTACAGACGATACAACTCTATAGATGATATGATGTCATCACAGATGATACATCTTTACAGATGATGCTTCTTTGCAGACGATGCATCTTTACAGACGATATATCCTTACAGACATAATGACGTCATCACAGACGATATCTCTTTGTAAACGATGCATCTTTACAGATGATATATCCCTACAGACGTAATGACGTCATCACAGATAATGTGACATCATCATAGACGATACCTCTTTGCAGATGATGCATCTTTACAAACGATACATCCCTAAAGACATAATGACGTCATCACAGATGATACGTCTTCACAGACAATATCTCTTTATAGACGATGCATCTTTACAGACGATACATCCCTATAGATGTAATGACATCATCATAGACAATGTGATGTCATCACAGACGATATCTTTTTGCAGACGATGCATCTTTATACTCCTAAGTATCTCCCCTTTTAAGGACCACAACTTTTAACCTAGATGTCCAACAATTCTGGGCTATATATCGTTGGAAAACTAAAGGAAAGACCTACAACTTCCTAAAAGGTACACTTGCCTAAAATAACCTGGATTAATCTAGATCTTCCCTTGAAATTCGAACATGAACTTTTCCTTTATGAAAACTTAAAAATGCTATGTACAAACTTAAAAGAGAGTTATGATAAAAAATGCAATTCTATTCCATTTGCATCAAAATATAAGAGTCTTACAAAGGTTTAGTGGGCATTTCAAGTCACAAATACATTGATATCTTAAAGTTCCAAATTACAGAAGGTACATAATCCATGATTTGCTCAAAATGCAACTAAAGCCTCTTTTTACAAAATTTGCTTCAAATACAAAATATACAAAAATTGAAGTGATGCCTTAACCCTTGTCTACTCGATATCTTGCTCATCAACTAGATGTGGGGGAGGAAAATGGGGGGTGAGCTTACGCCCGTGGGTAACAATTTTATAACAAGAATAAGCAAAACTTTTGAGAACA
Source organism: Erythroxylum reticulatum (assembly GCA_025504915.1). Taxonomy (NCBI): domain Eukaryota; kingdom Viridiplantae; phylum Streptophyta; class Magnoliopsida; order Malpighiales; family Erythroxylaceae; genus Erythroxylum; species Erythroxylum reticulatum. Next base: position 7,612,733 of record JANSVA010000216.1, on the reverse strand, counting down.
ATTTTCTTGTCATAGAAAAGTTTTCAATGAGTTCGTAAAATGCCTGTTTCTTAGATTTTCAGCCAAACATCCACAAGTTACAAAATATGAATGCATCAAACTTATTAACATGACATAAGCACAACATAATAGTTTGGGTAGGTCCAAAAATATGACTCACTATACATTTCCACATAATGGTCTTGCGTAGTCGTAAACTTGAGGAAGTCCATGAAGAAGCTCCGTGCCACTAGCGGGCAGGTGGGAGAAGCCTATAACTTGGTCAACGTGCGCGTGACATTCTTGAGGGACTACCACAAACCCACATAACACATATTTCATAACTTGTAAACTTATTGCCCAAAATGACACTTCTTGAAAACTTGCTTTTCATATACTTGATACACATTTTGAAAAAACCCATTCTTGAAAACATGATTCCATAAACATGTATCTTTTTAAAGAGAAATCCCTTTTCAAAGTTTTTCATCAATCATCAACACATTTCATATACAACGATGTAGCACATTCTTACAACATGTACAAAACAATAAATGCATATGAATAAAGTAGTTGAAAATCATTTATTGTCATTTTTTTGATAGAAATTTTAATGGCTTATTACTTAATTATAAAAGTGAAACCCACCTTGAATTTCCTTGCTTGTAACTTGCTCAAATGTGCCTCTATTCTTGCTCCTCTTGCCTCCCTTGATTTTCTTCAACAATGATACAAATCCCAAAATCAATAGGAGTTCCAAATGAGAACCCAAAGAAGCATATGCATAAAATGGGTCCTAGAATACTTAAACCCATGCATTTTCTAAGCTTTATAAACCAAAACCCTTCCAAAATCCAAAGCATTAAAATGTTCTTACCTTAAACCTTCACCAAATGAATGGATGTTTAGTTCAAAAGAAAGCTCTTATCTTGCTCTACCTTTTTCCCTTCTTGCACAGCCTCAAAAACGCTTTTTAAGACTACGAAAAATCAAAACCTAGCGTACTCTCTTCTTTCTCTTTTTTTTTGTGCTTCACTCTTCTCTCTTTTCTCCAATCACGTTTTTTTTGTTCTTCCAACTCAAGCCCACCCTTCATCTTCTCCTTTTATACCCTTAATGATTTCACAATGTCCATTTTACGCTTCATTTAAAGCCTTATTGTTTCTAAACTTATGTGACTTGGCCAAAATTGTCCTTACACCTTCTTAATACTTTAATACTTCAATTCCCTTAACCTATGTCATATTATCTTACCCAAATTAGCAAGCTCATTAATTCCAACACATATAAATCTAGTGAGACCCCAAAGTCAATTTAATCACACTTAGTTGTAAAAAAAATTCAAGGGCCAACAATATGGACCATTCCAAATGAACTACAATTTGGATTTAGTCAAATTGCCTAAAGGTTGTAAGAGAGTCAGATGTAAATGGGTTTTTAAGACTAAATGTGACTCTTATGGAAATATTGAAAGACATAAAGCTAGACTTGTTATCAAAGGTTATATTCAGAAAGATGGCATAAATTGTAAGGAGACTTTTTCACTTGTTTCAAAGAAAGACTCCTTTAGAATTATTATGGCACTAGTGGCTCATTATGATAAAGAGTTACATCAAATGGATGTGAAAATAATCTTTCTTAATGGTAATGTGGACTAAGAAGTGTATATAGATCAACCTGAAGGTTTTTTAATTAAAGGAAAGGAAGACATGGTGTGTAAACTTAAGAAGTCGAGAAAACATCATTGATCGGTGTATATATTTAAAAATTAGTGGGAGTAAGTTCATATTTTCGATACTTTATGTTGATGATATCTTGTTGACTACTAATGATCTTCGTTTAATGCACAACACCAAGAAATTTCTCTCTAAGAATTTTGAAAAGAAAAATATGGGAGAAGCTAGTTATGTGATAGGAATTGAAATATTCCGTGATAGGTCACAAGGACTATTAGGCTTATCTAAAAAAACTTATTAAGTTCTTAGAGAGATTTGACATGAAAAATTGTTTTGCAAGTAGTTCCAATTAAGAAGGAAGACAAGTTTATTCTTAATCAATGTCCAAAGAATGAATTGGAATATAAGAAAATGACAAATATTCCTTATGCATCAATTGTTTGAAGTCTAATGTACGCTCAAACTTACACCAAACCATACATTAGCTTTGATGTCAGTATGTTGTGTAGGTATCAAAGTAATCTTGGATTGGATCATTGGAAAGCTGCAAAGAAAGTTTTAAGATATCTACAAGGTACCCAAGATCATATGCTCACTTATAGGAGATTTAGTCATCTGGAAGTGATTGGATATTCAGATTCCAATTTTTCCAGTTGCATTAATACTAGAAAGTTCACTTTTGGCTACCTTTTCTTATTAGCTAGAGGAGCTATTTCTTGGAAAAGTGCGAAGCAGTCTATCATTGCTGTGTCCACTATAGAAGCTGAATTTGTAGCATATTTTGAAGCCACAATTCAAGGATTATAATTACGACACTTTATTTCGAGGCTTGGAGTTATTGACAATATTGTCAGAAAATTTATTGTGATAATTCTGCAGTAGTTTTCTTTTTAAATAACGACAAGTATTCTAAAGATGCTAAATATATGGAACTAAAATACTTGTTTGTCAAAGAAGAAGTTTAGAAACAAACAATGTTAATTCAATATATTAGCACTAATTATATGATTGTAGATCCTTTGTAACATTCCGTTATCTCATGTTAAAGGTTCTCTAGAATAGTGTACATGACATATTATTAAGAAGTTAGAAAGTGCATTTCATGCTCATGCATAATATAACATACACACACATGTGAATATTAATTATTGCACGCATTAAAATGATTGTACATGCATTTATTGACATATTTTAGGTATAATTGATTTATAAGTGTGATTATATTGAGAATTGTGGATTGTATGTATTGAAAATTGATATGGTAAAAATTATCATGGAAGCGATGTGAGAGGAGCGAATAGAGAGCGCGAAGGCAACGATCTCCAGATCTTCGAAGATTCAAGGATGAGTGATGTTCTCCATGGCTTCACCTCTTCACCCATCCCCTCTTTCCCTTTCCTTTCTCTTTACACTTGTTCCTCAGCCTCCCCTCAACCCAATGCCAAAATCACAACCAAATCCTTAACTTAAAACCAAAACTCTGACCCCAATCTTCCCTTGGCTCACAACCCAGTCCTAAAAACCCCTTCCAAACCAGATCCACCCATAAAAACAACCATAGTAGTTAAACCAAATCTAAGACCGATTCAGTTAACCCAACAGCACATGGGTTTGCAAAATCATGGAAAGCAGTAGTAGCAAATGGGGTAGAAACTTCGATAGAAACTTCACTAAGCTACTTCCCACCGGAGATAAAGGATGATAAAATTTATGTTATACCCCCTCCAGAGTTAGCACAACAAGGAGCTTCAAATTTTCGATTATTACTGATTGGGTTCTTCCTCGGTAAGAGACTTGCCTTCCTAGTTGTGCAATGTGCCTTGAATAAATCTTGGTCTGAGTTTGGATTGAAAGAAATTCTAATTACCAGTTCAGATAATTTTCTGTTTAAGTTTGAATGAATCTAAAGTAGGAATCATATCGGTTCTGAAGAAATGGAGTTTGAATGGAGGGAAACAGGAGGATGTGTGGAGGGCTCCAGTGTGGGCAAAATTCTTTAATATCCCTGTTAAGTACTAGACCAACGAAGAGCTTAGTCGAATAGTGAGTGCGGTAAGAAACCCACACCTAATGGATTCACCTACTGCTCGGATGGCACAAATAGTTTATGCTAGGATGTGTGTTGAAATGGACTTATAAACCAATTGGCCTACAACATTCCAATTAGTAACATATACTGAGGCTGGGGAGATATCATTTAAAGAAGTTAGCATCGAATATGAATGGAGGCCTGTATTGATTACTCAGACCAAAGAATGGGCACCAACAGGGAGAGTTTTTAAAACTAGAGAATATCATGAATTGGCACAAGGAAAAGAGGTACAAATTTTAACCATGAGCAGCAAGGAGGGGAGTTACCTTCCACAAATCAACCCACACAGTAGGAAAAGGAGACTTCTATCCCTAAAACCCAATGCAAAGGTTTAGGTCCACTGGTGATGGAACATATTGCGGGAATGAACCAATTGATGGAACAATTCTCAAATGCTAATGGGCGTCCAGATATACATGGTAAGGCACAGATAAACCGAGAAGTTCCTGTTGGAAACCTTGAGGATCCGCAAGTCAATGCCATAAGTCAAGTATGTGCCAACTGTGCCAACTCTCTCCCTCCTATATCTGAATTGATTCTTGAAAGTCCTGGAAATGAAGGGGGGCAGGGGGGATTTTACTGTGAAAAAAGGTAGGAAATCTAGGAAAAAGCAAAAGTAGGTGTTCCTTCTAGTTTTAGATTATGGATTTAGTCTTTTGGAATATTAGGGGGCTTAATAACCCCAAAAAACAATTAGCTGTACATGCTTGGCTTAAGAGAATGTCAGTTCATTTTGTGTGTTTACTAGAATCTAGGATTAGGTCCCCCCTTTATTTGAATAAGGTTTTCTCCTTAATTCTCCTTAGGTGGCCTTTTTATAGCAATATAGACAATGCCTCTAATGCTAGAATAGTGCTAGCTTAGGATCTGAATAGCTATCATTGCCACATCCTGAATTCTATGGATCAGTTAGTGCATGTAGAGTTGTCTTCTAGAAACAACTCCCCCCTTCCTAGTGACTTGTGTTTATGGATCCAACAACCTAAACCATAGGAAGTTCCTCTGGAGTGACTTGTCAAACTTTAACCCATCCATATCCTCTATGCCTTGGAAAATTATAGGGGATTTTAATGCCATCTTATACCCTTATGAGGCTGAACCTAGTAGTCACTCAGCTCTCCAAAGTATGATTGACTTTAGACATTGGGTTGATGTTCATGCACTTTATAACCTTAACTCTAGTGGTCCTTGCTTCACGTGGAACAATAAATAAACTGGGAATAATTTTGTTGCTAGAAAGCTAGATAGGACTCTCATGAATTCTCTTGGATCTCCAATTTTCCTCGAGCTTATAGTGTCATTCATTATCCGAACATTTTAGATCATTCTCCTCTAGAGGTCAAATTTGGTTTCCCCATTCAGAGAACAACATCTCCTTTTAGGTTCTTTAACTTTCTTTCCTCTCAACCTAATTTTCTGCAACTAGTGGAGGAAGCTTGGTCATCCTATATAAGGGGATCTCCTATGTTCTATGTAGTGTACCAACTTAAGATGGTAAAAAGAGCACTCAAAGCTCTTTACTCAGGACAAGTGGGAGATGTCAATGAGAGAGTCAAGAACTGTCAAGATTCTCTTCATATCATTTAAGATAAATTGAGGCATATACCTCAATCGAATGAGTTACTTGCTCAAGAATCAGATGCCATTAATGATCTTATTAGGGCCTTAGATGATCAATAGTCATTCCTTAAACAGGCCTCCAAGATTAAGGGTTAAGGAAGGGGGATAGGAGCACCAGGTTTTTTCACAACTCCTTAATAGCCAACAGAAACAGAAACACTATCAATTCTTTAGAAGTAGGTAATGGGAGAAGGATAGTCAACCTTGAAGAGATTCAAGAATAGTTTGTTGACTTCTTTCAATGTTCCATTGGTAGTAGGAAACCCCTTCTTTCTTCCAAGGACTTTGTGGAGTCCCTTTTTCCCCAAGCCATATCTAAAAGCCTCTCTACTCCCCTCATAGCTGAAGTTTTAGCTCAAGAAATTAGAGAGGTTTTCGTCTCATTCAATCCAAATAAGGCACCTGGCCCAGACGGGTTCAATGGTTTTTTCTTCAAACAAACTTGGCACATTATTGGGGAGGATATTACTAGGGCTATCTAAGATTTTTTTCAGAATGGAAAACTTCTTAAAGAGCTTAATTCTACCTTTATTACTCTAATTCCAAAAAGCTCACCCATCCTCAGTGGTAGATTATTGGCCAATCTCTTGTTGTAACATGTTGTATAAAGTGATAGCTAAGATCATAGCCAATTGGATTAGAGTAATTCTCCCCTACATGATTAGTTCTAATCAAAATGCTTTCATAAAAGATAGGAGAATTGGTGATAACATCTTGCTTGCCCAAGAAAATTTCAAAAACTACCACCTTTCTAATAATCAAAAGAGATGTGCCTTTAAGATTGGCCTCCAAAAAGGCTATGACTCCATCCATTAGGATTTCCTTTTTAATTCTTTAGAAGCTCTAGGCCTTCCTACCAAGTTCATATCTTGGATCCAAGAGTGTATTTCTGCCCCTTCATACTCCATTTTAATCAATGGATCCCCAACCAAGTTCTTCAAAGGAAAATCTGGGCTTAGAAATGGAGACTCTTTATCCCCTTTCCTATTTATTATTTGTATGGAAGTTTTTTCTAGCAGCCTGAATGATTGCATAGTTAGAAACCCTTCCTTTAAATATCATTGGCGATGCAAATATCTTAATCTCACCCATCTTCTATTTGCGGATGACCTCTTGATGTTCTATCATGCTGACTTCAACTCAGCTCAACTCTTGATAAATTGTCTAAATTCCTTCTCTCGTTTTTCAGGAATGGATATGAATTCTTCCAAAAGTCAGTTCTTCCTTTCTCATGATATGGAGCACTTGATAAACCAATTGGCACAAATGTTTGGCCTTAGAAGAGGTTCCCTACCTATTAAGTATCTAGAAATTTCCCTCATTACAAGTAGGTTATCGAGGAAAGAATGTTTACTCTTATTGAATAAGATTGATGTGAGGGTAAATAAATGAACCCAGAAAAACCTCTCTTATGCAGGTAGACTTCAACTAGTGAGTTCCATCCTTTCTTCGTTCCAGGTGTATTGGGCCTCTCACTTTATTCTCCCCTCTTCTGTCCTCAAAGAACTAGAAGCTAAACTTAGGAACTTTCTATAGGCTGGGAGGGTAGATAGTCACCATCAATCCAAAGTTAAATGGAGCGACCTTATAAGACCAAAAAAGGAAGGGGGTTAGGGATTAAACATTTGCCAACATGGCACATTGTTTTGTTAGGAAATAGTATTTGGTATCTATTCTATGATAGCGAGGCCATGTGGGTTAAATGGTTGCATACGATTATTTTAAGATGAAACTTTTTTTGAAATGCTCAACCTACCAATAATAGCTCTTGGAGTTGGAGGAAACTCTTGAGTGTGAGGGACAAATTAGGGAATCAATTCAGATTTAGGATAGGTAATGGGCAGTCCACACTCTTATGGCAGGATCCTTGGCATCTGAGGGGAATCCTAAGGAATTTCTTATCACCTAGACAGATAAATGGATCAGGGTTACCAATGACAGCAAAGGTTTTTGATATAATTAGTAATAATGTATGAAGGTGGCAGGAATTTCCTATGGAGCTTATTGATGAATTTGACCCTATTCAATACCAATTGACTAGTTCTCCGGATCACCTGGAATGGCTGCCTAGTTCTTCAAAAATTTACACCAATATTTGAGCCTATAACCTCTTGAGACCCTCATCCCAACAAGTACCTTGGTACTCCTTGGTTTGGTTCAAATGTAACAGCCGAAGATGTTTATTCATTCTTTGGCTAGCCATCCTAAAAAAACCTTCAATCAAGGGATAAACTTCACTTTCTATATACTCCCAACCATTGTTTCCTTTGTATTTCAGATATGGAATCCAATGAACATCTATATTTTCATTGTCCTTTCTCAAAATCTGTTTGAACCCATTGCCTCACCCACTTCCAAATCAACATTCCCAACTACTCAAGCCTTCCTTCTATCCTATCTTGGTTTCACCAACCTCCTCATCGAAGTTCCATCTTCCTTATTCTTTTATCCACTACGGTTTACCACATTTGGAATGAAAGGAACTCAAGAGCTTTAAGGGATGTAGCTATGGAGGTGGAGAGCTTACAAGCCTGGATAATCTTCCAAGTTCTGGAGCTTCTCAGCCTAAACAATTTGAGAGGTAATTAGATCTTTTTATGCACTAACATTGTCATGCAGGTTGCTGTTCAGCTGAGGAGTCAAATCCAATTCTTTCAATGCATTAAACTACCTTCCTTCTCATAGTAGTTCAAGGGCGCATCAAACTTTTCACCTACAATTTAGTTCCATTGCCTTTAAGGAAGGTGAGTTAACGAATTGCCTTTAAGGAAGGTGAGTTAACGGAGGGAGAACCATTTCCTACGGATGATATAGCTTGAAAGGTATGCGAGTGAAGGTATCCATGATAGTGCACAAGGAAAATAACAGAACTTTCTTACATCCTTATTTTTTTTAGTTATGGTGATTGTGACTTTGGTATTTTGAGTTTGGATTATGTATGTTGGTCTTTTTGTGTTGATGACTTGTTGTTGGGGCACTTGGGTTCTTGGGTAGTAAAAGCTAGCTTTCTATAGCTTCTTAGTAGGAAGTTTGTGGAGGAGAGTAGTTGGTAGTGTTGTTATAAGGTTTGAGCTAGGTTCTATACAAATTTATCCTGACTTGTTCCTTCGGTGGCTAAGGGATTTCTGTTTAGCAAATCTCTTGTTTTGTACATAACCTCTTCTTATTTTTTATAAAATTTTACTGAATTACCAAAAAAAATTGATATGGTGATAATAATTGTTGATTTAAAATTTTTGGTGAAATTTAGAAAATTTATGAAATTTTTAGACTAGGAAAAATGCCAAGTGGCAGGATAATTGATAAATGGTAGTTGAAATAAGAGTCAAATGGTAGTGGAAATTTTGATGAATGACTTTGGGATTTATCGACAAGTGTCATTGAAAAGTGGGAGACAATTGGAGTAGAAATTGGAGTTGACTGGATTAGTTAAATAAGAGAACCTAGTTTAAACCTATAGAGATTGGACATGTGGCAATTGACAAGTGTCACTTGCCAAGTCATGTCTTTATCCCACGATTCTCTTAATTACTAAGAAGACCATTAACTTGTCTTGAATCTTGCTTTCTTCTTCTTCTTTGTGGCTTTCTTCTTCACCTTCTTCACGAGTTTTATCACCAATCTCCATTCAAGTTGAACCTAGCTCTCTCTTCTTTCACTTGCTACTCTCACCTTGTTTTCTTCTTCATTTTCCACAAGAAAACCTAAACCTCCCAACCTCTATGATGTTGTACGTGTGTTGTATGAGGAGTTAGGTCTTCTTGGTGTTCTTGAAGAGTTTAAAGATTTTGAAGCTAAATCAAGTAAGTTATGATTTAAACATCATAGGTAGTATTAAATGAAACTAATATAATGAGCAATTTGAGATTGATGACTTGATCATGAAATTATATGTGTGAATCACGACTGCTGAAATGTGCATATAAATGTCTTGTTTCTGCATATAAGATGATTAACCTTTCATAAGTTGTTGTAGAGATGAGTTTGAACTTGAATGATCATTAAAATGGTGTAGAAAGAAGTGCAGAAATTATGACTTGTAAATTGGATATTTATGTTCTGTTTTCTTAGTATATTAAGTGAATTTCTTTGATTGTTTAGAGATGAACTAACATGAGTTTAGAGCTACTAAAAATGAGTAATATGGTGTTTTGACATAAGATAAATTAAGGTGATAGTTAGGAATGAAATGAAGGTGAAAAATGAAGTGAAACATGTGCAAAAAATTAAAGATAAATGTGTATATGAATATGTTCTGTTTTGGCATGTAATAACGTGAATGTTAGTAATTTTAATAGACATGAAGTAGAGTGAGTTAAAAGAGAAAGAAAGGGATAGTATAGTGTCTCGAAGTGAGGGGAGTTAGGATGAAAGTTTATAGATAACGGAAAGGTGACAATGGAGTTGAATGTGTGCTATAATATTAAAGAATGCATAGAAATGGTTGATGTTCTGTTTATGGGGCTATGATTAACAATCTTGCATGATGTGTTTTTTGGATATTTTGAATTGGAATAGAGGTGATAATGAAGAGGAATTGAAGTAAGAATGATAAGATATGCAAGAGATGTGTAAGAGTAAGGATTTAGTAAACCAGAAAATGATGATGATATGTCTTGTTATATATTTATGATTGATAAATCAAATGAGTAGAGTTTGATGGATTTTAATGCAACTAATAGGGTAGTTGAAGTAGCATGTAATGAAGTTGCATAAATGAATGTGAATACTGGAGAATTTGGTGTAAAATGATGTTAGTATATGTGTAGAAATAGTAGGAAATGTTGTTAAGTGAGATATGCTTCTCAGATGTCTATTAGGTAGACTTCAGGTCCGCTGGGCAGACATTCTCAGGAATTCTAGCTTTCCAGCTCCGTTCATATCTGTTTGGAGGGACATATGTCTGCTGGGCAGACATTCGCGGGACACTTACATAAATGTGCAATTTTAACCATTTAAATGGCACAATATCTCTTCAAAAGCGTTTTAGAATGACATCAATCTGACATGCATAGAAAAAGTTATGCCTTTTTCCCAAAATCACGTATATTTATAAATTATTGGCTTATTAATGTTTTCCTATGAGGTATTTAGGCTTGAATGTGTTCTTGAATGAGCCTGGTTGATGATGAATTGAGAGATTAAAGTAAGGAAAGTGTATTAGGAAATGGGGAATGACTTAAAGATGGTGTTAATTGGTTATGAGACGCAAATTAAGGAAATGTACCTAGGATTGTCATTGAGCATGCATTGTACATAATCCATATACACATATGTGCATAAATGAGTACTTATATAATTGTGTAAAGTTGTGATGTGTGTAAATTTGTGTTGCTTGATATAGAAGAACAATTAGAGAGACAATATCCAAACGTTGCCGGGACTTCGAGGCAATAGCTATCTGGAGCAAACTGTGAGTAACCTAGATGATCTCACTATGAATATTTGTTTGTTTGAATTATGAATTGAATTATTATGTGATGTGTATATAATGATTCCTGATATTGAATGTCTAAGGCGTTTGATGTATGAATAACCTTGGAAGTGCTCATTGAACGTGAATTTGATTGAATATGTGATTTCTCAACTTAAATGTTGAATGCCGAACCAAGGTCTGATGACAAATGTGAATGAGACAATAAATGTGATTGATTGAACACAATGATTGATTGAATATGTGTGGTGCAATGTATTACATGAATGCATGAAAGATAAAAACAGTTGTGATCGGAGTCGTCAGTAAAAAGAGTTTAAAGCTCAGAACGTGCTAAGAGTCTCTGACTCAATATGTAAAATGAGCCCTGTATCTCCAACGGATAAGGGACATTATTAATAAGCCCAGTATTCACAATGGATACAAAACAGTGAAAAAGGCACTTAGTCACAACAAGAAAATAAATGAATGTGAGTCTCATGAGCATTGCATATACACTTGATGTATGTATGAATTGAATGATTGTAATGTATTATTGAATTATGTTGAATGAGAAATGTGAAAATTGTGTCCAAGGTGTTTTGTGATGCTACTTAAAATGATATGAATTATGTGATTGCATGGATTGTTGTGTTATGTGATATGAGTGAACCATCAAGGTTGGTTAAATCACGGAGTTCGCAAAACTCACCAAAATTGCACATTGACCTTTTAGGTTTGAGAGAGACGATATAACTTTTAAGTCAATTTAGAAGAGAACAAGTATTGATTTTGGATAGGAGACATGGCTCAAAGGTAGGTCAGTTAGGACTGAGGGATTTAGATAAATTTTTGTATAATTCCTCATGTATGTAGCATGTTCTGTATATAGAGATGTAAACTCTGATTATTTTTTGATAATGTACATATATGTATGTTGTTGTAAAGCCACAATGTACATACTATTTAAGAAATGAAATGAGAAATTTGGGTTTTAGCCATGGTGATTCTTATGTTTTAATTTATGATGCCATGAGTAAGTGAAAGTGAGGCAGTTGGTGCACCGCTTCCGTCGTGCATGTGCTCAATTGTCGGAAGGACATACGGGCATAAATGTCTGATGGGAGTGGGGTGCCACATCCTTTGACGAAAGGATTAACACCGACATTCTTTAAAGAACATGTTGAAAGAATGGGTATTATGAGATATCATTATTGAGATTTATAATGTTTGTATTTTGACATTGTGAGCTTATTTATGTTTATGTTTATGTTAATCCTATTTTGTAATATACATTTATGAATAATTTATGTTGATAGGATTTGTCTTTAACTAAGACATTATTGTTGGACCATTAATATGTTTCTTATTTGTGGATCATATTGAATAAAGCACTAATATTGCAGTATGTAAAAGAACTTATGTCGTTTGTTAAGATGTGAAACTGTTACGACTCTTATTAGCATCTTTGTTTGATTGTGATTTATGATGTAATCAACATTAAAGAATTTAATAAACTTTATCGCATAATGTTTATTTATTATTAAACGACGATATAATGTTTTTTAATTAATGAGCCAAGTGGGAGAATGTAAAACGTATATGTTTAATATGTAGCTCATTAAATAATTATGGTTTTAATAGTATTAAATGCTAAATTCTGATTGGTCAATTTGATTAAGTAAGGTAATGTTGATTAAGTAAGATAAGGTTTTATTTTAAACTTACCATTTGGTGGGAACGGTTTAGATATCTTTATTTTATTTTGAAACTACTCCCCTTACTTACCTATGCACCTTTATTTATTTTTTCACCATCAGAAAGCAGGATTATTGAGGGAAAGAGAAGAGAAATTAAGTTTCTATATATTCAATCATTTACATGGATTTTTCTCACATATGATCAAAACAAAACTTATGAATCAAGGTATGTAATTTATATTTTATATTTTAGTGTAAAATATAGAATTTGGAGATTTGGATTAAAAGACTGTTGCAATTATGTCTATGTAAATTATGCTTACAAACATTGCCCTTTCTACAGCTCCTGTTGATGCTTTAACGATGCCACTATTAAGTATCATTACTGAGAGTGAGAATCAGTAAATGTTTTACTATTAGGAACAATATTTGAAATATTTTTAAATTATTATCTAATATTAAAAATATTATTCCTATTAATATTTGATGGATATGGCTAACAAAATAAATGAATGAATATAAATAAGTGACTCTTATTTAGTTTTAATAATTATCCATTCGATAACAACTATGTTTTTTCATTCATTCTCAAATTTCTCTCGTCTTTGTCACTTTTCCATCAATCAGCTCTTCTAAACTTGCCGCTTTCTGTTGCAACGCTCCTTTAAAAAGTTTCACTCCTGAGCAAAAGAACTTCACTTCTCTTCCTGTCTAATCTATTCGGGGTGTTTTTAAGGGAAAATGTGTTGTAATGATTATAAGACAACTAAGACTTCGGACTAATGATTGTTGGGATTCTCCGACCCAATTAAGAATGTTTTCATAGAGATTATTCCCGCTAGTTCGGTCATGTTATTGAATAAGAAGAACTAGTTCTTTAGCTTTCTTAATTTCTCATATTTTTTAAATTTGTTATACCTTGGATTTGATTTGATTTCTGGAGTTATTTTATGGGTGGTTTTATTTTGTTTGGGTTTTTGGATTGTGTGTGTAGAAATAAGATATTGTTCCCATAAGTTTATGTTTGTAGATTTGTTAATTGGGTTTACAATGATAGGGTAAGCTAATCACTCAATCTAAATGATTTTTTTTTGCATAGTTCACCATACTTAATTTTGAGAAGCTTTTCAGCTGCATAGTTTTCCTTCCAAAGTGAAACTACTCAAATTCCATTCCTTTTTGAAATGAACTTACTTGTCTTAAAATCTTGAAACTGCTGTAAACAATTGCTTGAGGTGTGAGTTATATGGAGTTCTAATAACAAACAAAAAAGGGATGAAGATAGGGAAAGACAGGTAGTTTAGACAAATTGTTATATGTAACTTAAAATAGTAATAAATAATATTTTTAATTAAATGATCCAAAATTTTAAAGTTTTAAAATTAAATTTATAAAATTAAAAATTGTGAATTAAATTTTAAAATTTTTATTATTTTTTAATAGGGACCAATAATATTGACAAGTCAAATAGGAACCAAACCTTTAACAGGGTACTACACATCATTATTACCCGCTTGATAAAGCTTGCATAGAATTATTTGCCTCTTTTGCCTCCAGTTCATGATACCAAGTAATTTTTATCTTTCAAAGGTGGTCTAAGTTTAACTGGCAGTGGATTCCACAAAAAACGTCTGGAGTTAGAGTTTAGTCCTTTTGAGGAATTTTTGTAACTCACCCATCAATCATGTGTTAGTTGTGGCCCAACAATTGGATATAACTTGTCACTTAACATTGAATTGGTGGGTCGTACGAAGACTTATCCAAAATTTATGGTTGCGTGTTTCTATATTATATTCACTTCGTTAAAAGGTGGCAGCTATGATTCCCTATTATTGCAGCTGCAGTCGCCTCGCCTCACCCTCTCTCACCTATGCAATTGCCTCACTCTCTCGTAGTCAAGCAACCAACCAACCATTCCTCTCGTCTTCCACCGCAGTCACTCCTTAGTGACCTGACTTGCCTAATTGAGTCAACAATACCATCCTAGTCAAACCTCACTACCATCGAATGGAGTTGCAAACTTCAAGTCTCAAAGTTGTAAAATGCAAATTCGCCTCGAACAACATAACTGTGTGTAGCGTGTTTGAGCATTGAATTGATTAGTTAATTTGTGTTATGTTGTAGTTTTCATGTGTGTGAGTGACTTATAGTTGGGAGTTTAGACTTTGCATTTTGGAAATTGAGGATAGTTGGATACTAAAATGTATAGATGTGTTTGTTTTGCCTGAATTTCGAAAATTGAGGAATGAGATAGATGATTTTATATAGAATTACATAATTGGGAATTTGAAATTTTGGATGTGTTTTGCCATCTATGTTGTTTGGCTTCTTGAAATTGAGGATTCAATAATTCAGTATAAAATTGAAGTTTATGTTATTGTTTGAACTTTAAGAAATATTAATTAAATGTTGGTCTTTGTTATAAATTAGATTATATATTATAAATTGAATTTTATAACATATAAAATGAGTTAGTTAATTTAGGTTGAATTACATGATTACACGAAATAAGTTAAAAATGTGAGTTTATGATAGTTAGTTATAATCACAGAAAATGAGTTACATTTATGAGTGTATAGATAAATTATGTAATCATACAAAATGAGTTATAGTTACAAATTTATGTAATCATACAAAACAAGTTATATATGTTCGTTTATGTTTGCATCATATAATCACACAAAATGAGTTATATTTATGACTTTGTGGTTAATTATATGATTGCACAAATTAAGTTATAGATATGACCTATGAGTTTTTGATTAAATTATGTAATCACAAAAAATGAGTTATAGTTATCAGTTATGGTTGAATTATGCATTCATACAAAATGGCCATAATTGTGATTTTATGGTAGAATGATGTAATTATACATAATGGGTTATAGTCGTGAGTTGTGTCTTTATGTTTAAATTACGTAATCACACAAAATGAATTATAATTGTTAAAGTGTAGCAATCAATGTATATATTTGAGTTTGGGTTTAGAAACATGAGAATTTCTAGGATAGAATGTGGTTAATTATCAAATTTTCTTAACGAATCATTTATATAAGTTTATGAAGGTCACTTGCATGTATAAATCATATGATTGTTGAGAAATTGTTGTTGCTCTCTTTCTTCTTGTTATTGTATATAAATTGATTTTGATAAGAAGTTATTTAAGTTCATTTTAACATATGTATTCATTTACTTTTGTAGATAAATGGAGGAAAGTTCAAGTACTCCTAATAATTAAGTCACTTCAGGTATACGAGGATTAATGATGGGCTTATACTAGATTGTTTCTTAGAATAAAGAACCATACTATTTGTTTGTATTGTAATAAGCATTTGAAAGGTAGGAGAATCACCAGATTAAATAAGCATTTAACTGGAATGAAAGGTGATGTAGAGTGTTGTAAGAACGTGAGTCATAATGTGAAATGATAAATGAAGACTTTGCTTAAAGAGTATCAGCAAGAGAAAGTTAGAAAGTAAAGACTGAACTATGAAATTAGTAATGAGAGTTCTTTTGTTAGTGTTCAGGATGATAGTGAGGATGTTGAAGATGATGGTATTCCTACCCACCAAGAAGGAAATGTTGAACCTAATGTTAGGAAAAGAAGAGGACAAGTGTTTAATTTTTTTGCATCACGAACAACTCCTGGAGCTCAGCCTTTAATTTGTAATGCCTTATAATCTAAAGAAGTGGCTCTTAATGTAGATATGGTAATGGTTGGATGATGGCATAATTCAGGTATAACATTCAATGTTACCCAATCTTATTATTATTAGCCTATAGTGGATCCTATTACCTCCTACGGTCTAGGATACAAAGCTCCTTCAATTAATGACTATAAAGGTAAACTTTTGAGCAGCTTTGTTTATAAAATAAAAAGTTACTTGGATGAAAAAAGAATGACTTGGGTTACTTACAGGTGTTCAATCATGTGTGATAGTTAGACATATAGAAGAAATGAGTCTATTATTAATTTTTTGGTTTATTATGCAAAGGGGAAAATGTTTTTAAAATTTATTGATGCATCTGGCCTTGTTAGGAATGCTGATATCAGATATTTTATTGAAGTTGTGAATAAAGTTGGGCTAGAAAATATTGTTCAGTTTATTACTAACTATAATTCTGCTTATAAAGCAAATGGAAGAAGGTTGTAAAGCAAGTATAATTCTTTTTATTGGACTCCTTGGCAACCCATTGCATTGGTTTGATGTTAGAAAATATAGGAGATACTAGGTATTTTCTTATTATTGATGAGACTGTGTAAAAAGCAAAAGAATAACCAAGTTCATCTATAATCGTGTATAGGTTATAAGTTTAATAAGAAAGGGTTTAACTAATAGCAATTTGTGTCATCCTTCCATTACAACATTTTCAACTAATTTCTTATCACTTGAGTGTTTTATTCTGATGAAAAAAGAGTTGAGACAAATGTTTATAAGTGATAAGTGAGTTGTATCTCAACATGCTAAGTGTAATGTTAGATTGGAGGTTTCCATAATTATACTTGAAGATAATGAATTTTGTTCTAATTTCAATTTAACACCTGAGTTTATGATCCTTTAATAAGGGTACGTCATCTGGTTGATAGTGATGAGAAGGCAACAATGAGTTATTTTTATCATATCATGGAGAGGGCAAAGGAAGCAATCAAGGCCAATCTAAAAAATAAGTCTTCTTTGTACACACCTTATCTTACAGTCATCAATGAGATATGAAAAAGGCAAATTCACTCTCTTTTGTTTACAACTAGAGCATTTTTGAATCTTAGTACCTATTTTAGACTAAGTTGTATAAAGAAAAATGAAGTTAATAAGGAATGTTATTATCTATTAAAATAATTGTTGCCTATGAGATAATGTAAGATCTCTTAAGCTCAAAAATAGAGATTTATAAAAATGTTTCTAGTGATTTTGGGATGTTAATTACTATTCTCGAAAAAGACAAATTTAATCCTGATATATAACTTTTTGACTTTTGTTACTTATTGAAAATTAATTATCACTTTATATTTTGTTTATAATGCTACTTTAGTTATCTTATAATTGCCTAATGAGACCAATTCGAAAGTGGTGTTTTAAAATTGAAAAAGTTTACAATTCGAATTATGAGTTAATGTATGAGTGCAGCATGATGTGATAGAAATTGGAGCATATTTGATCCTATTCATCTCAAGAAAATGAATATATTAGAGCATAAAAGATTGAACGACTTGGTCTTTACTCGATACAATTTAAAGCTTTAAGAAAGGTATATTATAATCATTATTAAGTTGGATATAATTTCTTAATAATCTAATTTTGTTTGTTTACTATGACTCTTAATATAAAAAGTAGTTCTATAGATCTAATTTGCCTTGATCATATCGATCTTTTGGCATATTATATTTATGAGAAATCGAGTTTGATAGATAAAAGTGACTTGAAAGATAATCTTGAATAGAAAAGTCTTAAACATGTTATTTGGTGCAATGAATTTGAATAATGGTGATGATAAGACTCCTTTTATTAATGAGAATTTTGTACCAAATGAGAGTTGGGGACAATGAGATTTGAGCAAGTATGTGATTGAGTGAAGTTCGACGTTTTTATTTCTCTTCTTCTTTTAATTTCACATATATTTTATGTATATGTTAAATTCTATATATGCAGTATAAATATAATTATAAATGTTTTTGTTTCAGGTTTCACTTCTAGTTAGTTGCTTCCTTTGCATGAGCTCCTACTGTAAATTATAATAGTCTTTTTATTTGACATTTTAAATTTTGATGTAATTATTATTTATTATATGATGAAATTGTAACATTTTAAATACTCTGTATTGTCCTTTATTTTATATTTGTATGATGATTAAACTTTTTATATTAATTGTAGTTATTATTTATATGTGAAATATATGAAAATTAATATTAATAAAATAAATATATTGTAGTTATTTCAAATTTCTATTGTTATGATTTTTTGGAGACATAGTTAATGTAAAATTATAAATTGTACAATACAATAAATTAAGTGAGTATTTTGCAATTTTTAAAAAAATTCAGGGACTATTTTATAAAATTTAAAAAATACCGTAAACAGTACTCGATATTGACCGATATTGATATAATATCGTATCAAAATCAAATTTGGTATCAATACCAGTACGATATTCATAACATTGTTATTTTTTTAAAACTATAACATTGATATATTTACTTTTTGAGTGATATATTTTAGTTCATTATTCTATGTTATCGCCACAACAAAATAAATTAAACTTGTTAGATAGATGATTATTATTAAGATACCACATGCCAAAATAATATATCGTTAAAATAATAGATTGATAAGCATTAAATATTTTAAATATTAATTAAAATTCAAAATTTTAAAAATTAAATTATTTAATTTAAATATTTTGTTAATACAGTTAACAGAACATGTGAACGTAAAGTACATACTAGGTGGCTCTTTTATGAGGCTCAACATTTACACATGTTCATCCAATCAGCACACTAAATAAGTCATTTATCTTTAACCTTTTTTTTGTAGGTCTTCATCATCTTTTAGTTGCTTGTTCGTCTGTCTAGGTCATTAGTGTCTGTGTTTATTATCAGTTAGACAATTCTACTCTTCTTTATTGTTCTTTTTTTTGGTACATCGAAAAAATTAAAGTACAAAAACAAAAAGAAAGAGAATAAGCAAGATCAATCCCTTATAAAACACACGCTTGAAGCATCAGTAGCTAGGTCGAGCAAGAGATCTGGAGGCAGAGATAACCATTCTTGAAATTCTTGTTGATTCCTGCTTCCTCGTTTAACAAGGGAATCTGCCATGCAATTGTCTTCCCTAAGAGAGTGATGCCATAAAATATCCCAATCCCAACCCTTGCAAATAATAATATCAGCTACAATATTTGCCAAAGTGTGAAAAAACCAATCCTCCCTAGATATCAACCGAAGGGACTCTAAAGAGTTCGACATCACCATAATTTTTCTAAAACCATTAATCCAGGCTATATGCAGCATTGTCCTTATAGCCAAAAGCTCTGCCGTCATATTTGTTGCAACCTCAATATAACCACCAAAACCGCGCATCCAGTGCCCATAATGATCTTTAAAAACACCTCTAATTCCAGCATCTCCGGGATTATTTAAGGCACTACCGTCAACATTCAAACAAATGTAATTAAGATCTGGGGCCAACCATGACACCCATCTTTGAACAGGAGCAAGATCACTTTGAACACTACTAAAGCAATGACACCAATCCTTGATAGTCAAAGAAAGAATGGATTCTTGTTGAAGCCTTATCAAAGGATTCTCATCAAAGATAGCTTGATTACGCCCCTGTCAAATAGTCCAAATGGTAACTAAGAACATTATGTCACTATTCGGAGAAATATCAGAATTACAAACCCTTGAACTCCATTTTTTAAACCAAACCACAATTTCAGTATCCACCGGAACAAAGAAACCATTAGGAATGACATTATTGAATGCTTTATGCCAAAGATACGGAACCTATTTATAGTATCTAAAAAGATTCATCGTAATTTCCACACCACAAGAACAACATTGTCAAAGACCATTACTATCTAAGTTTCTTACCCATCTTAACTCTTGAATATGAACTCTTCCGAGACACAAAAGTCAAGCCATAACATGAATTTTCTCAGGGCCTCTCAGCTTCCACACCCACTCATAATTAGTATTGTTATTTCAGAACCCAATTATAGGCACTATTAACAACATATCTACCATTAGGAGACTGACCCTAATTCCACTGATCCTGAACTCTAGCCTAAAGCGAGCAATGAAGTCGAGACAAAGAATTTTTAATTTCCTCGTTAATGGGAGTCCGGAGCAGATCAAAATCCTAGTCACCGTTATGTTTAATAACATCACTGATCTTAATCGCCATATTGTCTTCAACAATTTCCTCTACCTACTCTACTAAAGGACCAAAATCGCTCCAAGAATTGAACCAGAATGAGGTAGAGGCATCGTCTGAGACTTGTCGTTTGAACCCACACACTATTTGATCAATTTCCTCGCAAACATAGTTAGGGAGCCAAGTTGTTTGCATTATATAGACCGATAAAGCATTCAAAAAAGAGTAAGCCACAGTGATACGTCCAGCAAGATTTAAGAGATTCGCTTTCCAAGAAGACAACTTGTTATTCACCCTCTACAGCAACTTATCATACATATGACTATTCCTTTTACCATTTCCCAAAGGAAACCTAAGATACTTGCCAATATCAATC
>JANSVA010000216.1:7567237-7581565 GCA_025504915.1 Erythroxylum reticulatum | reverse complement strand
TTTACTACTGCAAAGAATAGCTAAAACAGAAAAAAGAAGAAGAAGAAGAAGAAGAAGAAGAAGAAGAAGAAGAAGAAAAAGATAATTATTAGGAACTTAGAGATAAAGATAAAGATAGGAGACATGATTCCTACTTCGAATAGAAGTGAATCCTTGCCCTTCAATGTTTAATGGAAATCATGATTCATACTTGGAATTAAAGACTAAGAAGGCTAATTATATCATGATTTAGATTATTCTTTTGAAACAAAATATTGTTTAGAAGGTGTCAAGGAGCTCAATCAGAGGGTTCACAAAAGTACATCTCTTATAAGGTTGTGGGTTAGTAGCAACTCCTATCTTGATCTTTAAGAAGTAAAAAGGATCCACTAATTGTAGATGGGATATTTGATTATTCATTACATTTGACAAAAGTTGCCTTCCATTTCCAACCTATAATTTACAATGTTATGACATGATCACACTCATAAAATCGGATGAAAATCTTGTTAGGTCATAAGCAGTGCTTAATGTCACAGTACATATCTTGGGGTGCAATAAGATTTTTGTTCGTGCAAGATATGGTTGATAAAGTATTCAGTTTTGTCCCCATCCTATTATTAGTTTCTGAATTTAGTCCACAAGATAGAGAGATTTTCCACCTAACTATCTGGGGTTTTATTAGTTTATTTCTAATCCATCTTGCTTTTTGTTTCCAGGATCTAAAAAAAAGCAACGCCAAACAAAAAGGAGATTTATACAGTTCATCGACAAACATATCTCACACAGCCCCCATAACTTAAGAGGGTTAAAATCTAGTCAAAAGAGTCAACAAACAATCGGCCAGAAAAAGATTCTTACACTTTCTTGGTGAATATTATAATCTAATATGACAATGTTCTAAGATTAGAGAGTTTTGTTTATCACTAATGTTTTTGACATGGGTGATTTTTTTGAAGATGGATTGGGAAGAGAACAAGCAGTTTGAGACGGCTTTTGCAGTTGTTGATGAAGAAGACCCAGATCAATGGGAGGTTGTCGCCTCGGTTAGAGGCAAGGAGAGTGCAGAGGATGTTAGAAAACATTATGTAATTCATTTGGATGATTTGCAAAGCATGAAATGTGTCAAATTTATACCATGCATCAACTGGGCAAGAAGCTTTAATCGGATTGTGCATAACTCTTTTTGGGTATGATGAAGATCATAAATATGTGCTAGTTTCTCTTGGTTGACTATGAAAGTTCAAGCTTGTTTTGTCTGCTACTCATTCCATGGTATTGATCTTCATCTTTTTCCTCATCTTAGTCGTCTTTGATAATTAAAAAGGATGGGTTCCACAGTATAAAATAAATAAAATTTTACTTTTTCAAAAAATGGATCCCACCTTGCCTTGTCTGACGTGGCAATGTAGGGCTTGCTAACTAAATAAAAAGTTATTAAAAAGTGTTAGGTCAATGCTGACCTAACACGTAACAAACGACGTCATCAAATCGTTAGTAATTTTATTATAATTGGGTTAAATTTTAACATTTTATAAAAGTGAGGGTCTTGAGTGTTCTCTCTAGAATGTTAGGGTTAAACTTATTGACCGAAGTAAAACTTAGGGTCAAAATTGACCCTTTTGCCTTTTAACTTACTAATATCTTTAAGGATAAAATATTTGTAGTAGTATAATTTGTTGTCATAAAAATATGGGCTAAACTATCACTTGGTCTAACAATCTCTTTTTTTTTTATAATAAAACATTTTGTAATATTGAAAACAAATAACATCGGAAAATTTTCCCTTAAGTAATATGTAATAGTTGGTCCCCCTTAAATCATACATGAAGTTTTGTTATTAATATAAAAGTAAGTGCATATATCGTATCTACTTTTCTTTTCACTTAGTTAAATAATTGATTTTTTAACACTAATTTCCTTAACTCATATGAGGACTCTTAATGACTTTTTGTTTTAACTCATTATTAGAGATACCATTACTTTTCCTTTTTTGATATCAATAGATGTAATACTAATTATTGGTATTCATTTGATGCTACTTGATATTAACCTATGGGAAAAAGAAATCAATATATTCTAGGTATCAACACAAATTGGAGTCCTGTGGATTAGTGATTAAATCTTCTTTAACCTATATCTTTTTCAATTTACTTAACGAGAACTATTTTTTTAAAATTATATATATATGTGTATATTCATTGTAAAAGTGACATCTCATATAAGATGAATTGAAAGTGCATGAATCATGTGAGCGTAAATTACAAGAATATGACTTGTATGTATTTCTAGGTCTTCTTTAGATATGATGATAGTAATTAACAGTCGTATTTTAGATATATAAGGGATAAGAGGCTTTTTTTGTGTAATAATAAGGTCTAATAAATAAATTGGCCTATAATATGTTCTTTTCATGAAAATGTATTGTATATTGATTATAAACATGTGCCTTTTGCTTATATAGCTGGGGAATGATGATTGAGAGTTTGTTTCGTACCATTCTAATAATGAAAAGGTTCACATGAATAAGAAAAAGAATACATGCCCTTTTGATGTGGCTTTTTACGAAAATTACGCTTATTTTTGTCTCAAAGCCATCTAGATTTAAATGTGAACCATACATAAAAGCATGCAATTTCATTTTACTTTTTATGTTCATATGATGACATAGGCAATAACTTATCATTATAAATAAGATTTCTCTTCATAGAAATTTCTTTACGTTGGATGATGCACTTTCGTAAGTATAGCTAATTGTACTGAGTTTCAATAGAAACAATCACACTTTTAGAATCTATTATGTCATATATATCACATTTTAATTTCTTATTCTCAATAATATATCTATCTAAGAGTTTTTGAAAATCTTTATACTTGGAAGAAAGTTTCTTCAAACTTATTATTTTTAGGCATTAAAGAAGTTTCTTTATAAGATAATTCATCATCACAATTATTTTCATTAAGAGAGTTTAAACTAGAGGACACCTTATTATTATTTGTCATAAAGCACATGAGCTTCACCTTATTATTCAATTCTTTACCCTTGATATCACTTATATAATCCCTTATGAGCTTTAAGTGATCTCTTCTTCCATTAATTATTCTCCTTATTACTACTGTATTTTTAATTTTCACCTAGATTCTCATCAAGCTTATCAAAAGTATTATTGATACCACTGTTACTAATAGCATTACGATAATCATTAACATATACAAGATCAAATGTATACTAAATTTCATAAGCATTTTGATATATTAAAATTTTAGATAGCACATTTCTATCTAATGTAAAAATAAATAAAATGTAAATGACCTTATTATTTAATAAGTGAGTTTATTTTCATTTCGATTATATCTACAATTGTAATGATCCATAATTTTTGTTAAATTACTCATAATTGACCGATAAAGAGAAAAGCTTATAAAAGTATAAGTTGAACTTAAGAAAGCTTAAGTTCATTTATCTCTTAAACTCTTTTCCCTATAGGTTACTATTCATTCCTAACTTCTGACACTCATAACTTCACCTTTTGACCGCCATTTTCAAAGACCTAGGGCTCTACGGAAAGCTCTCAGAACGTTCTACAAAACTCATAAAATTGTTTCTTAAAAAATGAACCAAATTTGGTGGAATCATGACTGGAAGTTTTGATTCATTTAGGTAAGTCACTGATTTCCTATTTTAGTCATTTTTGGTGAAACTAATACAACCATCGTGTCTATCAGCCCTAAAAAATTAGGAAAGGAGGGAAATTGACACCAATCGACCCATTTTGTAGGTGAATGGAAATGAGTCACTTTTGAGCTTTAAACCTTCGATTCTCACAACTGGAAAGAGTTTCGACATGAGACTAATGTCATTGGATTCCTGGAGGTAAGCTTGTCATTTCTAGGTAGGTGGTGAAGATCATCGCCCCTTTAGCACCGACACGTATACGCCGCGCTCTAGTGACAATGATAATTTTTTTACCAGATCAGAAATGGTCGAAAATAATTTTAAAAATTCTCAAATATTATGTAGATCAATTTTTCATAAAAGCAACGTATTGAAATTTTTCATAGTTTTTGAGATAAAAATTTAAAAAGGGTTATTTTCTTATAAAAGTGCATGAAATTGATTAAATTTAGTTGTTTTTATTAGAATTGAGAATATCTTGATGTATTGAGTATAAATGAGGGTGTATGGGTTAGAAGTTGGTAGACTTGAATTATGATTAAATTTATTATGAATTTTTACGATGTAAATACGGACTCAATTGGGCATGAACATGTAGTTTGGAGACCCAAATTGAGCTGTGATTATTGGTGATTATAGAAGTGTCTTTTTATTGCAGGGATTACCCTTCTTTCAAAATGGAGATGTCCATTTTATAGGGAAAACTCTACTGAAATTTTCAGTAGGCTCCTCGTAAAATGTGACATAGTCGTTTTTAAATAAAAAATAAAGCTCTTTAATATTGAGTCATGGTCTTATTCTCAGAGTGTCTAATATTGGTTTAGGTTTTAAATCCTAATGATCATTCCGACTTTTCTTTCTATAGATCAATCAGGAGTTGAACCCTCCACTTCAAGACACTAGGTTTGGCGTGAAGGAGCGTATTCTACCTGTGAGTTAATATTCATAATTATGAACATGTATTAGAATTCATTCTCATATTCATCATGAAAATCACCATCATTATCATATGCACGCATAACATTCATACATATGGATTTACACATGTATAAGTATTTTGTTGTGAAATGTTGTGCTCGTTTTGATACGTCATTATGTGGAGGATTGTTATAGTATGAGTTACCTAGTGGGTAGGTTGTGTGCACAGTGAGTCATTAATTGGGTATAAATTTGAGTTAGTATTGGGTCTATTGATTTAGATATGATGCAGTTGGAGCGGTTCGGTTGAGCGTGCTCTCGGACGGTAATCATGTCGTAGTAAGGTTATGGCAGTTCAGTTAAGTGCAGCCTTCAAACGATAGTCCACTACATTGGACCAAGTAAACCGTGTGGAACAAAAGAACCCTTATAGCTATAATATGTGGGTAAGAGGTATGTTATAGGGTCAGTCGTTAATCCTCCACTATTAATTGTGATTTATGATTTATGATTGTGATGATTATGTGACATAATATTGACATAAGAAATGTATGCATGTTTGTAAACAAAATAATTATATTATGAAATTGCATTTATGGATATAATATATTATAAATATATATGTATCATTTGAAATCCTTAGGAATGCATAACATAACAATAATATTTGTTCACTCAGCGAGGTCTATCACCCCTCAATTATTTTTCAGGATCTTTCTTTCAAATCTCTTTTAATAGAATACTTTGTCGGTCTTCTTTCTCTCTAGTGATTTGATGTATGTTTGTTGGTAACCTTTGACTCTGGAGTCGCAATAGTCTTGTATATGTTACATTTTATCTCAATGTTGTAGCAAATTGATGATTGTATATTGTTAGAACTATTTGATTATTATCAACATAAGTTTGATTATTTTAAAATCTCATCTTTACTATAGATATGGGGATTTGATGGCACTTTAGACTTGTTAAAGGTCCAATAAACCTTAAGTTTACTATTCCTTTAGCGCCCGTCACGATCCAAGGTTGGATCGTGACAACAATTCTCTACAATATCTTATAATTCAAAATCTTCAGCTATAAGAAAGACTATTCTCCTAGTTCTTCAAACAAAGTAATCATTTCTATTAAAGAATAAAACAATATCAATATTTTAGTCCTGTGATAGACTTATGTCATAATAATCTTTATTCAAACTTCACTAAAAATATATATGTAATGAATGAGGCTCATTTGAATACCAATTGTTGGGGCTCAAAAGACACTTAAGAAGAATGGTGAATTTTATATATGTACTTTTTACGTAATGAATGAGGCTCACTCATATGCCAATAGTTGGTTCTCAAATGCTCTGAGGTCCAATTTATTCTTGACTACTAATAAAAGTATGTTCCGCCAATAGTGTCCAAAATCTTAAATACTATTTTGCAACTATTTCACATTTTTCTTACAATTATTCTCCACAACAATCACTAAGAAACTATATTTCTATTGCTTTACACTTAAACCCCACTTGAAAAATTCATACTCATGGATATAGACTTTTAGGTTTTCTCTTATTTGATTTTAATTTTGCACTTGTTTGCAGTGGACATTATAACAGAGCTTGTATCCCATTCACCATAACGTTATCTTCCTAATTGACTACCTAGTAAAAGGGCAGCTAGCTTTATTATGTTGTCCACTACAATCCAAATAGAAGCTGAAAAACTGCAATCAAGTAAGAGAAAACCTTCTGCCTAAGTATGGATTCTGTTCAAAAGAATAATTTAGGTAATGCTAAAATTTAAGTTAACTTTAATATTTTGAAGTGTATAAATTAAATTATAATATTTAAAAATGTTCAAAATAAACTCTAACTAAATGAAAAGACTAATAATGTTACTTTTTCGTTAGTTAAATATCACGTAACATTTTAAAAATATATCCATTTACGATAAATTAAAAAAAAGTGTAAAAATGTGAGAACGAGACATATCATGTTAAAATTTAAATGTAAGAAAGAAACAACATAATTAGCGAAACAAAGTTCTTTCTACATGTGTTAGAACAAATTTTTTTGTTCCAATTAACTAATTCTCCTATGTTGCATTAAATCTTATTCAAATTAAATGACATAAGATTGGAACAATAAGACGAGGAGAAGAGGATGCACTCAAAACAGATTTACATCTATTGCCCTTTTTTTAAGAATTATTATCTAATAATATAATTAAATGTAAAAACAAAATCAACGCCTACTGTACTGTTTCTTTTTTATCCGATATCTTTTGGGTTTTGATTCAATCCAAATCCATTTTGCTTTTCTTGAAAACACAACAATATCCGGCTAGCTAGCCGATGCGATGACGGAGGTTGAGGCGGTGGTGGCCTTGAATTTGAAAGAAGCGCACAGCTGGTGGGAACAGATTAACGAGTCGGTGAAGTGGCAGGATTCTATCTTCCATGCCCTCGCTGTCCTCTATGGACTTGTCGCCGCCGTTGCTCTTGTACCTACGCCTCCTCCTCCTCCTGTCTTATTGCTATTCACCTGAATTTAATTTCTATCTTCTGATGTCTAATTACTGTTACATATCAACAATAAGAATTATTATTTGATGCGCTTTCGATTGGGGTTTCCAGCTCTTAGGGTTATGTGCATGCGTGAGTTTTAACATTTTCATGGTTCATGGAATCGTTTCTTATGTTGGTTGAATTGGTTTTGGTATTCAGGTTCAATTGGTACGTATACAATTAAGAGTTCCAGAGTATGGTTGGACCACTCAGAAGGTTTTCCATTTTCTCAATTTCTTGGTCAATGGGGGTTTGTATCTCATTTTGTGTGATTTTATATGTTTTATGAACTTTTGGATTTTCTGAGATTATATAAACGTGTGTGTATGGTTTCTTCTATACTGCAGTTCGATGCGGGGTTTTTGTTTTCCGGCGGAATGTGCAACACATACATCCATTGGTTGGTGCTTTATGTTGAATAATGTGTTATATTTTGGTATTAGTTGTCTATGATTGTACCTAATCTATAAGCATGATTGCTTACATTCGTTAGATTGTGCAACATATCCTACTTGATTTACCAAGTCTTGCTTTCTTTACAACATACGCGCTTTTGGTTCTCTTCTGGGCAGAGATATATTACCAGGTTACTGTCCTTTGCTTAATCAATTATCCTGGTGAAATTTACAATATAATTTCTGCACTTATCCTGGTGAAATTTACAATATAATTTCTGCACTTGACATTGATTGATACTGGACAGGCACGTGCTGTATCTACTGATGGGCTTAGGCTGAGTTTCTTTACCATCAATGCTGTGGTTTATGTTATCCAGGTGAATCTCTTCTATGTTTCTTTACAATCAATCAGCTGATGCTTGGAACAATCAACTTAAACAATTCTTATATATCAAATTTAAGGCTGAAAACATTCTTAAAATGATCTAAGGAAACTCCTTTTCCAAATTGTTAGCCTATTATCCTTCATTCTGCAATACAGTTACGATAGCATGGTAAAAAACTTGTTAATTGTCGTAACAAGTCGTGATTGAAAAATAGAGGTAGAATAAGATTACAAGATTTAAATGTCATATTTTGGTCTAACAGTGACTATTTTATAAAACTTCTAATTCATGTGTTTCCCCTGAATCGTTATAAATATTAATGCACCCAACACTACAAATACCAAGCAGGAATTATAACAGGAACTTTAAACATACTGCTGCTTTTGTCAACCCCA
This sequence comes from Erythroxylum reticulatum, assembly GCA_025504915.1. NCBI lineage: Eukaryota > Viridiplantae > Streptophyta > Magnoliopsida > Malpighiales > Erythroxylaceae > Erythroxylum > Erythroxylum reticulatum. Next base: position 7,573,263 of record JANSVA010000216.1, on the reverse strand, counting down.
ACCCAATAGGCCACTCCTGCAGTCCTACTATATATTGAAAGGAAAGTGGAAATAGATAACTTAAATTGTTCATTGAAATTAAATCGCATGCAGTAAAATATGTACTTTTCTTCATTGTTAGCATGTCATTTCATTTTTCCCGCATGGTGCTAGATGTGGACCAATGTGGGATGCTTGTTTATCAGTTATGATGTTTTAGCCACTGTTTTTAATCTAACCCCTCAGCCTTTCCACCCAGTATTTGTTAACTGATACACATGTTGGCATATTTAATGTGAACTGACGTCACAGTTAGTCAAATGCAGTTCATTGAATTTAGCAACAAATAAGCATGGGCTAATGGTTGTTGTAGCTAGGTTGGTTGGTTCTAACATTAATCAAAAGGGATTGAAGAATCACGAATAGAAAATGACGTTGCCGCATGTTTTTACTATTAATACCTTTACCATGCTTTTGGCATGGTTTCTTGAGCAAGGTTGCACCATGCATGCCTAGGATTTTGATTCTAATGTATATGTGTGCCTTCTTTCAAGTTTCCATACATGCATCTGTGGAGGTGTTAGTATCTACGTATTCATTCTCAACCAATGTGTATTATACACATTTAGTCTTAGGATGGGTGCAAGAGGAGGTTATTTTCTAGGTCAACTGTTACAGATAAAGAAAGGTCTAGCCAAAACATTTACCAAACAAATCTAACTGGAAGATTATCATAATGAAGTTCGAAATTCACATTTAACAGGTCTCTTTCATTGATATTTGTGAACTCTTTTGACACATCATACTGATAGATTTAGTAATTGAATGACCTTTGTCAAAACACTGGCACAAAAGTTTTGTTTTTTCTTCATATGCATTTTGTTTCTGTTGTTCTGTCATGCAATTATCTTTTTGGATACCATGTTGTAAACTGCTGCTATGTTCAATATGAAAAGTCATACGCAAAGACCTAATGTTTCCCTTACAAAATTACTTGTTACTTTTAGCTAATTCTGTATTTGATCAATTTCAGATTGCTATGTGGCTGGTGTTATGGTGGAAGAATATCCCAGCCGTTGTCATTCTATCTAAGATGTTCTTTGCAGGTTCTTTTCTTAGTGTGCAGAATTTTCTTGTGATACCTAGTAGTTCGATAGTGATAACTGATGCAGCATGCTTTTCAACATGTTGGGCAGGAGTGTCTTTGGCTGCAGCTCTTGGCTTTCTCCTTTATGGCGGAAGGTAAACATTTACACTGACCCGCCTACATTGTGTGTATGGTAACAGAAGAACTTTATTTGTCATCATTTTAGTCTGAATAGCTAGATCATAGGCTAGATTATGATGTTTTACAAGTCATCGGGATTCATATGTGATGAAGCATTTTAATAGCTTTCCCTACTCCTAGGGACTAGTTTCAACCAATTAACCGGTGTCTTGTGGTTCTAATTGTAGTTTTTTTCACCATATGCGGTTTTCAAGTTCTGTGTAACAAAACTCAGATAAGTCGGCAGTTGATAGCTTTCTTTAGTGTTAGCAATTGTGGCATCAATATTTTTACCTAAATGCTATTTACCCTCATCTTCTGTCTCATCTTCTGTGACTTATCTTGACAATTTTAACTAATGCTGTCTAGTTGTCTGTACTGTATTTTGATCTAATGCATTTTGCAATTGTCATGTTTTGCAAGGCTGTTCTTAATGTTGCAGCGCTTCCCTGTGGAATCCAAAGGGCGGCGTAAGAAGCTTCAAGAAGTAACTTCTCACTAAAACTGTTTGGACTTTTTGCTTTCACTCTATTTTTATGTAACATGTGGTTGCCCCTCTTTTACTTCCTTACAGGTTGGGTATGTGACCACAATATGTTCCTTATGCTTCCTCATCAGATGCATCATGGTGAGCCGACTCACTTCTTTTAAGACATACTTTAAAACCTTGATTGTAGGTTAGTCAAATGGTGCCTCGGCATGTTGAAGTTTGAAAAGATAAGAGTTCAATGCTTACAATGACCCAATGAAGTATGTAATATGATATAAAAGTCATCAATGATTACTAAGGCTGTTCCTTTTGTACTCCATTCTTGGGCAAGCAAAATAATATTGAGGGATTCTGCTGTTGATTTTGCACGGGCGTCTGACTTCATCCTTTATTGTTATTTGCCCATGTTAGATGTGCTTTGATGCTTTTGATGAAGCTGCAGACCTAGAAGTTTTGGATCATCCAGTTTTAAACTTCATATATTACCTGGTAAGTTTTATTTGAATGCCTTACCAGCCAGTCAGTCAGCTTGTCAGTTCCATGATACTCCTTTAGCTAAAGATTTTCATTTGATAATGTTGCTACAATATAGCTAAGAACTAAAGGAAAATGTTCTTTAACCTGCTTCTCTACCATTTTCCAATACTCTGTTCAACAGTCATAATGTTTGCTAGTTCATAATATACATATATTTGTCTTAATCTGTGATTGGCTGAAGTGAAGTTTTGTTCAATTTCTTAATGATATGGTTACCTTTTGATTACAAGATCACATATGCACAATTGTTTGAATATATATGATGTCCACAAGGAATGTAGGTTAATCCTTCAGAATGTTATTGCATTTTTAGTCGATATCCCTGCATGGAAAATGATCGAACCCAAAATTGTCTGTTCCTTAGATTTGCATTTCAGGAGGATATGGTGAGAATTAACATAATTATGGGTTTGTGTAGTTGGGTCACAACAACAAAATCTTTTTATTGTATCGTAGGATTTTTACCATTACCCTATTTCTGAATGCAGCTAGTGGAGATTTTACCGTCAATCTTGGTTCTTTTCATTTTGAGGAAGTTGCCTCCAAAGCGTGGCATCACACAATACCATCCTATTCGTTGAGGAGAGTGGAGGCAAGAATACGATGTGAAGCAAATGCTAGAAGTGATGAAATGCTTGTTGTAATAAAGCTTTTGAATATCATCTAACGACAAGCAAAGGCAAAACTGTCCTTTTGGAAAACCAAGGGACTCCTTTAGAATGGAATCTAACATATGAAATGTTCTTGTTAGGGAATATTGTTGGTCCGTGAAAGAGGCATAAGCTTCTGAGGATTGCACAGATACGTATGGTTGTTGTTGTGGCCTTGCTTCATGAGATTTGGTTCCTCTTTTGTTCCAATACAATCTTACTGGACACCATATATGGCAGTAGAGAAAGGCGTTTATTGAATGATTGGTTGTGGTCACAAGAAAGTTGTAAGCTGAATGATTTCTCCACTATTGGATTTTATGTTAACTACATTTCTAATCTCCCTTCTGATGTATGAGTTGCCAGTTTCCTCTCCTTCTCACCCTTTTTGTGTGTTCAAGGCAGGACATAAAATCATCTAATTGACGAATGCTTACAGTTATGTTTTTGGATAGTTTACTGCTATAAGATGATTACTAGAGCATTCGAGTTGAATGAAATTGCAAAAATGAGGGAACGTACCTGTTTAAGATGGTGGCTTGCAAAGATGCTTTCCAACTTGGTTCACTGAGAAGCTATTCGATCAAAGTTACTCCAGGCTTCTCTTCGCTTCTGCTATTTGGAAGGCGAATTTGAGATCCTGGTAACAGGTTTATTATACCTTGAGAGGCATTTTGAAGTTTGGTTAACAGAGTGGACTGGTAGGATTTATTTCTCACTTCTACCATTCTCGTCTTATAGTAGTACCTTTGAATGGTTGTTTTTTGGTTTATGTACCCACCATAAGCTTAAGTTGAACTCATGACCATAGGAGTCGGCTTCTCAGCCCAACATTCTGTAGCAAAATAACCTGCTCTTACTGGGTGGCCCATAATCCTATGGTTTACTTTTTGATGGAGCAATCGTTTACCCATATCGTGTTGACAATATTACACGTTGCAATTTGCATCAAAGTCTGTAATTTACACTAATCAAATGTAAAAAGAGAAGAGGGGATCTCATTGATCATACAAATGAGAAGAAAACAAAAACAAATTTGTGTTTCTTATTTTTACACCAATTGCTGTCAAAAACTACAACCTACAATTGGTACACCACACAGCAGATCTGTAGATTGTAGATCTCAATCACTACCGTAACCTTCCTTAAAACCACAGACCTTTCATGGGTATGTACGGATGGTCTTAAATATTCATATTCATGAAATTAACGACGTAAGATTGGTATCATTTGATCAAAGGTTTCGTCAACTCCTCTCTCTCTCTCTCTCTTCTAAGCTTATCACTGGATTTGAATTTATTGAACGCATTCCAAGTATCCTATCAGTCACAACAATGACATTAGTGCTTTGTCCTTCAATTATTTACTAATCGAATTATTTCATTCACACAATCCCACCTCCAACATGATATTGAAGCATATCATATAATGTATAATATGGTTGATAGAATATAACAATAGAATAAATGAAGTATATATCATATAATATAATATAGTTGATAGAATATAACAATAGAATAAAATTTAGTCATTTTATTTTAAATTAAAAGAGTAAAAAAAATACAAAATTTTCATATAATTTCACTCATGTTAAAGTATATTTTTATTACTTAAAAATACTTTATAATATTATATATACTAAAAAAATATTATTAAATTTTATCAAATTATTTTAATAGAATTTACTTTCAAAATTAATCTAAATCAATCATGTAAATTATATTATGTATTCAATAGTTATTTATACAATAATTTATGTTAAAATAGTTCAATAAAATATTGTAATACCACTTTTTAAATTTAAAACAATAAAAATATTTTTAAAAATTAAAAAAAATCTGTTATCTAAATAAAAAATAATTCAAACACAAAAATTAAAGGACAAGTTGACTTACCAACTAAAGAAGAGCATTTCCAAGACATTTCTTTAGTTAATGTACTCTTTTATTGGTTGCTAATTAATGTAAATGAATTGTGTGGGTAGCAAGTAGGTAGACATTAGGAATTTGTGAGGGCCTACTACCTTGTTAGGTGTGGTGGTGTGACTAAATTTTATATTTTATTGAAATAAATTAAATTAAAAAAACCACAACCGTTATGAATATAATTAATTAAAAGTTTATTTTTAATTAAAATTTAATTTCTTTAATACGTGTTTTCTAATTATATTTGAAAATTTTGATATTTTGTTAAATCTTTGTGACTATAGTCTATTATTTGCTTATCATGGCCAAATCTTTTAATGCTTATATGCATACAAAACAACAACATAAGAGAGACAAGCTTGAATTTACAGCTAAGCTAAAGCTATAACATACAGACTTGCTTCCTTTTCCTTGTTGCCGTTGTTCTTTGACCACCAAAATTCTATCTTTGATTATGATATTCATAATGTGCACACATATACATAAATACATACAAATTCGATAGAAAACAAAAGTCCTTGTTTGGTGGCTTGTTGATAGATATTAATAAAGATGTAAACAAGGTTTGATCTTTATCGTCATATTCAACTAGTAACGCTAAACTATTGTGTAATGTTTGTGTTGTTCTGCTTCTGGATTCCCTCATTCTCTTGGCTGATGTATGTTAATTAGAAGGGTTTGGGAACAAGAAGGGTTTGATCTTTATCGTTATTTCTTACAAATTTTCCCATCATTTTGCAGTAGACTGTTGTCTAATGGTGGTGGGCTAGTTCTAGATCGCTTCTTCGTTTGATGTTGGCTTCAGTTGGAAAATTTTGGCAAACATAAGCTGTATTTCCTTGCTGCTCCGCCTGTTTTCTTTTACCTCCTAACGTTGAACTCGGAATGATCTGTTCTTCTTCTCACTTGGATCATTCTGATTCAGCTTAATCTGGGTTCCTTCTTTTTTCTGCTGTTGTTCCTGGGGTCTTGTTTGACTCTCCTACCTCAATTTCGTTCTTCAGATTTTGGGTCTGTACCGCTTGCGTTTTGTGTTGGGTGTTGTTTGATTTCTGGGTTATGTAAATCTGTCTTCATTTCATACCTATCAATTGAAACAAGGCTAGAGAAGATGAGAGGAAAATCTGGGGCACCAGGAGTTTACTTTGTACTGAACACAGGAGCTAAAATTCCTGCAA
>JANSVA010000216.1:7550099-7560484 GCA_025504915.1 Erythroxylum reticulatum | reverse complement strand
GTAGAATTTGAAGAAGATGATAAAGGAGGGCTAGGGGATCTAGAGATCTCTTTGCATGCTATAACCCGAGAGGGTGGTAGTCACAAACTATGCAACTAAAAGTGATGGTGGAGGGAAGACCAATGTGGGTACTAATCGACTATAAGAGTGCCCACAACTTTATTATTATTGTTGCTGTAAGACAACTTGGTCTCTCGATCATTCATAAGACCAGATTACAAGTACCAGTAACTAATTAGGAGAAGGTTCATAGTTTTAACATGTGTGAGATCGTCTCATGTTAGGTTAATCATGACATTTTTTATACTAATTAATATGTTATTCCCTTAGAGGGGGTGATGTTGTTTTGGTAGTTAAATGGTTGCATACTTTGGGGATAATTATATGGGATTTTGCTGATTTAACAATGAGCTTTGACTTTAGATGGAATTGAGTTAAATGGTAGGGACAAAGGTTGGATAAGGAGGTAAGAACTCATAACATTCAAGAGTCCTTTCCACCATTTGTTGAGTTAGAGAAGTTATTGGTTGTGTTCTCTGACCTATTTAGTGAATTGACAGAACCACTCTTTACCCATGAATGTGACCACTAGATTACACTCCTCTCAAGCTTAACACCAGTAATAGTTAGACTTTATAGATATCCTCACCAATATAAAGATGAGATCGAATGATAATGTGATGATATGTTGACCTGTGGTATCATCAAGCCAAGTAGATTGTCATTCTACTCCCCTGTGTTGCTTATTCCTAAGCACAATAGGTTATAGAGATTATATGTTAATTAGGAGTTAAATGCCAAAAGTGTAAAGGATAAGTTCCCTATTTCAATGATGGGGAAATTATTAGATGAATTGTATAGAGCGAGGTATTTTTCCAAGTTGGACTTGAGGTCCAAATATCATCAAGTTCAGATGGATGAGGTAGTTGTGGAGAAGCCAACATTCTGGACCCATCATGGCCATTTTGAGTTTTTGGTCATACCTTTTAGCCTTGCTAATGCTCTATCAACATTTCAAGCCTTAATGAATGAGATCTTTCGATCTTATTTATGTAAGTTTGTCTTTTTTATGGCACATTGATGTATAGTAAGACATCTATTAAACATTTACAACACTTATGCATTATTTTTTATTTATTCCGTGCTCATCAACTGTTAGTAAAGAGATCCAAATGTGCCTTTAGGGAAACTAAGGTGACATACTGGGGTCACATTGTTCACAATGTAGGTGTCTTAGTATATTCCTTAAAAGTCTAAGCAATAATTGAATAGTCAACCACTTAATTGATTACAACCCTTCATAGATTCCTTGTTTTAACTAGGTATTGCAAATAATTCATCAAGCGCTATGGTGACATAACAACATTGTTGCAAGTTTGTTAAAAAACTTCCAATTGAATGAAGCAACTGCGAAGGCCTTTTTCACACTTAAATAAGCCCTAATTAAATCCCTAGTTCTACAACTACCTAGTTTCAATGAAGAGTTTGTGGTTGAGTGAGATGCCTTCAGGGAAGGAATTGAAGTTGTTTTGCATTAAAAGGGCCATCTTATTACATTGTTTAATAGGCGGGTTCCAAAGAGGTACTTCAAATTACCGACATATGAAAGAGAGTTGATTGGGCTCGTAAAGGCAGCATAATACTAATGTTCATATCTATAAGGGAGGTCATTCCCATTTCTTATTAAAACATACCATTTTAGTCTCAAATACCTACAAGAGCATCATTTGTCTACCTCCCCACAATAGCATTAAGTGAGTAAATTGATGAGTTTTAATTTCAAGGTAAAGTATTGAGCTAGTTTTTTAGATCAGGAAACAGATGCACTATTCCAACAAATAGAGGTGACAAAAGGGGTCCTATGAGCAATTGTTCAATCGCGATTGACATTTTTTTATGCAATAAGATAGGAAATTGCAGCAAAGACTGATTGATAAGAGTTACGACAACAAGCAAAATTAGAAGAAGCAAGTGTTGTTTGGACAGTTTAGGAGGGACTGATTTTGTAAAATCAGGGTCTATTTACCCTCAGATTTTGCCCTGATTCACATAATCTTAGTAGGAGCTCATAACTTCACACATGAGGGCCTTTAGAAAATATTACACCAAGTCAAGGCTGATTTTTTTAAAGAAGAAATGAGGGGAATAGTTGTATAATTTATGTAACAACGCAATATGTAACAGTAGAATAAATGGGAAAATCTCCATCCAACAGGGCTGATACAACCCCTAACTATTCCCATTTAGATTTGGGCAACATATCGATGAATTTCATCGACAGGTTGCTAAAGGTTGGGGGTTAGCCTCTCTTATTTGTGGTGGTAGACAAATTTTCTAAAATGACTCATTTTACACCCATAGCACATCCTTATACTGCCTTCTCTATGACTCATGTGTTTTCTTAGAAGAATTTTAGATTACATGGCCTTTTAAAATCAATTGTGAGTGATAGAGATAAAGTGTTCAAGAGTATGATTTGGAGAGAGTTGTTTAAATTATGCGGGACAAAATTAGCTTATTCATTTGTATACCTTTTGCAGTCAGATGGTCAGATAGAGGTAGTGAATAAGACCATTGAGATGTAATTGTGATGTTATATGAGGCAAAGGTGGAGAAGTTGGGTGGAATGAATTCATTGGGTTGAATTTTATTATCACATGCTTCCATTCTGCATTGCAATTGACGCCATTTCGTGTGATGGATGGTTGTGACCTCCCAAGTTTTTTGTCCTATAATTATGGCACCACTAAGTTAGATGTGTCAGACCAAGCCTTTTTGGAGAGAGATGAAGTAAATTGGATGAATTAAGGGACAACTAATCTAGGTGCAAGCAAAAATGAAGTAAATATATGACCTTTACCATCATGAGGTCACATTTACGTTAGGGGCATGGGTGAGGATAAAATTATAACCTTACAATAAGTTATTAGTGGTTCGATGGGATTCTCATAAACTAACCCCTAAGTATTTAAGACATTTCACGATATGCAGTAAATTAGCAAGGTAGCTTAATTATTTGGCCTTACTTAAAACGTAAAAGATGTCTCTTAAAAAATTCAATCGTTATGGTGAAGAATTGGAAGAAATTGTTTGCAAAATGTGAGAACATTTGTTTTAAATTAAGGTAAAAGAATAAATTGTAGATAATTTGTTAAATAGCTATTAGCTATACTTATATGATTCGCCAAGTAAACATTGTTAATTAAAAAATTAAACATTTTATTTATACTTTTAATAATTTTAATTAATATGTTAATAAAATTATAAAATATAATTTATTCTTATGGCTAAAAATGACACTAGTAATAACTGTTTGAAAAACCATGCTTCAAATATTAGTTAATTACATCAATAATATAATTGAAAATTAAGTTAATGTTTGAAAAATCAAGTAACTTTAAAGGCCATGGAAACATGAATAAGCTTAATTATGAATAAGTTGCCATAAAATGAATAATGTAAGAACATGTTTTAATAAGTTAAACTTTTAAATTTAAATTTCAAATAATTTAAAGAAATTGTCTTCCAAATTTATGATTTTGAAAAATTAAATTATTTATTAATATTACATAGACGAAGAAGTAATTTAAATATAAAAAGTATTAAATCTAAATTAAAGTATTATCATTAATTTTTATTTTTAATGATTAATATGTTTCAAATTGCAAAAAGACTATTTAGTATTATATTTTTTATTTACAATTTTTACATATGTAAAATTGTAAATTACAATTTACAATTTTTACATATTTTTTATTTACAATTTTTACAATTATCAAATTAAACTGGTTTAATAATGGCTAAATTAGCATTTTACATAATTTGAGAAAGTAGTCTGGGTGTCCAACATGAAACACACACCAGACATCCGATGTGATGGCTCAGTTATCGTTCCGATGTTTTGTCCACTACACATACTCTTTTTAAGTTCAGTCTCTGCTTCGCCACACATTGAAGATACCGATACACCGTCACCTGCAAAATACAGAGCTTGAGTATCAGCGACAACTGGGTTACGATGTGCTCTGACCATTTCACTTTTATTGTTTTTGTTAAGTGAGTATATGCCTACAGAAACCAATACCATCACTAGCTTACTTTCAATGGATTACGAAAGAATCGAAAAGTCCCAGGTACTAGCTTTCCATCGTCATCCTCATCTTCATCTTCATCTTTTTTCTTCGATTAAACCGTCAATTCTTGGTCCATCTTTTGATGGTTTTCTTTACTTTCTCTTTACTCAATGTGTCTGCTTTAGTGCTCAAGTTCGCTTAGAAAAAACACCTGTTCATTCTGATCTGCTAAAAGTAGAAGCATTGTTTAAGATTTATGAATGTTTCACAAATGTAACTAAATTTGATTCCTAGAACAGGGTGGAGGATTGTCACCAGGAAAGCTGAGAAACATCCTTTTAAAAGTGGAAAAGAAGTCCAACGAAGAAGAAGTTGAATCTGTCTGCTCCTTGACCTCTCGGCCCACTGACCTTGATGAAACCGGTATATATTGATGTATGTATCCCATTTTTCCTTTATCTTGTTGCTTCTGTCCTTAATATGTTTGTGGCTTGTTACTGCTTCTAATGCATTTTGTTGATTCACCGTCCCATATAATCTCTCAAATCTAGATGTTCCAAATTTGTCCTATATAATCTCTCAAATCTAGATGTTCCAAATTTGTCTATTCTATAAATGTACCATTAATGCGTTCCTAGTTTTGAAAATCGTCCTTTGTCGCAAGTTTTCATCCCAACTGGAAACTCGCCCTCGCTTAATGCCTTTATCGTATGGGACATGTAACATGGATGGATCAGATTAACATGGATGGATCAGGAAGAAACTAAGGGACAACAAGGCTGATTTGATCATATTGCAAAAAGTGGTAGACATTTCACATAAGCAGGTCTCATGGCAGATAAGCAAAATTATGCCAACTTAAACAGCTTGGCCAACTGGAGTAACCTTTGCTGCTGAAGCCTTGGCCTTTCACAAGATTTACCTAAGCCAAGACTACTAAGGAAAGAATACTTTGAAGTTTGAACCCCAAACTTTCATTTCTGAAAGCGTTTCCAAAATTTTGGGTGGTTCCTGTGAACCATTGAGTTAAAGTTTAATGTACATGTCATGTTACTTCTGTCGTGTTAGCCAATGTACTGACTGGAAATTTCTGCAGGAGGTGATAGGTCTGGCAATTGCAAAGATGTAGATGTTGATACTGTACTTCCTGAATGCTTCACTTCAACATCAGTGGAAACCATGGCACAAATGGTTAGCAGTTGTAGTTAAAGATCATTTTGAAAAATCAAGAATTAGGTCTTAGTAAGATTTGTTAAATTGCAACAGTAAGCATGATACACTACTCTATCCTGAATTTCTGAGTTTCAGTCGACAGAGCAGGCCCCACAAAGACTGCCTTTTGCACCATTCTCAAAAGGGGCACCATCCAAATGGGATGACGCTCATAAATGGATAGCAAGCCCCAATTGGCATCATCCAAAGACTGGACAAATGCATCTGTTGGGTAGTCAGGGAGTTGGATCAAGGAAGAAGACTACTGGTTATTTAAATCGACAAGCTTCCGCCAACATGGTTGTTGAAGTTCCTGAACATACATATGTTGCTTTTGAAGAATCAGATACAAAATGGGTTAATGCCAGTCAAGCTAAGAAAGAAATTGGGACGAACAGAGATGTTGGCTGGGAGTCTAATTCACACCCAATTGCAGAATCATGTGGCAAGCCTGTGCTTATGATAGAGAATTCTGTTGGTGAGTCAGCAAGTGATTAAAATCTTGGTCCATAAGATAACTTCATTTTCAAATCTAATAGTTTCTAAAGCAATTGATTCTGTTTCCTGTTTTTGATCAACTATGCTTCACAGGATGGTTATACCTTACTTATGCAATCAAATTATTAATGTATTTTAAGTATGTGATTAGATTGTCTCATGCTGTGTTCCTTTGACTATTTTTGGCCTCAAAACAATGCAACTGACTATCCTTGGTACACTAGAAATGAAAATGTGGAAGTGGAAATAATCATTGCTTTCTTTATTCTTCTGAAAGTTGAACATGTGATATAGATGAGAGCAGAAAAGTTAGGAGTTTCTCTTTGTGATTTCTTGTTTTAATAGCTTATGACTCTACGAGGAAGGTTTTATTTATTAGTATCAGGTTCATTGTGCTATATACACTGTACATTGGAGCGTTTTTCCTAGCATAACCTCTTAATGGTAAAGTCACTATGCTTGTATGGCAGTGGGCAGATGTGAGGAAAGATCAAATCTTCTCCATGGTGTCAATTATTTAGCTTTTTTTGTAATTTTCTCTTGGTTTGTGCTGAATCCTGTGATTTCATCACATTTTGTGGGGGTGTTGATCCTCCAACATAAATAATCATTGATATATTCCTTGGATCGAATTCTTATATCAACAGTATTTTTATTCCTAGAAGGTTGTAGGCAGATATAGATCAAACATTTTCTATGTTGTTCAGGAAAATTGGCCTCATTATATTTGGCTTCTTACAGATAGTTTACAAGACTGTTTTTCAGGTTGTCTAACTAGAACCTGCTTACATGATGCAGCCGTGTTTATAGAGATGATAAGCCTTAGCGCTGTTTGGTACTGATAGAATTTGAGTGAATGTCATGTGAAAGAGCCAATTGCTTAGGCAACCAAACTTAGCATGTTATGTGCAAAAATCAAAATTAGGATTTATTGTTATGTTTCAGGGGTACAATTTAGTGGAAGCTTTCTAACATAGCTGTTAAAGGCCGGTTGTGTTTTGTTATTGACAAAATAAGGTTTCTGTACATATCTTCAGAATGAAGATTGAACAATTTTAGAAATATTCAGTACATATTAATTGTTCAACTTTTCTTGCAGTCAATCATAGCCAACATAATTCATCTTTGACAATTCATAGTGCAAGTACATTTATTCCACCTCCCTCAACCGCTGGATCGGTTTCATTGAGAGATACGGGTACAGAAATGACTCCTACTGCTAGTCAAGAACCATCCAGGACAGCAACTCCAGTAAGGGCATCAACACCAATTCGTAGTCCAACTTCATCTCGGCCATCAAGTCCTGACAGAGCTATACAATCTTCATTTCCAACAAATGCTCTCAATAATCATCTTGGTCCTAAAAATGAGTTATCCAAAAGAGAGATGCAAATGAAAACTAGGAGAGAAATAATGGTTCTGGGGACACAGCTGGGTAAGCTTAATGTTGCTGCGTGGGCTAGGAAAGAGGAGGACGACAAAGATTCATCCACCTCTTTGAGAACTGTAGCCACAGAACAACCAACTAAAACTGTGATTGAAATGCGTGCTGCAGCATGGGCGGAGGCAGAGGAGGCTAAGTATTTAGCAAGGTACTATGTTCTAAGCAATGATTATTTAATTTGAATTAGTGCATTGTTCTTCTCCCTCTTCATTTCTATTCCATACATTGTATGTTTTGCTAGTTTCTAAAGGTTTTGATGTATATTTCTTATCCGAATATGAACTACGCCTATGCCTTGCTGGTAATACTTCTGGTTGGACGAATGACATGTTTGATTGACCAGAGAAAAAGAGAAAAAATATGGATTACCTGGGGGTATAACACTTAAGAGACTATTGTGCTGGACGGACACCTGGTTGCTGGTTTTCCAAAAACTGGATTGGTGATTATGATTGCTTTATTTCAGGTTCAAACGTGAAGAGATGAAAATTCAAGCGTGGGAAAATCATCAAAAAGCCAAAACAGAGGCTGAGATGAGAAAAATTGAGGTACTTTAAATTGTTGTAATTAATCGTTTACTGGTGTAACAATGATCATTCTTTGCTCTGGATTTATGCTTCAAGGCCAAGAACCAACTATTAAGATTGTGAAGGGAAAGATATTATTACAATGGATTAACCTCTTTTTTTAAAATTTTGATATGATTAAAAGTTTCCCCAGGGCATTGTGTTGTGATGAACATGTGTTTTGATTTGTACATTCGAAAACTTTTAGCGTGGACACAATCTTTCTATGGCATTCCTACTGTTTTCCGATATCCGAGTTGGAGAATATTACACAGATTTTAACAATGGATTATGGGTTAAAATGCTGAATGACTTCCGCTGCCTCGCAGGTGGAGGTTGAAAGGATGAGAGCGAAGGCCCATGATAGGATTATGAACAAATTAGCATCGGTGAGGCACAAGGCAGAAGAGAAGCGAGCAGCTGCAGAAGCCAACAGAAACCGGCATGCCGCAAAAGCAGAGCAACAAGCAGACTATATCAGAAAAAATGGACGCATGCCTTGTTCGTTTTCCTGCTGTGGTTGGTGCTCCTAAGACCAAAAGAACCAGAACGAGAAAGCTATATGTGACTTCACTTGTTTTCAGATATTTAACATTCTTGAGTTAATGATGTACTATGCATTTTCATCTCTCCTATACGTGTTCAGCTTCATATCTCCTACAGGTGATGTTTAACTTTTGACAACTGTTATGTTAAGTTGAAGCCTTTCCTGATTCATGTTCATTGACATATGCCCAGACATTTGCATGTTTTAGCCTTAACATTTCCAAATTAATTAAATCAATTTGAACTCTTTCACCATATTCAATTATAATAATTTTAAATAATTAAATCTGAACCAAATTTATTAAACCTTTGTATAATTTATTAATATATACTAAACTTTTGCTTATAATCCTTTGGTTTTTTTGTTTTTGCTTATAATTTAAAAAATGGCAATTAAATACTCAAACTTTCTTTTTTTTTTTAATTTTAGCCCGACTTTAATATTTTCTGTAGTAATTTACCACATAAAATAGAAATCCTAAATAGTTATGTACATTATACTTAATTAAGTTTAATTAAACGACATTGAAATTCTTACCTAGGTTCATTTTCACGGAGACCTTAAGATGACAAATTGAGATTTCATTTAAATTGTTAAAAACTACAGTATTGTCATTTCGCACCAGTGTGATAGAGTATTGTTATCGTCTCGCATCGACATGACAAAGTTTAATTTAAGAATTTTAACCTCAAAATAAATATAATGTATATAATTGTTTAGGATTTTTGTCTTCTACATCAAGTCATGTCAACAATATTAACAAAAATATGAATGTCGGGATATAATTGAAAAAAATTAAAAATTTTAATATTTAATTGTCACCTTTTCAAATTCAGATTATAATTATAAAATTGAATAAAATTTAAATTTTTTTAATTATACCTAAAACTTATGTTTAATTCAACAATGTGATTTAGGATTAAAAAAATACTAACTTATAAATTATCAACATTTAGATTTGTATTTGTGGTATGAAATAAATTTCACAATTTGATTATCACATATTTGTATTTTCATTTTTATTAACAATAATAATTATTAATCATTGGTTAATACAAATTGGTTTATCCCTTTTATTTCAGAAATACAATGCAAATTCAAATCAGGAATTTCAGAGAACCTTTAGCTCTAAAAGGAAAGGAGCTTTACCATCTCCCTTCTCTCTCTCCTCTTCACTAACTTCTGATCTCTTTCTCTCTCTATAAAATCCTCTTTCAGAAAGGATAATACTTACGTGCCCACATACACACACACACTCACACTATATATTCATTGGCTAAGTTTTGATCTGTTACTTGCAACTTTCTTTGTCTCTTCTCATATACAAATTCCTCTGGAATTGGATCTGGTTTTCGGGTGGTCAATTGGATCTGTTGTTGCCGGAAGTTTCATCGACCATGGCGGCGACGACTCAGCGACAGCAACCACCGGCAGCGACGGTGACGACGCTTTCTTCCGAGGAAGAAGCATTGAAAAGGAACACTGATTGTGTTTACTTTCTTGCGTCTCCTTTAACCTGCAAAAAGGTTCAGTCTGTCTCTTCTTTTTCCCTTTCATGATTATCTAGAAGAATTAATCTTTGAAGGCCGAAACCATGCTGATTTATTTCTCTGGGGTTTTTGGGAACACTTGTGTAGTTGGGGTTTCAGATTTGGTTTTTGCTTGGTCCAATTTGGAAACAAGTTTTAGTGAATCTGCATGTTACGTTGCTCGTTTTTTGGTATGTCGTCTTTTAGTGGCTCTAGGGTTTTCATGGCTCATCATCTTTTAGTGTTGTTTTATTATGGTCGTGTTTTCGGCGATCGTCATCAACAAATTAGAGTTTGGAAAGGCATATATCATCAACAAATTAGAGTTTCGGAAGGCATATGGTATTAAGTATAATGTGGATTTTAAACTAAGTTTATGAGTATTATTTGTAATCTAATCACCAGTAACTATCGGATGAAAAGCAATGGAACTAAATTAAACAAATTAGAGTTTCGGAAGGCATATGGTATTAAGTATAATGTGGATTTTAAACTAAGTTTATGAGTATTATTTGT
>JANSVA010000216.1:7506954-7541534 GCA_025504915.1 Erythroxylum reticulatum | reverse complement strand
CACATCAATCATATTAGTAGTAATTCAATACAGAAGTTTAATATAGAACAAACACAGTTTGCTTCAGATTAGCATTACCTTCCAAGATCCAGAAACATCTGGATGCGGACGCTCTATCCTGTTTATCAGCATCATGCAATACACATCTTGCATAGACATTATTAATTGCAAAATATTATGAATACTCAATTACATACATATGTATATATGTTGTGTATAATGTATGCTCAATGATAATCCCGGCTATATTACCAAAATTCACATCTTATGTTCATTATCGTTTCATATCGTATACATCTAATTTAACTTAGGTTTACACTTCATTTGTACATGATCATTCTACATTCACCATTCAATCTTTATCCTTTGCATATGTCTAGCTTATTCTTAGGCTTACACCTCAAGAACACTTGGTTATTCTAATATTATAAGTCAATTTCTCGTCATTTCTTTTCTAACATTATATGCTCTCATAATACCCAATTCCCATTCACATTTACTTAATACATATTACTCAACTCCTCTGAATCATAACTACAGTTATATAAACATCTTCATTCTCATTATACTCATGCCTTTGATATTTTGATATTAACTATTCATTCACTAAGTTATAACCTCCATTATCACTTCATATATATCGCACATTTAGTCACTTAATCTAAGCATCATTCTAGGATCAATTCAAGCTCCATTTAAGCCTAAATTAAGTTCAAATGGCCAGTAAATGTCCTTTAGGCAGACATCATGTTCTCTAGGTGGACATTATCGGGTTTTCCAGCTTTCCAGCTCCACCCATGCCCGTTTGAAAGGACATCATGTCTGTTGGGTGGGCATTCACGAGATATCTACAGAAATGTAAAATTTTGACCCTTTAGACAACAAAATCTCTCCTTGGGGTCTTATAAAATTTGTTGAACTCAAGGTCCTCTTTAAAAGAATACTTAAATGACCTCAATCCGACATCCACTGCAAAAGTTACGCCTCTTGCCCTAAAATCTATCAAATTGTATCCATATTTTCCAGATTTCTAACTCATTACTTACTACATTCAACACCTTATGATTGGTCTATCATTTCTAGTTTAATTACTCATTATTTCCCCATCATTCTTAACTCTATTTCAGCTCAATTTTATTTATAAAAAAATTATAGTCCATGATTGATCATGAACACTAAAAACAAAACATATACATATATACATTCATCATCAACTTTCTGCATATGTTTAACTTCATTTCCACTTTCATTTCACTTCTAAATATCACCTTAATTTTTCCCATTTCAAGACACCACATTACTCCCTTTCTTTAGCTCTAGAATCATTTTAGTTCATCTCCAAAACACCTAAAGAGATCCACATTAATACACTAAGAAAATATAATATAAAACTCATTATCTATCAAATTTTTTCTGCACTTTTTCCTACACCATCCTTAATGATCATTCTAACTCAAATCATCTCAAAAACAACTTATGAAATATTGATCATCATATATATAATAGTAAGACATGAATTTACCCACATTTCTCATTCACATTTCAGCATGTACCCATCCTCATTTTATGGTCATTTAACTCTTAACTATCATTAAAACATGTTTTATTCAACAAATAAAGAAGAGTAATGCTTTATACTTACTTGTTTACTTCAAGATCTTCAAATAATACTTAAACCCTAGCTTCTCCCATGCATCCCACGATCATCATTTTGCCAAAGTAGAATAGGTTTTTTTTTAAGAAGAAAAGATAGTAAGAACTTTGAAGTAGCTAGTGATGAAAGAAAGCAAGGTTCAACTTTGATGTTTGAAAAAGAGAGTGTCGTGAGAAGGAGAGGAAGATGAAGAAAATGAAGATGAGAGTAGCTAACAAAGAGAGGAGTAACTAGCAAGTGAAAGACCAAAAATGAGAGTGGGTCTTTCACTTAATAAAAATCGTAGGTTAAGACAAGTGGTGTGGAAAGTGACAATTGTCACTTGCCACATGTCACTTTTTCATGGTTCTCTTTTAGTCTTTTAATTAGCTAGTCCATTTGTGTCCCAATTCTACTCCAATTGACTCCTAATTTTAAACTTGTTACTTGCCACATGTCACTTTTTCATGGTCCTTTTTTGGTCTTTTAATTAGCTAGTCCATTTATGTCATAATTCTAATCTAATTGACTCCTAATTTTAAATGACATATGTCACTAAATCCTAATGTCATTCATCAAAATTTCTACTACCATTTGACAATTATTTATGCTATTATTCATCAATTTTCTCGCCACTTGGTATTTTTCGTAGTCCAAAAATACCCTTAGTTCCAGAAAATTCTCAAATTTCACCAAAAAATCTAAATCACTACTTATACACACCAACTCATTTTTACGACATATAATCCATAATTCACATTATAATCACATTAAAACAATCATTTATACCCAAAAAAATGACAAATGAGTGGATGAACAAATCATCATAATGTGTGCAAAATTCAAGTTCATGTGTGTGTATGCTAACATTATGCATGAGTATGAAATGCATTTTTTCTAATCTCTTATTATTATTTCTCAATTACAAAAATCTATGGTTTTAACCTTTAGTATGAAAACGAGAGATTACAAAAAAATTTATTAACTAAAACTTAGTTTATTATAAAAAAAAGCCTATGATGTTGTTTTGGGATAATAAGGCAGCTATTGAGATTGGTAATAATCCAATACAACATGATTGAACTAAACATGTTAAAATAGATAAGAATTATATTAAATACAATCTTGATTATGCTGTAATACAAATTCCTTGTACTAGAAGATTAGACCTATTGGCTAATA
This sequence comes from Erythroxylum reticulatum, assembly GCA_025504915.1. Taxonomy (NCBI): domain Eukaryota; kingdom Viridiplantae; phylum Streptophyta; class Magnoliopsida; order Malpighiales; family Erythroxylaceae; genus Erythroxylum; species Erythroxylum reticulatum. The sequence continues at coordinate 7,538,719 of JANSVA010000216.1, read as the reverse complement.
TTATGACTTATGCTATCAATATTGGGTCATTCTATAGAGCGATATCCAAGTTGGCATGCATCATATCTATGCCCTAACTTGAGAGGAAGAGTTAGAAAGAATGAAATGCTTTTTTTTCCCCTATTTTATATTATCTTATTATATATATTTCCTATATAGTTTTCCTTAATTTAGGAATAGATAAACAACTATATAGTTGATCTACTCAACATGTATGGGTACTTGTATCTAGTGTGTGTATATATCCATACACACACGCACACATATATCATTGATTTATATGAAACATAATTCCACATATTTTTTACTAAACTTTTAAAATTAAAATGCTCTTTTTTAATAATGACAAAATATTAATTATTATTATTTAGATGTGTATTAGGTAAGTCACCAAATGCATTAAATAGCATATAAATCACATATTTTAAGTTTTTTAATTGACAAGAAAATGATTCAAAATCAAATAACGAATTCGATTCAATTGGTGTTTATGTAAATCATAATGTGTCTCCACCCCTGACCAACCATCTTGTTTAAAGTTTTAAATGAGTTGCAATCCTTTTTATTGTAATTGCTACAAAGCCACAGGTTTAAATTGCACCTTAATGTTACTTAAAAGGGCTAAGTCCTCATTGTTATGTTTAAATTGTACCTTAATGTTACGTAAAGGACTAAGTAAGTCCCCATTGTTATCTATGACACCTTAAAGTATTTGAAACAATATTAATACCACACTAAACTTTATCGAAGTTAGGATTTTGCAAGTTTTAGTATCTGAATAGTAAATTCAACTTATTTTATGTCATAACTAGGCAATTTAAGCTTATTTTAAAGATAATTTCTTTTAACATGAATAAAATGTGTATTTTTACACCTCTAAATTTCACAAAAGTCTCAATAAGTTCATAACAGTAGGATGCAAAATTATACATGCATGAAGGTAAAGTTTTATTTAAACCTTTTGTGAAATGTCGAGGTATAAATAACATCTTTTAACAATATAAAATCTCTTAAATTAGGAAGGCTTACTAAGAAAATAACTAAGACATAATGATAAGCACATGTATAAAATGGCAACACCTAGGGTAGTCTTGTGGGTCTTGATTTGCCTTTAAAAAATTGGGTTGTTTTGTTCTGGTCAGAGAGTTAAATGGCTTTCACTACCATGATTAATTAATTGTCATTTAAGATATGAAGAATTAAGATAAAGATCATTTGTTGTTAAGATGTTGCATTTTATTGACAAATTTTACTTTTCAATGTAGGAAAATTCATGTGCATTTTAATGCTAAAATTTCAAGTAATTCTATCTTGACATAAAATTTAAATTTTATAATATTATATAAAATGAATATACTTAATCATTCAAAAAATGTTTGAATCTTCTAAATTTTATTTTAGTTGTATTTAATTCCTAAACTATTTTTATTTTTCTAAATTGCCTTTAATTTTTTTAAATTTAATAAACTTTATTTACATTATCATCAAGAGAGTCACTAACATATGTTGTCTTTTTATTATATGGTATGTTCAGTGTATACTGGTAGTAAAATTACATTGTCTTTGATATTATACCAACTAAAGATACAACAGACTGGAAAACTTCCTTCCTTAGCTATCGATAATACTAGGGGACGTTGTTGAAGGTTTAAGTGGACTTTATTATCTAGGATTTGGATACATTGAGGTAAGATAATTTATAAATTACTCATTTATGATATTTTAGGATTTCAAATATAATCCATTTTATTCCTAAAGTTCTATTATTTGTAATCATTAATTGAGTTTAGGTTAAATGAAATGTATTTTGTTTATGGACTAATTTCTTGAATTTTGTTAATTTATTAGTTAGTTTAGAGAATGAATTGATGAGGGCTTTTTTTGCAAGCAATTGAAGAAATTATTTTGAGGTAAAAAAAGGAGGTGAGAAATTATGATATAACATTAAAACATATTGATACATAAAATGTGACATTTAACATGAATTTTTTAATGGTTGCTTGTAGTCTGTATGTTTGAAAATTTTAAAATGTGATAGTGGACCATGTGTGATTTTGTTATTCTTTTTATTTTTTTAAATGTGGAATTTAGAAAAAGAAATTTTGTTTCACTAGAAGGACAAATTAATAGAGACAATTCATTTGTCTACGTTAGTGGGAGGATAATTTAGTGGAATGCCTTAACTCAGACAAGTTATATTGGCTTAGTATTGTCATAATTGCTAAATATAATTGGTATGATATGTTATATAAAATGTATTATAAGCACTCAAATAAACTTCAAGAAGTTGGGGTGGTTGAGATTAAATATTATGGAAAAATAAATGACATAAGCTTAGTTGTTTTAAATCATGGAAGATGGAGATTTACTTTAAGGGGGAAATATAATGAAAATAAAGCATCAAAATCATAAACTATGGATGGTGAGATTATTGGTAATATAAATCAAAAATGTTGAAGAAGAACATAACGATTTCATAAAAGATGAATTGCTTATGAGACTGAATAATATGGATGATAAAGGCTACAATGAAGAAGGCATTGAACTGTTAAATGAGAATGATAATGAAGTGCTTACTACTATTGATCTAGGAGTTGGCGATGCTATTATGGTAATGATGGTGTTAATGAGCATATAAATATTGGTGGTGAAGTTTCAACTACTTATGTTACTAACAGAGGTAGTGGTGAAGTTACTAATTATTCTACTAATGGTGTTACTAAGGTGTGTTGATAAGTACATAAATATAAGTGATGAAGTTTCAAGTGTTTATGCAACTAATAAAGGTAGTGATGAACCTATAAATTATGCTATTAATAAGGAAGCAAACCAAGCGGTGAAGTTGCAACTGTTTGTGCTCATTATTAATTATTCTATTAATAAGGAAGAAAACATTGTTAGTGAAGATTCAATTATTTGAGTTATTGATGAAGGTCACAAGGAAGGTGTTACTGCTATGAATATTGGTTGTGATGCTACTAATAGTATAGTGAGAATGCTTATGCTTCTATAACATATTGTGAGAACGCAAGTGAAAATAAGGTTAGTGAGAGTGAATCATTAACTAATTTTGAATATAAAGGTGACAAAGATGACGATAAGCTCTAAGTTGCTAAAGTAAAATACAGAGCAATGAGGTCAAGAAAATATAGGAAGATGAAGTAACTAGTAATGAAGGTTAAATTATAAATGAAGCAGTTGAACCCCATAAAAGTGACAAAGGAGATGAAAATGAAAGATATGGGATAAATTATGATAAAGAGAGTTAATATTTTAAAGTGATAACCTAGTAAATACAATACAAGTTATAATGAAAATGCAGATAATGGATTAAGAGGTAATTGTAAAAACCTTTATTATAATCCAAATTGTACTATTCCAACATAGGATGTAGGTTTGAAGTTTAAAAATGATAGGCAAATCAATAAAGCAGTGATTAAGTACTCAATAAAAGGCCCTTTTGAGTCTTAACATTTACACCAAAATGTAGATCATACCCTAGCATTTGATAGTGTTTAAAAATCCTAACATTTTATAATCCTCACAATTCAACCCCAAACTGATAAAATTATTAACTCTAGTTAGATTTATATTAGCTTTAGCTAATGTATATGGTTTAAGTTTTGTAACGAGATTCACTATTGCTAGTTTGAAGCTCTGTTATCACTATCTATTAAACACCTAAACTTAAGGAATTAAGGATTCTCCAAATTAGCTAACCATTGCATCATTTCTCCTCTTTCTCACTATCGCAGACACATCCCACCTTTTTCTCTTCTCTCTTGCTCACTATTGAGACCCATTTGTGTCTTCTCTCACTCTATCAAATAAATTTCTAATAACTTATTTTCTCTCTAAAGTGGAGTGTGAGCTATCATAAATTGGAGATTTTTAGTTGTTGGTCATGCTTCACTATCTAGTATTTATGGTGATATGGAAACTCAAATTCAGATTAAGCATGAAGCATATACTCCAACTTGTAAGCCTTTGAAGCTTAATTTGATGTCATCACTTAGGTATTTGTTCACCTTTTCTTTGTATGATTATTGTCCATTCACAAGGTAATGAAATATGAGACTAAAACATATGGTTATTTTTCCTTCCTCTAGAGCCAAGAATAAGAAGCCAAAATCATTAAATTACATGATTTTGGAGTCTCAATGATATGGTGAATTGAAAATGAACTTTTGACATCTAACATATAATTCTCAATTTCTTATTATTGTTCTTTTGTTACTTCAATGCAATACAATGTTGTATCCTTCTATTAGTTTAACAAGAAGGACTCAAGTCATCCTTAATGAAACTAATGAACTAGTTGAGACTACAAGTTTATTGGTCAATAAGTTTGAACTCAATGGCTTAAAGATGGTTACTTCTCCAATGAGCTAATTGAGGCTAGAAGTTATTATTTGCAGAATCCTAATTCTAGGTAATGGTTCCATTTACTACCAGTTAGGTTTTGAATTGGTAGTAATGGGTCTAATCATAAATATTAAACCATCCATATCATCTAAAATTGATATAAACCTAAAAGGGACAAGTTCCATCAACTTAAGGTTGAAACTATAATGGTCATAAAATGTTAGGGGTTATTTTTAAACAAACTTAAATGTTAAGGGTGAGATTCAAATGATATTTTTCCATTAAATAATTTATTATAAAGAGTTCAAGGTTGAAATTAAAAAGAATGATAAGACTCAGGTAAGGATGGGATGTGGATCATAGTGTCTTTAGTTACTTTTTTGTAAGAATTGATAAAAATGGTAACATTTTTATCATTAAAAGATATGGACCTTACAAATACCTATATAACCAGCAAAATTAACATCATTATGTAAAAATTTTCACAATAATATAGCCTTTGTATAGCCTTTTCTCGACAAAGAGGAAACCTTATACAATTTTCCTTAACAGTGTAAAAGAACTTCAATGCTACTCCAAACACCTTCAATTATAATAGACAAAACCCTAATAGAAGGTTACTACTCAAAATATATTACTTTATAACTTTGATAAAACCAAAAAGGTTCACTCACTTAAATATGATATAATAAATTCTCAAATGCTTAATAAATACTTAGAAATATGTTTATAAGATACGTAAATGTTTTTCCATGCAATAACTTATGAGAAAACATATATTTATAGGATTCTAAGACCTTTACTAATTGTTGAAACTAAAAGCTAGTCGTTACAATGGTTAGTTCTAGCATACTAATCGGCCAGTAGGTTATTCTTTTCAACCAATATGCATTTAGTACATAAAATTTACTAGTCGATGCAATTTGATTGATCACTAGATCATTTTGGTTGACCAATTTATCCCTTAAGTTGTTGCACTTTGGCTAATCATTAGATAATATTGGTCGACTAATGTATCCCTTAAAGGGACACTGGTTAACCACATCACCATGTTGGTTGACTAATATGTCTAGAAACACCCTAGAAACATATAATTTTAACAACTTCAAATGCTTAAAACTTGATTTTCTAATGTCGTTATAATTGTAAAAACTTTCTAAATGTTCTTGAATGAGTGTTTGAAAGATCAAAAGACTAAAAGATAAAAGCTTTAAGACCTCTTGCTAAATGAAAAGACTAATTTAATGAAGCAAAATGAAATGTTTATACATGATGAGTCTTTAAATTCTCAAAGTGACTAAATGAGATTACAATTAATATATAAAATATAAAGTGGACTTTATGTGCCTTGGTATTCTTTTTTTCTTGACTTGATCTTCGCTTTGAAGGTTACCAATTTCAACTTTGCTTTGTCATCTTTACGAACTACCTTCTTAAGTTATAACTACATCTTCTTCTCATATTATTTCTTATCAAAATATTGAATTCAATAGTAGTAATTATTTTTCATTATCTTCAAAAGATCAATTAAAACCTCCTTTAATTCAATAATCTCCCCTTTTAATGATAATTCAGTATTTATGATATTATAGAGCAATAATAAAATTAAGTACACAATCAAGATAGTGATTAGTATAGATAAAATTGGGCTGGGATGAGTTCGGCCCAGCCCGACCCAATCCACGGGCTGGTGGCCTGACCCGACCTTGTATTTAAAAATAAAAAATAAAAAACAATGTCATCTTTTAACAAATCAACGTCGTTTTGTAACTTCCTGTTTGGCCACGGGCTTTGCCATTCCTAGTGATTAGCTTTACTTTTAATTCATACATTAACTTAATGTAATTTCAAGAACAAATGTGAAATTCAATATAAGTGAAAGAAATATCCACACATTTGGATCAACTTAAACTTAATATAAATTTATTCTAACACAAAATATCACATAAAGTACGAGAAACAATCACTCCCTCTGAAATATCACAAGCATAAAATTTTATGAATTGAATTAAGTTAGAAAGTTCTTATATGTAAAATTTTGGATGTTTGTTAAGTGTTTGGATAGGTTGAATATTGTTGTGCATTTTAATATTATATGCATATTTTAATCATTTGACTAATTTCTATGTATATTAAGTTATTTTATTTTTAAAATACAGTTAATTACTCTTGCTGAATAGACAACTCACCCTTTCCTACTCTATTTTTTTAAGGAGACAAAGATTATTGATAACCTCAATAAATGTGATTGACATAGTATAGTCTAGGTGGAGTTAACAGATTAAAAGGAGTAAAGTTATTTTCTTGTATATTCTTTTGAATGTGATAGTTCAAATAGTTGTACTTATATAAATAATTTTTGTGACCGAAGAATATCATTTTTAGAATTAATGAGGATTTTGGTAATTAATGATATAATTAGGGAACTATTTGGACAAATTATGGTTTAAGAATTATTGGAGCTGTCACACTTAGGCGAACTACAATGACTTGATTGTCTTTGCTGGTCTTGATATTTTATGAAAACAGATTTCGAATTTTGTTGTTCTAGCATTTTTTCTGAACTGGTTTCTCGTTGTTATGATGAATTTTGGTTGTGTTATGCTGAATGGCAATTGGTTTACATTCACACTGGAGGGTCTATCAAGTTGCTTGCAGTACGTGTCCTTGGCTTGTTCATGCGTATGTTTCTAGCTTCTCTGGATAACACTTTGATGCTAGAAGAGATGATTGCAAGACAACAATTCATGTATACTCCAATACAGATGGGAAGAGGAGTTGGAGTTCATGTAAAGCATTTCCAGTTATGGGCTTCATCTCTCAGCCACTGAACGTGGTGTTGAGAAAGTATAGTGATGACTGGAATTGAAAGACTGTTCTTGCTACTGACTTGACCACTACCATTTTATGCTAAGGCACGATCTAAACAAGACATGACAAATACAGCTGTTGCCGGATGTGTAACTGGAGGTGCTTTATGGGCAAAAGATAACCTTCTTGGATGGCACGATTCCGCTTCATGAGTAGATAATGTATTTTGATGGTGGCTTTCAATATACTGAGTCTCACGAGGTCAGTTGGAGTTGGGTGTCTTACAAGTCTACTTCTGTTTTGCTTCCTATTCTCTTGAAATTTTTTATGCATCTTCTTCAATACAAAGTTAGTATCACAAAGCGTTCCAACAACCAAGAACAATGGGCTGCTTGCCTGCGCTATACCAGTATATTAGTTCCTTCCGTCTTTTGTTGGTGAAAGCAGGGGTCTTGATATCGTGTGTAAGAGAACTGGTGTCAATCTGAAATACCATCTGTTGTAGTCTTGTTGTTACATCATATCAAGAATATCTATGAGAAAATACAAATTAAAACCTGCTGACATGCATAGCTTCATTTCAAGCATTGGTCAGTTCTTTGCTTCTAATAGTTCAGATTTCGAACATATCAGTTTTAAAAACCAAATAGTTCAATCTTAGTTAATATTGCTACCCACTGTTTAGATTTTAATTGAAATCATTCTTTGCTGCATGCTCCCTTTGGACCTCCTACTTAAATGCTTGCCTACTCTATAGAAATACAGCTTCTTTTAGAATTTGTCCCTTGTGCATTATTTTCCATTTCAGCCTTTATTTTTAAGAAATTGGGATGTTTTGTTGTGAAAAACGTTATATGTGACCTAAACTAACTAAAGAACGTTAATTAATCACAAATCAAGTGGCCTGATTACTCAGAAGTGTCCATAATTGCTGGAAGAGCTTGAGGTCTATTCTTTTTGCATTACTCTGACGTGCATGAATCACTATTGAGTTTTATCCAATAAACACAACCTTTCATATACAGAAACAAAAGCTTTGGAGAGGAATCTTGGAGACTACGTGTACAAAAGAACTATAATATTTGCACGCATCCTTAAGTGTCATTTTACATGCTGTTAGGTTGTGTGCCACACACTTGACAACCTGACAAAATGAACCAGTAAATGTTGAACTTCTCTACCATACTCCACATGAACAAAAGCCTCTAGGAATTAATCAAGTGGAACCTTAGTAACTGGGAAATTGTTACATCCATCTTCACAAACTCGAACAGAGGACTTCCTCATTCTTGCTACCTTGTGATCTACTTGTAAATCCATTCATTCGCTCGGCCTCCTGACTCATCCATGTCTATAAAAATGCTTACTGCCTGTAGCAAATGGTGTGATGTGAATTATGTTATGAGATGATTTGCAAAGGATCTCATGTACTCAGAGACGTATCAACTATTATGCCATTCAATCCCACAAGTTATAGAGGAGCTTCAAGTAATCTTATACTAGCCAGTTTTCCTTTAGTTGAGAATTAATACTGCAAAACCGTAAGATCTTGAGTAAATTATCCAAAATATAAGCAACCATTACAGTATTAATTTACCTTCCCTATTCGTGGCCGCTCTTTCACCTTCGCTAAACTGTTTCGAATATGTGAGACAGCTCCCCAGCATTTCAACGTGTTTGCGACATCATCAAGCCTCAAGAGGTACTCTTCTTCAGTCAGTGGAAAAGATCTCTAAAGCAGGACCAAGAAAGAAGGTATTAAACCAAAAAGGAACAACCAACAAAGACATCATTAAGAAGGTAAACAAACAAATTTCCATAAACCTAGAATATGCCTGATGTGGATTTCTATATAACATGTGAGACATGTCAAAATTAAAAGGTGTAGCTGGGTAATACATTTGCATGAGGAGTTTATGACAACTCAAATTTATGAAAGCCAAGCATGTTCTTCTCTCATATAAAGCAAACTTCTTGAAATCAATTTATCTATCCAGCAGAGAAACAGTCACAACATGCAAACTCAAGATTGAAGAGCTTATAGTAAAGATCTCTAATGGATAACAGAAAGTTAATTCCCAAGTATCTCATGCTGTATTATAGAACAAATACTCTTATCCACAAGCTACTTTATCTATCGACTCCATACTAAAGCTCACTTTCAAGGATACCCAATAACCAAGTGAAAGGCGTGCAGTCAGAAACCAGAAGATGCATCAAATAACGCAATTTGGAAGATCAATAACATATAATCAACACATTGATTAACACCCGCTGAAGGAAGGTCACGTTTGAAAATTTGAATTTACAAAAGCAAGGCCATGTTTCCAGTAATCTGCTTGCACTTTACATTCATAAGAATTTAACGTTCAAGCGTCAGCGTAAAAGTTCAAAAGATTAGAAGCACTGAATTCTGGAACTCGTACCTCGATCAATGAGTGAATAACATATTTATCTCAATTAGTGTAGGTATAGATACATGACAGTAATGGAAGGTGTAGAGCAGTTTTATTTAGTCATTTATTACCTTTTTGTTCTATAGGAACCGGTTAAATAAGGTTGAAAAGTCATGTATTTAGCATTTTGTTCACACTGGCAAAGTAATGAATTCCTCTTCCCAAGAGGTAATGTGCTATTTATGAAAAGAATGAATTAGAAACTGAGTTTCATCCAAACAAACATATGCAATAACCACTGAATGTAAAAGAACATACATTGCTTCATTCAGGGCCCCTAGTAGAGTCTAATATTATCATAATTCTTAAACTTGCCTGTGCCTCGTATTTGATGTGGAGTTTTCTTCTGCACATTATGAATAATTAGTAGCTCAAAAGTCCTCTTACCTGTTCCATGTACTTCCACATGACATTCAGAGCAAGGAGATTTCTACCCATAAATTCCTACATTAAGGCAATCACAACGATGAGTGAATCGAAAGAATCATATGATAAAAGAACTTCAGTTGAGAAAATTGGAGAACGTGATATAATGGGGAACAAAACTGTCAGTGAGACACTTCGACATTCACTATGACAAGCATGAAACGTCCTGCATAGTTGTAAAGGAACCTCGCTATAAAGTCTAAAATGGCCAGTACTGCCCAATTTGGTGATTTCAAAAGCAGTTCTAGCTCTGTAATGATGCCTCAAGACTATATATTCCCGGTTAAATGAATTCATATCATTTCCGTATATGAAGTTTTGTCCCATAAACGAGATACAATCGCAACTTGTACTTCTCTTCTGGAGACAAATCCCGTAACAATAACGTCGATGTCATTTGCATAACATAATTTCCCTATTTCACTGAATTAAAAAGCTGTCGCAACTCAGATTACTCTTGCACATTACTTCCCTGTAAGCACATGAGTCATACCTTTTTTATCAGCTGAACATCGTAAGATCTTCCATACTTGTTCCTAATAAGAGTTGCAAGGTCCATCCCATTGAAGGTGGCATCATCAGAACCAACAATTCTTTCAAGATTCTTTCTTATCAATTCACTGTCAACCTGAAAGGTTTGAAATGAAGACGCCATAGCTATTGGCCGAATTTACGAGAGAATTTTTGGGGTCCAAGAAAATGTTAAAAGTACAATATGCTAAATAAAAGGAGAGCCATGAGTAGCAAGAAAGAGAATCCTAAATAACCAGTTTTGAACACTACCGCGAGGAAAAGACTTGAAATGCAAATAACAGTCGAAGTTCAAACGTACCCCTCCAGATTCACCTTGGGAAGTATTCTTCTCGCTCACATCATCTTCTGAGTCATCTGGGTCATTTCCATCATCCACTACACTAGAAAAAACTGGTCTACCCTTCCTGGCAATGAAGTGGTAGCTGCTAGTACAAAGGCTATTACTACTGATTCCGGAGAGAAATTGGGCGTTGGAGAAAATCGATCCTTTGATAAATCTTCCAACGTGATGACGCTTATGAACTCCAATGGACCAGTTACAGTGCGTAATGCTCGTCATATCCCTGAAATCACCGTACTTTTATCATTCCTCTTCGATACCATATCATATATGAAAGGCAGAAGATGGAACCTGGTAAGGACTGGCTCAGGCAGCTTTGAGGTTATAGAATCCAGGAAAAAGTTGTCAACTTTGGAACTCGGCAACACCTGTGGGTTGGGTACATGGGTTGCTTGCTTGCCACAGAAAAAAGGAGTTATTTTTATTATTCTTCCGTAATCTTGTTCCGTAATTGCTGTGCTCGCTTTTGTCTTCACATGTACATGTACGTATCGGGTTTTGACTGTGAATAGGAATTGAGAACGTGAAGGGAAGTTTTTTAATACAATATAAATTTTCTACCTTTTTTTTTTCCCCCCTTCTCTTGCAGATAGGCTGTTTGACATACTTATTGTGCCAAGGCCAATAGACAACATTAGATTCTAGTCAGACCAAGCAAGCTTCATGGACCTCATTTATGGATCCTTGTTAGACTTAAATCGGCTCATGGAGTCACGGGTCTGATTTTTCTTACTCGCAATTGAATTTTGGTGCTGTCGATACCCTTGTGGCGGGCGGTTCTTGACGCAAGAAAGACAGCGAGAGAAGAAGAAGAAGAAGAAGAAAAGGCTTGGAATGAATCAATAAGAGAGATAAGGTCGTCTTAGGTTTTGTACTTTGATTATGAGTATTGGGTTCTACTAGTTGCTTATGAACACGGTACATACATTGCTGCTCTCTTCACGCTTTAGAAATTCTTTGTAGCATTTGAGAGATGTTTAGAGGAATCAAACTTACTAGCATTTTAACAAACATCAATGGTCTGGTCTAGAGAAAGAAAGGAAAAACATATACTTCTGTTCCGTTACTTCTGTAAACTTAATACATTATTGATATGCATCAACAAAAAGAAAAACCACAACTTATAACTAAATCTACACCGTCAGTTATGAGCATCCAATCAAATATCAAACCGACCCTGCCCTCCTAAACTAGATGCAACCTTTGTTTCACTTTCCTTAATTCACTGTCATGTGTGTCGTCCAACAAGTATGATGTTTTTCTGTAAGAAATTTAAAAAAAGAAGAAGAAGAAAGGAAACATACATTTCAGGATTGGTCACCAACATGTGTGTTTTATGACATAATTAGTGGATTTAGAAATACTTGTCGAGTTCAGACTCGTGACGATTCAGAAGATTGACCTTGAGACCATGCTTCATGTACATCGTCAAAGCGAGCTTGGGCATCACAGGATGATCTTTCACCACATTCACATGGTAACGGTAAAGTATAGAGGCTGCAACAAACTTCATTTGATAGTATGCAAAGTCTTTTCCTAAACATAGTCGAGGACCACCATTAAAAGCTGTGAACTTGTAGGCTGATTCGCTCATGAATCGACAGTCTCTTAGCCATCTTTCTGGCTTGAACTCCCTGCAGTCTTCACCCCATATTTCCGTCATTCTTCCCATTGCATACATTGCATATATTACTTTTGTTCCTTTCTTCAGTTCTGTCCCATCTGGGAAAATGTCATCCTCAACAACCTACAACATCAGAAATAAAAAATTAAAATAAGCTATCACTTTTCATGTAATTTGTTTGATCCATGTGATGCTCTGATCAAGGACGAGTTGATGCTATTTTCACGTAATGTAATTAACTAAACTAATTATACCACACACGCACATAAAAAGATAGAAGAAAAATGACTGGCTACCCCAGTTCATAAATACAGGAAGTAGTCTTCCGATGAGTCTTGACCAATGATCAGCATGACTCTCTAACCAAGAGGGCTTTAAGTATTACAGGTCAAGTCTTCACCTGTTTCTAGGACCTCGATTTCTATTCTTAATAATTCAATTTCATTTCATGCTTACTCTGTGGTCATCTAAGACATATATATATATATATATACTGTTAGGTAACCAAGAAACTGCCCCAAATGTACTTTTATAACGGCAAAGCTTCTCTTGCTCAACAGAATGGCAGAGCTTGACCATTGGAAACGCACAAGCCAGCCAATAGCCGACTAATGATGTCATGAATCTTATAAGATGGAGATATGGTGGAGGCTTCAGGGGTTGTGTTGTATTGATTATGAGCACGAGAGATCAATGAATAAACATGCCTAAGAAATAAGTTCTAAACGTTGAAGGAAAAATGAATTGCTTAATATAAATTGATTAATTACCTCCTTGTGATCCACAGGAACTGAAGGGTACAACCTTAAGGCCTCAGACAGTGCAGCTTGCAGATAGTCCATCTTCTTTATCTCCTCTGGTCTAAACACCATGGGCTCTTTATCTTTAGTGTCTAAATCTCGTCTATCTCTGATAATCCTGCATATTTCACCAAGGATTTTCTCCTCTGCCGTTGGATGTGAATCAAGAAGCCAGAAAAACCAACTCAATGCCACGGAAGATGTATCTCTCCCAGCAAGGATGAAGTTCACGCATATATCTCTCAAAAACTTGTCTGAAAATGGCTGTCCGTGCTCATCTTTTAACTTCATAAACACTGTCAAAAGATCTGATTTTTGCTTCTTACAATCATCAGTTTGCAAAGACAGTTCTTTTTTCCTTGTATCGATCACGTCTTCTGCGAATTTGTCCACACCCTGTATCGATATCTTGAGCTTCTTTTCTGTCCCCAAATCAAGATACCTCATGGCTTTCCATATGCATGTTGGGGAAATAAATCGTAGCACTGTAGCCTCTGTTGCATCCTCAAAAGCTTTGGCAAATGGTATTTCAGGTAAGCCTGGACTTAGACACCCAGGATCAACGCCAAATGCTATCATGCAAACGTTGTCAAATGTAAGTCTTAACAGAATATCCTGTAGATCAATGGACAATGAGTTGGTGACTGCATTTTCTAGGACTGTCAAGAGCCTTCCGTGGACAAGTTCAAGCAATGACTCTGTGGTTAATTGCCTGAACTTGGCCGAATGAAACTCAATGCTCGCAGTCTTCCTTTGCCTTTGCCATATCTCATCATCTGCACTAAATATTCCGTCACCTAGAAGATCATGAACTGTATTATGAAAGAACTGGCCTTTTGGGAAATTAGAGAACTTGGTTTTGAGAAGATGCTCTACGTTTCTAGGATCCGCAGTCACCACACAATTGAGACTACTAAACCATGGACCTCTAAACCTAAAAGTACCGTTTTGACGGCAAAGCACATCGGTAATCCATTCATAGGTGTTGGTTCGGACTGCGGCCATCAAGGAGGGCAACATCCCGAGTACTGGCCATATGGGTAGGCCGTGCCTCTTTCCCTGCCTTAGAGAATGAATGGCTATGAAGACAAAAGAAGCAACCAAAAGTTCCAAAACTTGAATGTCCCTCAAGAAGAAGAGCCGCCAGGAAAGGAGGTTCCCGGGGAGACCATTGGAAAATGAGGAGGACGAGGAGGAGATAAGGGAAGTAAGGTTGGTACTGGGGTCGATCATGGTGTTGGTGGGATGACTAGCTACAATGAAATGCGAGTGTCATGCATGTAAGTGCAAATGAATGGTTAGTTAAGGGTGGTGGACAAAGAGTTATATGGGAAGGAGTAGAAATGCATGCTACTTTCTTGGCGTGTAGTTTTTGGTCCGATTGGTGTGATTTGGTGAGCTGAAAATTTATGGGATATATATGGAAAGCTGCTTTACCTCTTTGCTTTACTTAATTAAGAGGTATTGATCCTCTCTCTACACAACTTAACAGGTTTTGTCCACTACTGGGGACTATATTGGTGGAGCTTCCATAATCTGTTCCAGAGTTACTAAGGAAGGAAAGTTGACACTTCTACTAAAGTTTATGGGACGATGGGAAGTGGGTGGCGCAGATAACCTAAGTTGCAACTGTTTACACTCGTTTTATGGGTAATACACGTTATTAATGGTTATTAGTGGGATTATATTTATAAGAAAGTGTCTGAAAATTAGAATATATAGATTTTTGGGCGGGTACTTGGTGGGATTTGGTATGCTGAACGCTTACCACGTGGGATCTGCGTCTACCCCACTCATTCGCTTTCACTCCTTCAATGTACTTGTTTTCCTTGAACTGTTCTCTATCAATTCACAGACTTCGATTCTATGTACTATAAAATCCCATCATCTTGAAGTCGAAATAGTCATCGCTATACTTTGTTATGTAATTTGAAACGTCTTCTACAGTTGGACAAGATATTCCTTTTTTTAAGAAATAGTGTGACGGTGAACTTTCTTCACCAGTCACCACCTCCGAGTATCACTGTTGGGACCCGCTTCACGTGATCTGACGGAGATTTCTATCGGATATATTCCAATGTAAGTCGAACAAGGAAACGTAATCACGTTTTTAGCGACTCTAAACAAATCTGTCACTAGATAAATTAAACAGGAATGAATTTGAACAAGCATAGGCTGCTTAGCTATGTGAAATTAGGTCAACTTGCACGATTTTCCAAGAACTAGAATGAGAAGGACAGATATGGCTTATTGGATGTTGTAGGTGGAACGGCTTTTGTTTTCTATTCATATATGCAGATTGCAGAGCCATCTATGTGAATACTTGCATGATCAGCGAAATTAACTGTAACATTCCCAACCCAAAATTTTCCTTCTACTCTTCACCTAAGACTTTTGCTATCTAATGCATATATAGTATGACACTTCCTGTTTTTGGTTTATACGTATTAAATGCCTGCAACCGGAACTGCAAATTCATGTCTTTTTAATCAATAATTTTAACTGTGTATTAAAAAAAAGTATGGAATCAAAGTCTTGGTGGAATTTAATAATTTATATTGATATGTCATAGATTAACCTCGGAATAATTTTCCACCCTATTTTCGCCCCAATACGATATCGTTTTATCCTTAAATATAAAATAATATTGTATTGAGGGCAAAAATAGAGTTGAAACAGAGAAAGTGGAAAAAGATCTTAACCTTATGAACCCTATCATAAAATTTTATATTATCCTATGTTTAGTAGGGGTTTATTAATATAATGAAAAGAAATATAATATTATTATATCATTTAGGTGGAGCGTTTATAATGGAATAAAATAGAATGAGATGAAAGAGAAGGGTTTTATGTTACATCACATTCTATCATAAACAGTGAAAATGAAAAACCTCCAATTTGAGAAGTTTATGATAGAATATAAAATGATAAATAACATTTTACTATATTACATTATAAACCCTTCTTTCAAATAATATTTTACTATATTACATAATGAACCATTTCATTCCTCTTAAACAACAATTTTTTAATATTACATTCATTTACAGTATAAACAATTTCATTCCATTAAAAACTTTATTTTCAACCAATCATAACCTTAGCGTGAATCAAAGTATGATGAAGCTTGAGACTTGTAGCCTAGTTCAACCCAAAATTAAGCCCCAATTTATATAACAGAATTTTAAGTCAAATTTCCTATTAGAATTGAGCTTGAGTAACTAAATTCAATTTAGTTTGAAGCTCTAAAATATTAAATAAAACAATTAAAAAAATTAATTGGACCTATCCATATATTTCTTTAAGGCAGCAACTAGGATCCGTTATTAATGGCGATCACTTGTGATATAAGTATTTTTCAATTGATGTATATACATTTAAAGGATAATCTTGTGATTTGACAGTAGAATAGATTAAAAAAAGTCAAAGAGAAACAACTCATCCCACCATATTGACATATTAATTCTTTAAATAAGATTGCTTTGGTGACTCTACTATTATAATTAAAGTTAATTACAAAAAATCTCAAGTTTTATAGAATATGTGAATTTAAAAATATTAATAAATTATTCAACTTTTAATTTTTTTGCAAAAAAAATTAGTTATTAAAGTTTTTATTAAGAGCTTACGTGATAAGCTAATTTAAATGATATATTTTTCATTTAAATAACAAGTGGAATATAATTTCTTTATACAAAATTTATTTAGTTAATAATAAAATGATTAATTTAAATGAAAAAAAACAAAATATTAAATTTCATATATTTATTTTTCACCAATCTTTTTTTCCCTATCTCCCACATTTGCCAAGATCCCATCTTTGAGGTCGCTGGAGAAACAAACAGGACCTAAGACCCGATCTCAACTATATGAAGCAGAGCAACACATAAAAACCTGACGTAAACAATTTCAAAGAATTACATAGTCTTCACATAGGCATGTACACGATTGTGTACAAAACCGTGTGTATCTTCACCTCTTCACGCTTTTTCCACACATTTACAGAGACTTACATAGTTGATACACACGATTATGGAAGTCAAGGCCCAGCGTATAGCATTTTTATCTCCCCAAAAAAGATTGTTTCATCGCATCTTCACTCTTTTTTCATTCCCTCGAGCAATAAAGTTTTCAACAATCACCAAAAATTTTGTAATAGGATTGGACACACAACAAGAGGGTGCTCATAGGTAGTGTAAAAGTTGGGAAAAAAATAACAGGAAGTCTAAACTTTTCAATATAAAGCAAGAAAAAGAAAGACTAGGTGATATAACAATTATAGCTAGTGGGATAGAATCAATAATATAGATACCATGTTATCTAGATAAAGTCTTTATCCATGAGTTCCATATGGTATGGGGATTCTGATAGAAATTGATGGATAAACAAAATGGAAAGGCTCTAGGCATATGCAGGGCATGAGAAAGTTTGGGGAAAAAGAAACATATTAGGTTTTGTTTTCTTTTAAATTACTTATTTTAATATTAACTAAATAAATTTCTTAAAATAAAAATTTTAACGCTAGGTTATTTTTATAAAAAATTAAAAGTTTGAATAATTTATTGCTACTTTTTAAAGTTTGAGTTAAAATTATAAAATTTATTAAAGTTTGATTTTTTTGTAATTATCCCTCATTCTCTTCAATAATAAAGAGAAGGCATCGAAAGTTTGAGAGAAACTTCAAATAGAATTTCAAATTTAAGATAGATTAATTGTCATTATGTTTCTCCTTTTATCACCGCATTATCATTTTTTTTCTTCCTCTTGGATTAGAGACAAAGATAATTCTCAAGATATTTTTAATCTTATTGGTAGTAGATTATTCTTTTTCAAATAATACCTTTTGTTCTCATTTTTATCTCCATGTTAAAATATTTCTTTTATTTTCTCTTCAAATGGAAATTGAGATTTGTGCCTAAATTGTATTCAATGATCCTACTAAATTGAGATTACGATAATCCCTTTCCTTATATGATATTCTTTTCGACAATATTTAAATTACTTGCTACTAAAATCATCTCTCAACTATTAACAATAGGCTTGTAGATTTTTTAACTAGGAGTGTCTTTGTCTTTGTTGCTGATAATATTTGTATAATTTGTACATTGTCTATAAGAAATTTTCATTTAAAAAATAAAATGATAAGATAGAAACAACAAATTCGAATTGTAGAAAGTTTCTAAAGCATAGACATAATTAACTCTTTATAGATTTGTTTGTTTTAGAAGATTATCATCATTTATTTCAATTGGTCATTATCTATTATTTATAAATAATATTATTAACTATACCTAAACAATTAATGATAGTGAAAGATCACATCCTTTAAACTCATCAGATTTGTCATTTTATTATCATCTGTCACTCGCATATGATGAGTTTAGTTAACAAGATTTCTAAATCATACTTTTCCAATAACTTGTGTGACCAACATATGACGAGAGCATATTGTCATATATCTATAACAATAACAACTCAGTAGAAGCTTTGTTAATATGTGAATTTAGGAAGGTCTAGAAGTACGTAGCCTTATCCTTAATTGGTAAAGAGATTGTTTCCAATAGACCCAGATAGAAAATATATAATAAAATAAAATAATAAAAGATATATATTAAAAATAATAAATTAATAAACATAAACATAAAAATAAAAATAAACATGAAAGATGATGATGATGATAATAATAATAATAATAAATAAATACATACATACATAAAAATAAATATATAAAAATAAGTAATACAATAAATATATAACAAGGTAAAGAATAAAAATAAAAAGATAAAATAAGTAAATAAATACACAAACAAGAAAGAAGATAAGTAAATAAATAAAACAATCAAGCCATCACAAGAAAATATTTAGGCTAACTAAGTAAATGCTTCGGCTAAATAATTAAAAGACCTATGAGAAAGAGAATGACATTTTTATGTGAGATCTTTTACCTAAACCTATGAGAAAGAGAAAGACCTCTTTATGTGAGATCAGTTACTTACATCCTAGTACGCTAAAGTTTTCTATTAAAAGTCACATCCTCAGGAAGTTCTAACATATTCATATCATTTTTTATCACCCCCTTTGTTTCTTCTTAGGCCTTCATTTTTTCCTCTTATAGTCATTAAGTATAATCTTCCTACATCTTCTCATTGGAGCATTATGATGCCTCCTTTTAAAATATTTAAATCACCTAAGTCATGTCTATTTTAGTTTTTCATTGATATTAGTCACCTTTAATTTTTTTCATTGATATTAGTCACCTTTAAGTTTTCTTTTACCATTACATTGATGACCTTATCTATAGTAATGTTGCACATCCATTGGAGAATCCTCATCTCTGCCACCATTAAGTTATAATTGATGGACTAACACTCCGCCTCATATTTTCATACATCTATTAAGAATATATGACTTCTTGACTAATGAATCGATCATTAAATGAATTTAGTATGTTTTACATTAGATCATTTATTGCTTCAATCATAGTCTCATTCTTATTGTATAAATATTTTGTATTTGTATTGCTTTCTACATAAAAGGTGGGCCCTTTTAAATATGTCTTGATACAAACTTTTAATTAAGATAATTTTCCTTTTTTCTCAATCCTTTAAATCAAATTAACTCACTTTTTAAAAATGTCCCATTATATCCAATCAATCAAGAATTTTTTTTGGTAACCTTCTAAGATAGCAAACATTAATTCAATTCTTTGAAATTAGAAATCGAGTAAAAAGGGCACTTTAAGTTTGAGATCTGAATAGCCTCAAAGGATCCTCCCATAATATAAGTTAAGAATATGACTTATATTATCCTTATTGGTCAAAAATGTACACATGGTATGATTCATGTGTTATAATATAAACTTTCTTTTATTAGAGCATATATCATTCATTAAATAATGTACAAATAATAGTTCAGGCATACCTAATGCCTAACTTGAGTTTACTATTTTATTTATTTAACCCACCCTTCAGAATTCACATCTAGAAGTTATGTCATTACTAATAACCTCTTACACCCTTCAATGTACTTCACGTCAACACTAATGTTTTAAGCTTTGAGCTATCACTTATCACTTAGATATATCATTTAAAATATGTCTCATCTTTACTTTTACAAAATAATGGAGACGATCACCCATGTGGAAGGCATCTTGTATCTATCTAACGTACTTCTTATATCCAGAACTAAATGTTCAGCACTTATTTAACATTAATTCTAGAAAAGAAAACATAATTTAAAATCAAGCATTCTAATATTCTAAATTAAATTTTCATTTAAAATTCATTCGAGAAAATTTTGTTTAGTTTTCAGTTAAACATATATTGCATCAAATATTCAATGATAAACAAACTATCATCGTTGGCAATAAGTATTATAAATAGTCATTAAACATATTCATTTCTCTTTGCACTACTTTGTCCTTGACATAGTTATACGTAATATCTATGTGTTTGATTTGTTATTGATATTGATATTTGAGCTTTCTAGTACTTGTCTTTCAACGTACTTATTCATACACAACATACCATGTATGAGACTACTAATTTCTTTGAAAGAAAAAAATCTTTTTTATCTCTTGTTCTTCTCATGGCATTTATGGATACTACATATTGCTTAAATGCTTAACTTTAGTAATTGGCTTGACAAAACACTTTATCATCTGGTATACAAAATTGTTCAAGTATTCCATGATATATATGTAGCTTATAATAGTAAGAAAGCTTAACTACCCAAATTAAAAAAGTGCATACAACCTTAGTTATATTCTTCATTTTGATCATGGTTGATAGCTAATTTGATTGTTCGCTTAATAAACTACTTATAGCCATAAGCTATCAATATTTATCATCCTTATGCAACAATAAAATTACATATTTATCATTGGATATTTTAACATGTACTAAGAGGTCGTTTCCAATTATATTAAAATTATATAATATGAGTATATTACTAATGTAATATGTCACTTAGTTTGAGGCTCTATTAGACAATAGATTGACTTTAACAATATGAGCATATAATGCTCCTGTCTCTTCTGAATGAAACCTAGTGGTTGCACCATATATATTCCTTCATCTAGTTCTTTATTTAAGAATAGTCTTTATATCCATTTGATATACGTCAAGGTTCATTCCAATTACTAAAGCTAGAATCAATCAAACTTATGTAAACCTCACAATAAATGATAATTCTTCTCATGATCAATCTCTTCGATTATATCTTTTGATCACTAGACACACTTTACATCTTTCAAAACTGACATAATTCTTTTACTTAATATTTAAATAACACATTTGTTTTTTATGCTACACATCTTTTCAGAAGACTATCCAAGTCTTATACTCAGTTTAAACTCAAAAGTTCATTCTTCTTTTATTACTATAACTTATTCATCCTTAGCAAGCATAGTTGGAGCCTTTTCATATTCCTCTCCTCATTACTTTCTTTTGAAACTACCACAAAGGTTATTCCTTTTAAGTTCAAAGTTGTATGAGGAGTAATTTTCTCACAATATGGCTATAATAAAAATTCTAGAAACAAATCTTTTTACATTCATATTGGTCCCACTTGAATTAGATAGTGGTAAAAAGCTCCCACTAGGTTGCAATTTTCATTGATCAAAAACCAATTCATCATCTTCTAAATTGCTCCCACTTAGATCAATACCATTTAATTCTTACAAGATCATTCTAATTCAATTTCTCATATAGAAATAAGTTTTGAACAATCTTTTCTTGCTTTGGAAAATCATTCTTTAAGAATGAGATAACTTATGATACAAATTCAGTTACTTTTTTATTATCTTATTCACCTTTGAAGATATATTATTCAAAATGATAAAAAATATTTTAAAGATACTCTTCTTCATTTTGGAACCTAAATTCTTATTATTATAAAAGGGTCATGAATATAGGTAACAAGCACATTATCAAGAAATCAAACATGATTAATTAGTTCTCTTACATATTGATATCTCAAATTGTTTTAAGATATCATTTCATAGGCACCTTATCAAGTGTATATTTGATCATCAATGACACATCACCCCAACAGGTAATAGGAAAATGTTCATTTTTCTCGCATTATTTTGTTAGTTAGACAATATTCACAAGTACGCTATTTTACTTTATATATGTCTTCCAAAGAAAATATGCTTAATCAATCAATTTTATCCAATATGACCAAGTCTAGCATGCCACAAATTCGCATAGATCTTATAACAACTAGATGATGTTATTAAACAAAAAAGTATTTTTTTTAATAAATAACATCTAAAATTTCAAAACTATCAAATATAAAACTATAGAAAATTGTCCTTTCCACCATTGTGGAAATTATCGTCATATCTAAGGCTAAACAAGACATAGGAAAGAATTGTTATCTGTGGGAGGTTCTTTTCCTTTCCCAATTTAGTTGTCCTTAGTTCTTCTTGGAATCCTAATAATTATGGAAGGCTTCCTTTCCTCTTTTCACTTAAATTCTTCATAGTACTTCCGCTTCATTGAAGTCCATGTGAGTATAACTTAACCATATATGTCTTACTATATGGCTTAAAAGCCTTATGATATTTATCGATAAGTGCCTTGTAGCATCCTATATCATCTTGATATTTATATTATGGGTTAAGTGCAATTTCATATGCTCCTAGCATGGAGGTAAGATTGTATAACAACTTACACCATCTCAAAATAAGATGAGATATGACTAACGTTCCTCGATTTACTATGTTTGACATTAGTCTCATATACCTCATCATTGGATTCTCATATTCTCATATATTATTTATTTATTTATTCTGGTATATGTATATATACATATTAAACATAATAATGAGTGATCATTTTATGGTCACAAAGATGCCACCATAACAAGTTACCATAAAGGACCTTATGTCTTTGGCAAGGTCATACCTCTTAATCTTTAGTGTAACATCGTCATATATGTTGTCTAAGCCAAAGAGTTCTTCTTTTACATATGTTATATGCTGCATAGTTTTCCTATGTTGAGTCATATTGTCCTTCTTAAAAACTATAAT
Source organism: Erythroxylum reticulatum (assembly GCA_025504915.1). Classification (NCBI taxonomy): domain Eukaryota; kingdom Viridiplantae; phylum Streptophyta; class Magnoliopsida; order Malpighiales; family Erythroxylaceae; genus Erythroxylum; species Erythroxylum reticulatum. The sequence goes on along the minus strand of JANSVA010000216.1, from coordinate 7,515,327 downwards.
ATTTTCATATAATTATAAAAGAGACTTTTGCACTTCTAATACGTTTTGAATTTTCATCCTCCCAAATTTCTAAGATGTCACTATTAAAGTTTTCACGTTTAATGAATTCTAAGATAAAATTTTAGATACAGTAGTCATTTTCCTCAAACACATACGTCCATAATGACATATTTAATGTATGATGGTTATCAATTTAAGTGAATTTGATGTAATCTTCTAAATATAAACTTTAATTGCATTCACAGTTATCTATTGAATGAAAAGGTCATTAAGTTTTCAATCATCATACATGTAATATTTTATTAACAATTATTCATTCTATTTAGGCGTATTAATTTAAGAATATATCAAGTATGATATGTATAACACATACATATAAAACAATCAAAACTAGAAGAACATTGCATTTCAATAAACACATAATATCCAAATTTTAACAATTGCTACAAACAACTAATTCTACATAAGCATCAACATCGAATAAAAAGTGAGTAACACTTTTTAACTAAAATGATGAAATTCAATTAATCTTATGAATATGAAATTTAACGAATTCTACGAAGAATTGGGTCAATTAGTTCTTTAGAAGAATCATCAAAATTTATATTTGTTATTAGTTCTATAATTTCATTTGATAGGCCACTAAAACCAAGACCTTTAAACACTTTTCTTCTCCTATGCTCTTTCTAGAAAGTTTTCACCGTACAACTATATGTGAATATGATTCGATAGATTATTCCACACTCTAATTACTAAACCTCTATATTGGGGTGTGAACATTTTACAAAGCATTTCATATTTGTTCAGGAGAGTGAAGAAGCTATAACTAGGAAAGATGAAACCTTGTGTCATGTTGTTCATTAATAGAACATGTAACATTAGGTTTGTCCTAGGTATCATATGGTAATGATCCAATTGTGCCTTTTTGAAATCCAAAGGATATTGTTGAGCTAGAGTTTAGATTGAAATCAAGGTTCTCATTACAACTATCATCATCATCATCAACACCTAGTTGAAGTCCCGCTAAGGTAAGGTTCTCATTACAACCATTTTCTTGAATTAATTTGAGAAAAAATAATATTCAATACTTTTGAATGATAAGTTAAAATATGTCCTACAATATAAGCATATCATATAGCCAAAACACTCAAAAGAGAATGAAAATTGGTTATTTTTTAATCATTAAATTTAATATTGATTTAATTAATTTAATTCAATTATAAAATTATTTCTAATTTATTATTACACTAATATTTTTAATTTAATCAAAATTTTATTTTTAATTATATATTATTTAATTAAAAACTCATTTAATCAACTTATGAAAATACTAATTTAAATTTAATTAGAAACTTTTCTCTAATTAAGATTGAATTAATCAAATCTAATTTTATAATTCATTTTAAAAACTTAATTCTAAGTATTATTAAATAAATTCTTATTTTCAATTTCTTTTTTAAATAAATAAATCTGTCATTTGATCTACAAGTATTAGCTTGTATTCTTACTCATCAAAACATTGAAGCTCGTACCAAAATTCATTTAAATCTAAATTTGAAACCATTTTAGCCTAATCTTTTAACTTTTTAAAACGCATATAAATATGTCATATAAGAATTATGTTAGACCATCATATAAATAACATTTGATTGATTCTTGTGTGATGTTTGTATTTCTTTTTATTTTTTAATCCAAAGTCTAAGAAAAGTTCTCTTAAAAAATTAAAAATTGCAAAAAGAAAATTTTAGAAGTTAAGGAGTTTTCTAAATTTTTAAGACTAAAAATAACTTCATTTCTTTTACCCTTCTTTTAATTTTAACGAATTTTATCTTAATTTTTTAAGGTGATATACTAAATTTAATGTTCATGGTTACTAAATCTTTTTAAAAGTTAAATTCGTTATTAATTAGGTTCATAATCTCCATACATAACAAAATCTTTTCGTTGCAAATCTAATTATCAATATATGAAAACCGCCAAAAATCGACGTTTGTATTAAACATTGAATGCTTTCGTAGGTGTCTCCAACGCAAGATATGAACATTCACTGCTATAGATATGAACACATCATCAATTAACTATATGGTAGTGAGTTAGAATGATATGGTGAGCAAGTTTTGTGAAGTAACATATAATAGTGGTATTGTTGGTGTGTTGTGTGTTTAATTGGTACAACGTTGGTGGTTGCTGATGAATCAGAACAAGAAGCATCGCAGCAAGAGGTGGACAGTTGCCCGGACATTCGCAGGTTACATCAAACCCAGACCTCAAGACCAGAAAGCATTGTTCTACTGGTTCTTTGAAGCTCAAGATGAAGTTTTTCTCCAAGAAAACCCTGTTCTTGTCCTTTTGGCTCAATGGAGGTAATTAATTAATTATAGAAAATGTTCATATATTCTTTAATAGATTTTAATACATTTATCAAAACTTTAATCCTGATGAAAGAAAGTATTACGAAGTCCAAAGCGCATGGTTGATGCTCATTTCTCATACTTTTGGTACATTGAAAAGGATTTGGAGTTGTTTTGCTTTTATTTTGAGATTTCTTTTTTCAGTTTTTATCTTAAAGTAAATTATCTTTCACTTTTATTTAATAATAATAAAATTATATATTAAACAAAACTGAGAGATAAATTAATTTTATGAATTAAATAAATAAATAAAATTTTATCTTATTTAATATTTATTAATAATATTTTTAGAAGTTCATTATTTTTTATTAAAATAAATAATTAAATAAGTTTAAAAAATTTTAATATTTGCTTTAATTACTGAAACTTATTTTATATGAAATTTTATATAATTTAAAAATATGTTAAATATAAAATATATTTATTAAGTAATTATATTAAAAATTAAAATAAATTTATAAAAAAATACAACAAAATAATTAAATAAATTATAAATGATCAAACAGATGTAACTGGGATACTGGATTATGTATGGAGTCATGCGACAATCTCAGATAGACTCTACTACGATACAAAGAGATGCCTTAACGAGCCAAGTAACAATTGTTCAAACTATTTCAACCAGCTATTGGAAGCTTGTACCAAGGTCGACCCCTATAATATTTATACTCAAAGCTGCATTAGCGCTCGTACCAGTCTAATATCTACCAAACTTTGTGTTGATCCTTCTGTGCAAACTCTTAAGGAATGTCACCATCTATTATTAGGGAGAGTGCACAAACTCACATGGAACTGAACTCTAATTATGGTTGACCTTTTTTTGTTGTCAAGTAGTACCAACCCTTGATTGCAGGTATAATATGGTTGAGACTTAGACTTCGTTTGGTTGTTGGCTGATCAATCAAAAACTAGCTGATTGACCCAAATTAGATGGTTGACTTTATAAAAAAAGTTAACTGAGTTGTTTGGTTATGAGCTAGTTGGGTTGACCCAACTAGCTAATTTTAAACAAGCTTTTCTATAGGGGCGTTTCATCTCAATCAGCTAATATTTTTATTTTAATGTCAATTTTTCCCTCGTTACATTTTACTCTCTTACCGTCTCGTTTCTCATTTTCTCCAGAGTCTTCTTCCTTAGCTCTTTTCTTGCTCTCGTTTTCTCTCACCATCTCACCCTCACACTATTTGCTGCTTCATTCGTTCACTCCCACACATCAATGAAGGAGAGTAGACCAAATGGAGAGAAGTTTTGTAGTCGATTTCGGTCCCATTGAGGAGTTCAGTTCCAAAGTAGAAAAGGAAGAAAATGGCAACTGTAGATGAAAATTCGTCCGCTAAAAGGTGGCTTCCTCTTGGAACTAACCCTAATGTCATGAATCACGTTGGTAACTCATCTAGAGTTTTCTTCCTAATCTTTCTATTTGTTCGCTGAGATTTAGGGTTTTTTAACAGATTGGATATTTAGGGTTTTCTAAATAACACGCCTTTTGTTGATTATTACTATCCTACTTTGCTGAAGTTTTTTTCTTTCTAGATTGTCTTATTTTCTCATTCCCTTTGAAATATTATTGCTTACCAGATTCATGGTTTAGTCGAGTATGGTTTCGAGACTGTGAGTTTCTCTTATATCTTATATCCATCAATCTGCTCAGTCTCATCTGTTGGCTACAGTTTTAGTTGATCTATGAGAATGTAGCTTTAGAATCCTAGGACAAGAATTGAGTTTTTCTTTTCTTTTTCAATTTGACTATGAGATTTGGTTTCTTATTTTGGATTTCAGATTGCGGTGAAGTGCAAAAGGAAGCTGCAGAGATATTCTTCAAAAAAGTGAAGTTCTGGAAAGAAGTTGGACATGAGGAGACACCGCCTATCTTTGTAGGTATTATCCCCCTGAGTAATGTAACGATCAATAAAGTATGTGTTTTTTGGTGGTGATTCGCATTTGCAATAAAAATATGGAAAGTTTAAGAATTTTTTTTGGAATTCAAATTGTAGCCATAATATATATTTAGGATGTTGTTACTATTTTCTTTAGATGAGGGTTTGATATTTTCTTTGTATATTTCTTTCAGTGCTAGTTTGGCGAGTTGTTGAATTTGGTATGAAATGTTGGATCTATGTGTTTTAGGTTTAGTGGTTCATTAATGTTGTTTTAAATGCGATTCTTGATGGTTGATTTTAGAGATAGAAATTAGGTTTTCAATCTTTCTTTTTATTCTTTGTATTCATTGTTTGGAAATCTAATGTTGATCATCTTATAGAAGTTTATAGATGACTATAATACAAGGCTAAAAATGAAGGATTTTACTTTTTCCTTAGATGGTTTTCTGTTAGCTACTGGCATAGACAAGTACTAAGTTGATTATAACTTAGTAAAAAAGCTTGCATTTTTCAACTTATTATCGTTTGGGCCTTATAAATCTGGAGAAAATGGTTGGCCTATGCTGGCTTCTAGTTGTGTGCCTTGGTTTGGTTGTTTGGCATTCCTAATGCATATAATACCTCTAATTTTTGTTATTTATTCTATCATGTACACCATTTTCCTATAGCTAAGCATTTCTCGAGATCTTTTGTTTGTGTTGCATTCTAATGCAATTTGCCAAATTAAATTTTCTTTCATTCAAAATCCTTTGGTATGATAATATAGTTTAAAAATTTTCTTCTTTTTATTTACACTTCAATAGAATTTAGATGGTGTGAACTACTTTCACGTGAAGGTTGTGGGATTATTATTTATAGCAACTATAAGAGTTAATGTCTCACTTTCTCTTGTCTTGGAACTTCTACAAAGGATTGCTTGTGTTATCAAAGATTATCTTGGGATTCTAAATGAAGAATCTTTGCGGAAAAATTTCATTCTTATGTACGAGTTACTTGATGAAGTCATTGTAAGTTTCTTTAACTTTATACCTCTTGTATTGGCCTATTTCCTGGTCATTATGAAGTTTTAACTCTTATCCCCTCTAAATTCTGTTACTAATGTGCAATTTCACTTGAATGCATATCAAACTCAAATTTTTACCCCTACTCCTTGTTTAATTTATTCATTATTCTCTAATTCTTAGTAAGTTGTTCTATTTGTCCCTCAAGATGGCCAGAAGATTCTTATTACTCAAGGCCCCTTTGTTTAATCTTTGTAAATTATCATAAGGCAACATAATGCTATTGTTATGTGATCCTTTTTCCCTAGTTGCAAATAATGTACTTATGCCATGGAGTATTAAACATTCAGGACTTTACGAACGATCATGCATTTTCTTCTCTCATTTTTCTCAATATTGCTCTTCTACAACTTTATGCCTAAGTTGTTATTCCTTTCTCAATACTGAGAAGGTGAACTTTCTCTATTATTAATCTCTTGTCCCTAATTTCTAGATGTCGATCATTGTTAAGCTCCATTCCTTTGCAACCTTGCTTTTCTCTTTGTATTTCCCTATATAAAGCTCATTCCTCCTTCTTAAACAATTTATTATCTATACCATAGATTGCCATTACTTTTTCATAAATTTAAAGTAGCCTTATTGTAAGTAGTTTAAAGACCAAGATTCATGATCAGTAAGTTCAGAACTTGTGAGCAATTGTAGGTCAAAACCTTGCAAGCTTGAGTGTAGAACTAAAGAGTCAAAGAAAACAAGTGACAAACCTTGAAAAAAAGTCACTTTGCACAAGAAGTTTGGAAAAGTTAACTTCAGTGTACTAACTTTATCTTACTTCATTTTATATTGAATCATATTCATAGTTTATAATTGTTATACCTTAGGCACTCTTAATTATTTCTTTGATATCTCTCTGCCCTTAGTTTGTACATGCTCTGTGCCTTTATGAGTTTTAAGTTCAAGAACAATGTCATTCCATAGTTGGCAACTAGTTGAAATTAAAAGAAAAAAACAACAGTTGTAAATCATATTTCCACTTTGTTTTAGCAATCTTATTAAAGTTTGCAATTATTGATATGCAACCTATTAATTTTGATGGTAAGTGATGGAGAAACTTGTAGATATTGTCCATTTTCTACTACTGGAGATACATGAGACCTTTGGAAATGTTGGTATGTACTCGTCTAAGGTTTTGAACATGTAATACAGTTGGCATGTTTGCATGGTTTATCATATTCTTAATATTATTTGTTCTTCTAACTTCTTTAGCTTATCCTCTCCTTAATGTTATTTTCAAACTTCTAATTAACCTAATTTTGAGTACATAAGTCCTATTGTACATATTCTTATGGCTTTGCAATAATATGGTTTACCAACTTTTAAGGATTTTTGTTAAAGATAATCTTGATGCTTTCAGGTTGCAAGATCAAGTTCAATTCCCCAAAACATAAGGGATTAATTATATTTCAGGCTTGCCCAATTTACATGCACATACTAAAAGACAGATACCCCAGCTGAGAGCAACAGCCTCTATGGGAAGCCCATCATACCTGGTCGTATTGAGGTAGCTATATATGCTTCTAATTAATTTTGCTAGCTATCTATGCTATTGATTGATGGTTATAGTTGTAATTGATTTAATGCAACATCAGTACCTGCAATATGAGATTTAATGAATGAAATATGAGATAGATTTATTTTCATTAAATGAAGTATGATAGTAGTTGAGATTTATATGGATTTGCTGCAGTAAAACTGTATGAATTGAAGAATATTGTAGCAGTTTGTAGAAAGTAGCTACTTTTTGTATTTATTTCATTTAACTTCATTTATAACTTCACTGATTACTCACAGCTACTCCACTATCTCTTTTCACCTTTAAAATGGAAAAGCTAACACAATCTTATATTACTTGATCAGTGACTCTGATTGTTTACCGATTCCTTGTGGGTTCACTTGGATCTTGCCAATGTTATCTTCCTTTGTTTTCGTTTGTAAGTTTTGTTCTTTATATGTTCTGATCATGCCTCATTTGATTGAAAGGATGATTGTTTATGTTTTTTTGATTGAATCTTGTGTTTTTGGGTTCTTATCGGGTTTATGTGGGTACTGCTTGTCAGTTAGCTTTTTTACAATTACTGAGATCGATTAAGGTTCGGTTTACTTTATTAGTTTTCATTAATGAAGGAAAAGGTTTTTTTTATCATCTCCTAGGTTGTATTGAGTGTTAACTTACATTTTGTTCATAGTGTCAAGATTCAAGGATTATTTCTTAAACTTGTTGCTATTTTGGTGTTAGTGCTTGGATAGTTATAGTAACATCATATTGAATGTATATAGATCCATTTGCATTAAAGCCTTCAATTCTGACTATATTTAACTTGTATAGTCCTAAGAGATTGACGAGCTTAAGTTTGTTTATGTATACATGGATGAATTTGGCTCCACTTGCATTTATTTAATCATTTAGACAATCACAAAGGTTGAATTGCTATTGAATTAGAGGCATTAACACTAACCTTTTCTTTTAGTAGAGCATCAACTTGAAAGTTTGGTGGTCTAAGATATACAATTGGCGAGTTGTCATTTTTAGTTCATAACGTGCGTCAAGATCTTGGGGTAGAGTGGTAAGGATTAGAACTCAGGATTTGTATTTGTTAATATTGAAATGTCTATTACTAATACAAAGAGTGTATTTGTATGGATTTAGCATAATGTAGAAGATCATTCCATGTGATTTTTACGTGATTGATTTTAAAGTGTGTTGCATATGACTGAAGGGGTCATCATTTATCTATATATGTGTGCGTGTGTAAATAGTAGATCATAAATTAACAGCATGACTTCATATATATATATGCACATTATTGCATAAAACAATAGTTTTCACACACACACACACACACACACACACAAATATATATATACACATAGTATCGCATAAATTAATAACATTATTTCAGATATACACAGTATAACATAAATTAATAACATGGTTTCATATATATATATGCACAGTATCGCATAAAACAATAGTTTTCATATATATATATATATATAACATGATTAATAACATGATTTTATATG
>JANSVA010000216.1:7495182-7506854 GCA_025504915.1 Erythroxylum reticulatum | reverse complement strand
ATTCATTGAAATACTAAAATATATAATATTTATATCCTTATAATTTTTTTTAAATCATGTCCTCATTAGTTATTTTACACATAAACAGGTAATACTAAACAACTAATTTTACCAAACATCTTTAACAAATAGCTAATGCAATTCGCTGATCAAATCAACTATCAGCTAACAGCTAAATGCAATTAGCTAATTGTCAAACAAAGGCTTAATAGGGAAAAGGGCTATAGGACTAGGAATTAATTTGGTTTCTTCTTAATGTAGTTGTGAGTATACCTTTCGGAGCAGAGGAAGAATATATTGGCATCAGGGAATGGTGACCTATGTACGGAAGACTATGCTCAGATGTATTTCAGTAGGGAAGATGTCCAAAAGGCATTACATACCAATGTAACCAAATTGACATATCCTTACTCCTCATGCAGGTACTAACTATACTTTTTAAGTTTTAACATTTACCTATCACTGATGTTTATAATGTACCTATAAAATAAAAATATAAAGAGATGAGTATAAAAAAACACAACATTTTTTTTCATATGGTTGAATTTAGATTGACTAAAGCTCAAAGGCAAAGATTCATAAAAAATTTAGTTACCAAGTAATGGTGTATAGGTGTAGCGGAGTGATCGAAGGATGGAATGACACAGCAGTTACAGTATTGCCCACTATTCAGAAGCCTTTAGATGCTGGAATTCGTTTGTGGATCTACATGTACATATGAAATCCAATAACAACATTCATTTACATGATTATTTACATTCATTTAGTTTAAAGATTAAACTAAATTAACATAATAATTTTATATTAAAATTTTACTTGTTTATTTAAGAAAATAGTTAAGCCAAAGATTCAAAGCATCCCCTAATCATATGATTATCTCTAGTATTACTTTACACTTTAATAATTATAAATGGTATTATTTACATTATAAAACCTATTTCTCTTGTTAACCCATCTGGAAGGCATGCCAATTAGGCAACATGATGCACTGAATGCTAATATGGAATTTTTCTTAATTTTATAATAATTTTATTATTTCAATAATTAAAATATTATATTTTATCCTTATATCTCCTCTATTTTCCTAACCCACCACCTTTTAATTATAGACCAACCATTGCCATTCCTATATCAATCTCTCCATTCTTCTTAATACCACTACATCAAATTTTCCATCTTCAATGCCACATTCCTTTTCATGATCATCATCATAATCTTTGAATTGCCAACTCCAAATTGAACAAGACTCCTTTTCCAAATCCCTTCGTTTTCCTTTGTCATCAATTCAAAACTGAACTAAACCATTTTCATGTCAAGTAAACTAAAATAGCCATAACCTTAACAGAAACAAAAAAATTATCACCTAAAAGAAATATAAAATAACCAAAAATTAAAAATAGAAAAATCCAAAATAGAAAACCCACCATTGTGGATTTTTACCCGACTTCATTCTAGGAAAAAGTAACTCAATAAAGATTTTTTATAATATCTGCTCACTTAGAGAGTTTGCTTCTCTAAAAAAAAATTTCAAAATCTTCCTTTCAAGTTAAGTGAATAAGGATAGTTATAGGTTGGACTAGACTAACAATTCAGTGGGAAAGTCAAAGCTTTTCTATAAAACTTAGATCTTTTTTAAAAAATTATTAGAAACTTCCCATTAGACTAAATTAGTATGAATGACAATAGGCTAGGTCGGGCTTATCTTTGATCCATCCCAACCCCAACCCATAAGGAACAACTTGTTGTGTCTAGCTCAAAGCTTAAAGTTTGATCTAAGTCGAGTTGGACAACTTAAAATTGAACTTAAGCTTACTCGGATTGCCCAAAATAATATAATTTTATGATGGAGGCTAAAGTCTCAGGCTAACCCTCAAATTGAGCCTAGTTCAAAGTCCAATTAACTCAATTCTGACCCATTGAATTTATATTAAGCTAGGATGAACCAAGCTAAGTTGTGAGAATTTTTTCATCTCTACAAGTAAGGTTTTAACTCATAGTTTTAATGATAAAATAATATGTTACTACTACTATTTTTATCATTGGTGATATTAGTAAGTTAATGTGAAAGATCAAGCTTAATGAATAGTAGAGCAAAGTAGCCAATCTTATTAACTAAACGATCAAATGAAGAGAAAAATGAGCAAAGTGGAGAACATATGCAATTCAAATGAAGGACTAAGAATAGGGAGGAATCAAGTATATCAAAAACTCATAAAATTATTGTAATCCTTCTCGTAAACTTATTATAGTCATTTCAATGAATTAAAGGCTTAATTAATACATGATCATTTGTATAAAGGCATAACACTTAAATCTTTTCATAATCAAGACGAAGTTTACTTTAATCGTTAAAGAAAATCTTTTGAAATTTAAACAAATTTTTAGGAAACTTTTAACATGATTTTGAATCAAGTTTTTGTTAAATGAAAATGTTTGATCTTTGAAAGAACTTGCAAAGATTTGAAAAACTTGCTTTTGTGCATATTGGTCAACTTATGTATTAGTGTCATCGATTGATGTAGTAAAAGTATATATTGTTACTTTGTTAGTACATTTATCAATATATTTAACATTGGTCAACAAATATATTATGAAAGATAAAAGTTTTAAGTACTATGAGTTTGTATTGATAGTACTTGATACATCAGTCAACCAAAAGTTACATGTTAAAAAAAGGTAAACAAATAGATTAATAAAAGAGCTTTCTCATATGTAAAGTGTGTGATCAACAAAGGAACGAAGGAATTAAATGGCAACTACTATGCATCTAAAACTAAAAAATAAAAACTTAGATGTGGTGAGTAACTCCTTATGCATTGACGTCCAAGTTAGCCATGCAGAATAGTTGAATTCCTCTTTCCTTGCTATAGAAGTTCTCTATAGGTGTGAAATTCATTCATCTGCTATCACGAGGCTCATTTTCTCTACTATCTTAGATATAAGTTAGTCTTTTACCCACTATAATGTATTCTTATGGAAAGTTTATGAGTTAAGTTCATAGTTAGCCAAACATCTCTTATTGCTTTTCTTCCAAAGAGAATATACCCCCCCCCCCTAACACCAGTTTAAAGGTTATTTCATTATCAATATGGGTGTATGTTAGATCTTTTAACACGTCACTTTTTTAAGAAAAAGGTAAAAAATTATATTAATAAAAGAGCTTTCTCACATGTAATGCATGTGATCAACAAAGGAACAAAGGAATTAAACGACAGCTACTACGCATCTAAAACCAAATAATAAAAACATAGATGTGGTGAGTAACTCCTTATACATTGATGTCCAAGTTAACCATGCAGAATAGTAGAATTCCTCTTTACTTGCTATAGAAGTTCTCTATAAGTGTGAAATTCGTTCTTCTGCTAACACGAGGCTCATTTTCTCTACTATCTTGGAAATAAGTTAGTCTCTTACCTACTACAATGTATTCTTATAAAAATTCTGTGAGTTAAGTTCATAGTTAGCCAAACATCTCTTATTGCTTTTCTTCTAAAGAGAATATAGCCCCTACCTAACACCAGTTTAAAGGTTATTTCATTATCAACATGGGTGCATTTTACATCTTCTAACCATGTTATGAATTACGGGCATAAAATTAAGTGGTTCTAATTATATATCTACTATATGTCTAGTTCTAAACTTATTGAGCAAAGTGGAATTAAAAGAAGAAGCAATGTCCAGTTTCAATTGCCTCTTTGCATAACACGCATAATTGGTTATTCAAAAAGATTCATTTGACTCTGTCTAATATTTGCAGTTTGATTATAATTTCTAATCAAAGTATAAACAAACATTTAAGACTATTGTTTGTATCCATACCAAGCTTTTCCAATATGCCTTGACATGATTTATTAGTGAACATGTCTAAATTATTAGCCCTTTAGTTAACCTATCTTCCTATTTCACATTTAGGCTATAATCAAGTAATGAATCCATTATCGAGGTAAATCCTCTATACTTGTAGAGCCATTCCCTATCTTTGATGATCTCTTCCACTAAAATAAATTAGTAATTTGAGATTATCCATTCTATAAAGCATGATAAGGGTCTTAGATCATTCTAGTTATTATACCAGAACCAAGCTTTATTTCCATTTCCAATCTTGAATTTCATCCTTATTCAAAAGTGCTTCTCATCCTAAATGGCCAAAAAAAGCTAGGTCCCTTTTTTATGCTCTAAAACCTTCTTTTTTTGATTATATAGGAGTGAATCCACTTAACTCATATTTGACTTTTGGTCTATAAATAAAATCCCTATCCTCTTGTTCATTATTTTTATTAGTTACCCTCTAGTTTGATTCCCAAACCATCATTTCCTTTAGGTTGGCAAAATTCTTTCTTAAGTAAAGGTTTCATTAATATACAAATAGCATCTAGTTATACACATCCTTACAAAACTTCAGTACACCAAGTCCCCTAGCTATGAATTACACTTCTACTAAAATGAGTCATTGCCTAATCCTTAACTGTCTTGTCTTACTACAAACTTATCATATTGTTTTGTATGTGATTGGATAGCACTAAATCTTTGGACAGCTTCAGCATTTTTAGTTTGAGTATCAGTTTATCCCAAATGTCTTTATGGGTTAGCAAACTTTACCCTAATTTACTTTAGGTATTGAACCTCCCTCTAACCTTCTAGACCAAAGGAAGTTTCTCAACATCATTGATCACATCTTCTTACCTTTATTGATCAAGATAATAGGTAAAAATAAGTTCCTACACTAATGTATATAGAGTTATTCAAGAACCACAAATACAAATTAAACTCTCATTGTGAACGTGAGAAACTTACAAGTCCAATGATTTATCTTCTTCCTACTATAATCCAACAAAGATTAACCATCATTGATGGTAATTATATTATTAGAGATTGGGATTCCTAAGTACTTAAATGGCAATGGACTTTGAGACTTGTAATCATTGTAATGTTCTCAACCTAGTGTATATTACATGCATAGATAAAAGGGAGCTTTTGTTTAGATTTAAAGACAAACCTGAGATTTTATTAAGGGTTAAATTCACTAGATCCCTATATGGTTTAACATATTATCGATATAACCTTTGAATTTTCAAAACTGTCAATAACACTCTATAGTTTTGGTTTTATAGCACCCATCCCTCCTTCTATCAACTTCTATTAAAAGCATTAACTGAAAACTCCAAAACTAAATTGTTTTTGTTATGTGGAAGTACATTTGATATTACGTACGTTACTACATGATGATGTCTTGGAGTTTGTAATTAGTGCTTCTAACAAAAGTTGGCAGTAGGGGGCCAAATTCTATAAAATCAAAACTATTGGAGGTTATTGATAGTTTCTAAAATTTAGGGGGTAAATTGATAATATGCCAAATTACAAAAAGTTTTAATGAATTAAATCCTTTTATTAAACTTAAGCATGGTTTCTATGAGAAGTTTGATTGAGATGTGTTTTGCTACACAAAGGAGAATGATATCATTTGTAAACATTAGATGAAACAAGCCCAATCTCTTACACTTATGGTGATAAGAGAACTCATTATCTTCCTTTAGTATCAAAGGTATCATCCTCAGCAACACCTCTATAAAAATTTTAAATAAATAAGGAAATATTGGGTCACCTTGTCTAAGGCCTTTAACTCTTGGAAATTATGTGGTTAGTTCCCTATTCACTAGTATAGAAAATGACATTAATGTTTTGCATTGTGTTATCCAAGATACCATGGTTTCTTGAAAGCCAAAGTTTACAAGTAAATCAATCATAAATCTCTAATTCACAAAGTCATAAGCTTTATAGAGGTCTTGCTTCATAAAGAAGTTATTCAATGGTTTCTTGCTCTTGTAACTATTCAAGATCTCCAGTGAAATTAAACGGTTATCCCCTAAGCTTTTCTCTTTAATTAGGTAGGATAAATGGTTAGCTTAAATACTTCCTTCATTCTTTAAGTAATAAGTTTGGATATAATTTTATAGACAATGTGGCAACATTCTATAGGCCTAATCTCAATGATAGAATCAACATTTAGAACTTTAGGAATGAAGCACAAAAAGGTTCCATTCCACTCCCTAAGTAATTTGTCCCTATCGAAGAACTCTAAAGTGAATTTTATAATCTTTTGGCCTGTTAAACTTCAAGTTTACTGAAAGAAGTAAGCACTTAATGCCTCATTACTAGGTGCCTTATCAAGTTTCATGTCAAATACCACCTTCCTAATGTACAAGGCTTTAAAAGGTTTAACCAGCTTTATATTTTGTTAAGGAGAGATCAAGTTCGAGATGATCTCCTTTAATAAATCCAAATAGCCTTAGTTGCTTTTAGGGGAACCTAATATGCTTTTAAAATGTTATAGTACCATTTACTGGATTTCCCTTTATCTATTAATCACCTCTCCATTATTCTTCAGAAAGCATAGTTTATCAATGCTCTTTTTACTCAAGACTAAGTTATAAAAGAACATTGTGATTTTATCTGCGTCCTTCATCTAACATATTTTTACCCTCTACCCCATTAATGAATAGTATTCTCAAGTCACTGGGAGCATTTGATCAAAGCCACATTCTCATCATTCTTCCTTTACTTTGTGGATGCATCCTTTTGTATTAGTCACTTTTCCCTTATGCATCAATTGTTAATAGCCTGAAGCTTTCATAAAAAAAGCTTCATCACCTACTACTTAAGTCTCCTTATCAGGTGATTATCGTCTTGTTTGTTGTTTTAGGTGAAGAAACCTCTATAATACTTTAAGTCAGTTAGAGCTATATTTTTGAAGCACTTACCTAGATTCCCATTATCACTTTTCTTATTCAAATTATCTCTTTCAACTTCTTAAGTGAGAAAAATATGATTAAAGTATTTTAATGTAATCTAAGGAGACCTTATAAATTCACTCATAACCTTCAGTTCCTTCCATTGATCTCTCTACAATCAGCTATATAAATTAAGCATTTTTACAAACACTTAGAAATTAACTAAAGACACAACAATGTGGATGTATTGATCAAATATGACAATTTGACGAACATTTACCTTTTCATAGTCATAAGTGATGATAACATGCCCATTATAATGAGCCTGTTGATTGGAAATAAGGTTCCAACCCTTATCAAGAATCCATTACTAATTTTCTATTTTATTTGCCTTGATTCTTGTCTCCAAAAGTTTTAGCATATATGATTTTTTTTGACGATAGAAAGTCATTCACCATTTATTATTTCTTAGGGCAATTTATGCCCCTTATGTTCCAAACAATGACAATATGGAAGAAGATAGGCCCTAAGGCCTGTTCGTTTTAGGTTTTTTTTCCAAGTCTTCTCATGGTATTATCTTCCACAAACTATCCCATATCTTTAACAAGATTTTGCTCATCATTAGATGTAGAAGTGCCTACCTTAGGGTTGAGAAAATCATTTTTGCCTATATCCACTGATTCATGGTCAGGTGCATTTTCCCTTCCACGTATTCAATGCCTCAATGTTTGGAGTGTTATCTTTTATTGATTCCTTGGGTTAAATTTCTCTATAAGTCTTCTTTAAGCACTAACCATCATCAGTGGATTGATTACAACAACAACAACAATCTTCCTTTATGCAATACCCTAATACTTACCTATTACTAGCTTCTTATTTTGCTAGACATTTGAAGTTTGCATTATTTAGCAGTAGCTTTGTATACTTACTTTTCATTTCCTTTCTCCTTATTCCATTTCACTTTTCCTTATCCCTTGCTATAGATGGTTTTCATTGATAAAACAACCTTATTTTTAAGTTTTCCACTATCTTCAAAGAGTCTTTGATTTTAATAAAATCTAGGAGTTCCTTTTCAATTCCAAACTTTAAATAATCTTTTACTGCTTAACCCCAACATTAGTCTCATCTACGTATAAAGGTTTACCCAATGAGCTAGATAGATAGCTCAATTTAAAAGTGAACCAATACTCAAATAGTAGAATATTAAAAAAAATTTAACCACAAAGGTTTGCTCTTCATGTTTTTTTCCAAAGCTATACCCGTTCTCCCCCTCTATAACAAAAATGATTTGCTCTTCATGTTTTTTTCCAGAGCTATATCTGGTCTCCCCCTCTATAACAACAATGTCTTCCTTTGTATATGCCAGAGACCTATATCCAACACTTTCTTCAGTTAGCTTCTATTGTGAGTCTAAAGATGAAAACGTCCTCTTTAATTATCAATAAAGTCCTCAAGCCATGTTTGCTTTAGTATTTTTTTACCCACTTCCTAACTAGCGAAAAAGGAAGTCTCTTTTATTTAAAATATCCCATTAATGCATAACTCCATCTTCAAGCCTTGACTTTCAAAATTTTCAAAGGGGCATTGACTATACTAATCTCTTAATATATGAAACTAGGAACAAAATATGAGTTTCTCCTGAGTTGCTTATCTCCCCATAACTTGTTTATATGATTTGCTCATCTTATATGTTTTTAGAGGCGAAGATATTGCATATTCCTTAGGAATTAATCCTTCTCTTATTGTAAGAGAGATCAGGGCAAGAGAATTATTCTTAGTGCTAGTTCACTTCTAGATAGTTCAATCTAGAAGTAGACTGGTACTTAAATAGTATACTGTGAAAATTCACCCTCAAAGTTCTATTCTTCATGTTACTTTTTTCCAAAGCCATACCTAGTCTCCACCTCTGTAACAACAATGGCTTCCTTTGACTATGCTAGAGATCCATCTCCAACACTTTATTTAGTTGGTTTATGTTGTGAATCTGAAGAGGAAAATGCCCTCCTCGTTTATCAATAAGGTCCACAAACTATGTAGGTTCTAGTATTCCTCCGCCCATTTACTAACTAGTAGGAAAGGTCTTTTCTATAAAATATTCCACTAATGTGTACCTCCATCTTAAAGGCTCAATTTTTAGAATTTTCAGAGGGGGATTGACTATACCAGTCTCCTCATCTATGACATTAGGAATGAATATAAATTTCTCACGAGTAGCTTATTCTCCTATAACTTGTTTCCATAGTCTACTCATCTCATTTACTTCTGGAAGGGAAGCTATTCCACATTCCACTATAACTAACCGTTCTCCCACTACAAGAGGGAACAACGCTGGAGAACTATTCAGTACCACTTTAGCATGCCTTAAAAAGGCTTAACCAATTAGAGAGGTTGTAGATTTAACACTTCCTTCAACGTCTGGGTGGTAATGGTCACTTATTACCTAAATTGTTAAGGAATTTGACCTAGGAATAGGCAAGAAAATTACACTTAATGGTTGTTAGCTATTAATAGTAACTCTCACGTGACTTGCTTTTTTTTTTCTCTATCTAGTTGTTTGTGTTCTCTTTTGTACTCTTTTTTGCAACCTCTTTTACAACAATATGGCATATTGATTAACTAATTTGCTAGATTAATTGACCAATATCACTTATAATGACTAATTTTTGTTTTTTATGATTAATTTAGGTTCTTTTCAATATATATATATACCATTTATAAGTTATGAAATGTGTACCATGAGTTTATTAGTATATTGGTCAACCAATGTTAATGTTATATATTGGTTGACCAATGTTGTTTAAAAGATAGAAATTTCATATATATTGAGTTTGTATCAATATTAGATGATACGTTGGTTGCCTAGTATGCCAAATTATTTTACCAATTATATAAATCACATATGAGTTATAAGAAGCTTATTGGGCATATTAGAAAGTTGTTAAGAGTCTCAAGAGGGTAGAGAGTGCATATGTACATTACATAATATATTTGAGCCTTTATTCAATGGTGTGTGTAAAAAAACTTTTTGAGTTACATAATTATGTACATTTTGGAAGATTATTTAGGCTACACTTTATGAGGATTCCTCTTAACCTTGAGATTTGTAAAATGTTACCCTTCATTCTTAGAAAAAAAGGAAGAGTATAAAAGTTCTTCTTCTTTTGTCATAAAGAAAATCTTATATAGAAGATTGCATTTCACCTATTAAAGAAGAACAAAGTGGATTTCCATTTGGTGCTTAAGGAGTGGACATAAGCCAAGGATTATTTGGCTGAATTATAATAAATTAATTTTATCTCTCTTTTTCCTATACTCTTCTATTTATTATTGTGATTTTTTGTAATTATTATATATGAATTTGACATAATTATTTATTACAATAAACAATTTATTCATTAGTTTATAAATAGGGTAAAAATTCAATATGCACATTTGCATTTAGATTTCTAGCAAAATTTGAGCAAAGATTTTTATGGCTTAACTTGATTAACTTTTTAGCTAAGGTTCTCGATGCGTAAGTAAACGCCATTTCTTTGGAGGAGACAATTATATAGAAAAACTAAGATGAAACGCTTTCATTTAACCAAAGGGGTTGATATTTGGAAATTATAAATAATGGTCCTTATATCCTAATAAGAATTGTAGTTATAGATAAAGTGGAGATTAAGTATCAAAGGATAGAAGTGAGTAGAGAGATAATGATAAGAAAATCATTGTGCAAAATGATATATATTTTTATTTTGTGCTCTTGTATAAATGAATTCAATATGGTGTCTATATCTGAAACCTCCCACGTGATATGACACATAGTTGAAATCACATATGAGGACAATGCTCAATTAAAAGAGAGTAAATTGAACTTATTAGTGCATCAATATGGGCTAATTAACATATATATAAATAAGGAAATTTCTAATATGTATACTTGTTTTATTTATATAATTAAACTCTTAAAGGTGTTGGTAAAAACTATACTAATCTTAAATCAGTGCGAAAATTGTTTAGAATTGCAATAAAGGTTTGAGAGGTAAATGTGAAAACCATACAAGAAACCAAAGATTTGAGCACCTTTTCATTGAAAGAGCAAGTTGGATCACTCCTCAATCTATAAGATACAAACGAATAAATTGAATGAATAAGAAGTGGTGTTTAAACATCAAATGATGAGAAAGCTAATGATAGGAAGACCATTATAAGTGAGAGTAATGAGGATGATATGAAGGTCTTCACAAAGAAATTTTAAAAAAATTATTAAAGAAGAAGAGGGACAAATAATTGAATAAGAAGAAGAAAGCACTTAAGGCTACATATGATAATACTAGTTTGGACAATGATTAATCTTAAAATATGGAGACAAGTATATGCTTTATGACTAATAGTGATGAGATAGCCTCTTTTTTAAATTATTATAATGATAATAATGATTGTAACATCATTCTTTCATATAATTAGTTATTTGAATATTTAAAAGCCATAAGCATAAAAAGGAAGAAAGTATCTTCCAAGTATAAAAAGGTCCAAAAACTCTTAGATGTATACATGATTGAGAATAAAAAAATTAAAATGTGATATACATAACATTAGAATCTAAACGTGTGGTTCATTAAAGAAGAAGCTTAATGTACTCAAAGAATCATTGTCTAAGTTCACTTTAAAAGTGAAAACCTTCAATATCATGCCTAAAGTCTAAAATAACTCTAATTATAAGCATATAATTGGTTTCACTTATAAAAATGCTCTATCCAATACTAAGACCATTTTTATTAGTGGAAAGATGTATACGATGAGACATTGCTTAAATCATCAAATAAGCATATAGAATTATATTATATATATGAGAAATTTAATGCTCATGCATCAACCTCTAGTTCTTAAGGTAAAAAGAAATTTCATATATTTATGTATGGTTCACATTCTAAACATAGAAGACATGGTTTATAAAAT
>JANSVA010000216.1:7482702-7492781 GCA_025504915.1 Erythroxylum reticulatum | reverse complement strand
TATTATTATTATTATTAGTAGTAGTAGTAGTAGTAGTAGTAGTAGTAGTAGTAGTAGTAGTAGTAGTAGTAGTAGTATTAATGTTCTCTTTAGTATTTATTATAATTCTTTTTTTTAATAACCTACATCACTATTATCCTGTCACATATGCATGTGGGTCTACCGAAACAGTCTCTTTATTATATAGAGGTAAGGCTACGTACTATTGGACCCTTCTAGGCTCCGCTTCACTGCGAAAGTTCGGGGTATAATGATAATGATGATGATGGGTTATTTGTCACCTACTAAACGAAGAAGATAGTGAATTCTTAAGTAAAATTTTGGAAATGAACATAGGTCAAGGGTTATTTCACCAAACCATACGATGTCCTTCCATTAAAAGGGGTTGGAATACCCAGATATTTATTCTAGTATCTAGAGCATGGAATATATGAAATAGATTATGAAGTATTAGAACAATGATTCATATTAAATATTTAAATCCCGCGACCAAACTTTCAAAATTTTCAAATTATTAAAAGGTATAAATTGAAAGATGTTTCTTCAATTAATCTTTTGTCTATGCTTAGTCATCCCATTTAATAAAATTGGGATGTCCAGTCATTTAGTTGATCTGTGCCTATTTGAATAGTCTCAGCCAAGGATCGATCGGAATAATTAGACAACTTTACTTAATCCCTTTGGATGAATGTTCTGTCAAATTTTTTTCTTTTTCTATTCTCTTTTATTTATTATTATGATTACTTTGTTATCATTTTAAGAAACTCATTCACGTGAGAATAACTAATATGATTGACAATCTATACATAGTGTATAACTGGAATATTATATAATAAAATAAAAAAAAGTTGAGTTCTACAAAAAGATCATTCAAAAAAATTTTAGTTAAATTATTTTGATTTTATTAATATTTAAGTAATTATAATGTGTTGTTAGACATCTTTATTAAATTAGATATTAAAGATAAATTTAATTAATGTAACTAAAGTGTTCGTAAAGATTATATATAATTATAAGAATGTTACTAAGTCAAAGTCAAGCTTGATAAGAAAAATCTGAAGCCCTACGCCCATTTGAACTTTAAGCATACTCATAATCTAGACTTAAACAAGCTTGAATTAACCCATCTTTACTTGAATCATAATTGCAGAAAGTGGGAAAGGAGGGGACAAGATAATTATGACTTAAACAATATTATAAAAAGGTAAATAATAGTTTACAAAATATAACAATTAAAATATATATAGAAAAATCAAATCACGTCAGATTTAATTATGTTTAATCGTAATTTATATTTGTTGAAATTAACGAATCACACATAACAAATAATTATAAAAAATGTAAAATTTTACATGAGATTAGAGTCTTTTTTTTTTTTTTGTGAAGAGGATACACAAGAAGAGAGCCTAAGGTCTCAAGACCACCATAGATAAAGCATCTTTTTGTAGAAATTGTCGAATATTCGGAACAGGCATCTTCCGTAGATGCCAACGCTGCGAAGATAAAGAGCCTAATTTTGTTAAATAATCAGTACATTGGTTGCCTTCTCTTGTAATATAAGCAATAAAACAATCCCAATTTTTCCTTAAATAAAAAGTAATATCCTCAACAATTTTCAAATAAGGATGGAATTAAGGGCATTCTCAAGTAGCTAACTTGATGGCTTCTAGGGAGTCTAATTCCAGCAAAACTTTTCTGAATCCACGTTTCCATGCTAAAGACACTCTATGATAAATAGCCTGAAGCTCTACCAACATATTGGTAACACAACCAAGGAAACCGAGAAATCAAGGATTCAGTGACCAAACTCATTCCTCGTTAGACCACCAAATCATGCTTTACCAGGATCTCCATACCAACTTCCGTCAACATTCACTTTAATATAACAAGTAGGATACATGGCAGCTATCTACATCTCCCTGTTTCGCCAGTGTATTGAAGTACATTCTTTAGGTTAAAATTTCATGTGAGGTCAAATAACTAACAAACTATAGCACGTCGACTAGGAGATGAGTGAGATGTCACATTCATAATCATTGCTACAAGCCCACATTTTCTCTGTTATTTATTTCTTACATGTCTAAATAAAATATGAAATACTTTCATCAATACTTTAAATAATTGCAGCTCTCTCTAAACTCCCGTAAAATAAAATTATAATAATAATAATAATAATAATAATAATATTGTAAAAATAATACCACAAATACATCAAATTGAAGGAGTAAGTTATCCAATGGCAATAACATGGGCATAAAAAGGCGAGTTCTATATTTATGCGGGTTTTGATGCCTTATTTTATCTCATAAATTTCAATCATTCATTTATGCGGGTTCTGTATTTATTTATATAAGACTCACGCAGGACCTGCATAAATAAATTACTAAAATTTTATGAGATAGAATAAGATACCATAAAATTAAACAGAAGATTTGAACTCTAAAAAGGTATCAAAAGTTTCAACCTCAAGCAATTGACCCTAACTCGTAATCACAATAAAGACCCTTTGATTTTTCATAACTTAGAAATAAAAGAGCTTTGAATGGTCCATATCCCTTACCATATACTTATAATGACTCTTTGATTTTTCATAGCTTAGAAATAAGAGAGCTTTGAATGGTCCATCCCTTATAGTGCAAGCGACAACCACAGCATTGGGGACCACTCCAAGCTTTTGAAGGCTGATTATATATTTGCAAAACCAGTTCTTTTACCAAAAGCAAAAGGGAATATATAGAAAGGTTGCTTTTGAACCTCTCATGCCTTAGAGAAGACATAAACAGCAATACTACAGATGATTCTTATCTGTCTCTTCATTGGCCTTCCTTATACTTCATAACCCAACCACCTTTTTTTTATATAAGTATTCAGTCAGATCATACAGAAACTTAAGCAGATAAAAAGTGGGATATCCCAAAAGTCCATTCTGACACTAATGGCTTCCTTTAAGTTGTCCTCACATCTTCTTCTTTCTCTTTTTCTTTTGTTGGTAGTCAACTCAGCCAGTAGAGTGATCCGCAGAGAAGATATTGATGATGAATTGAAGCTAAGTGAAGAAGTTTTAGGTCAACAAGAGGCAGATAGAGTGATCAGACTCCCGGGGCAGCCTAAAGTTGGTTTCAAGCACTATGCAGGCTATGTTACAGTGAACGTAACTCATGGAAGAGCACTCTTTTATTGGTTCTTTGAAGCTACCAAGAACCCAAAAGAAAAACCTGTTCTTTTATGGCTGAATGGAGGTATGTCTTCATACTTGTTTTACTATAGAAACGAATCATTTCTGCTATAAATTAGGACATGACTGTTTCCTCATACTGCTCTTTTATAGCACGAGTTCTGCATTTTCTTGCCATTTTCCAGGATATCTATATAAAATTTTTAACTTCTTTATATTGAGGATTCGTAGCTATAAGTATTTTGTCATGATTCTTCAACATCCATTTCCACGTTCAACCTGCAAGATCACTGAATTCCTTCTTACATGTGTCATTTTCGGTCATGCATTCTTATTAGTTACGAGAATCCCTTGCCTTGTGACCTTGAAACTTTCTGTCTGTGGTTCGTATCACCAAACTTGTAAAAATGGTATAATACTAAAGAGACATTGGAAGGGGAAGACCATATACATCTATATATAGAAGATAAAAAACACTTTATCATACGTAGAAGGAACTAAAGTTGACCATAAAGCATAAAGAAGGAAGGGGTTGGAGACTATCAAGAGAACAAATTAATAATATACTTTGAATGAGTATGATAGCTAAATATCATAATAACCTCTAAACAAGCGTCGAAGACTATACTTAACAATGGATCCCTTGGGTCAACAGAGGGGCTAGAGGAGAGTGTAAGGTATCTAATGAGTAGGAAGATGAACAGGATTGTATAAAAGCTTTGGACTACATATGAGTTGGTTTGTCGTATTAGGAGGGAGGAATAATTTTTCAGCAGGACAAGACACCCACATGGGTAGATGCCACGCAGGTCTATTCCAAATTCTGTTGCAATTAAGCTCCACCTACTTCTTTCTTAATTAATGCTTACATACAAGAATTTAAATAGAACACTTACAAGCTTAGCTTAGTTACATCCTAAGTAGGAGAACCAATATTCAAATTTTAGAGGTACTTCTCTAGCATTCATTGATACCTTGAAGAAACATTAATATTTGGCATACAATTGAGGGAATCAATTGGCATTTGAAGGGGAGGTTCAAGAAACATTAATATTTGACTTACATTTGAGGGAATCCAATGGAAATTGAAGGAGATGTACTTTATAATTTAATGAGATTTTGAACAATCTTTCTATAAATGGGACTAAGAGTAAGACTAATGGGAGTAAGAGTAAGACTGCGTAGTGTTAAATCTTTAATAAGACATGATTAGAATCGAATGGGCATCTTGTTTTGACATACTAAGAAACAAAGTCAAATCCTTTCTTTCAAAAGAAGTCAAATACTTTCTCTTTTTATACGTCACTGATGAAGCAACGTGGCGTGGTGGAGGAGAACTAATTAGTTAAGTGATGAAGGGTAGTACAAAGGGGACCAGCCTACAGCCTTTTGTTTCCTTTGGTCTCTCTTGTCCCTGTCAAGCGTGCAACGGCGTCGTTGATGAATTCTTTCTTTTCTTTTTCCTTTTTAATTTTAATTTCACTTATTACTTGCGCATGCTTTGGCCTCACTCTTTTGGTTTTATTTACCTTTTGGTTATTGGGTTAGTCTATAGTACAATGTTTAAAAATTTCAATCGTTTTATTCGCTTTAACTATAAAATTTTTAGATCAATTTTAATAAATTAGTACATTTTTATAAATTAAAATTAATTAATTAATTAATTTTTATTTAATAATTTTTTAATTAACATTTCAATTATTTAATAAGTAAAAACAAACTTGTTTAATCATATTTTAAATTTTTAAATTTTATTTAATTTTTAATCAATTTTATAATAATTAATACGTTCAAATTTTAAATATTTTATATTATCATTTTAACTTTTGATCCGACTTTAAAAGATAGATAAGAATCGTACTTACAAGTCAAAAAGAAAGTTACTCTCGAGTACTTGAAAATAATGTCTCGTCACCCTCACTTCTGATGCCTAATAAAGGATATTGTACGATTGTGTTAAGCCTACTGTTTTATTCGAATTCAATGAGAGAAGAGGATCCATGTGAAAAAGCTTAACTCAACAGTGTTGGACTTTATTATAATCAAAAAGTAAGAGAAGAGAATAACTCAATTGTCCTTAATCTATAGCTTTTGTTGATGAAATATGAACATGGTATGATCAGGTCCAGGCTGCTCATCAATTGGATATGGAGAAGCAGAGGAGTTGGGACCTTTCTTTCCTCAAAAAGGAGAACCAAAGCTTAAGCTCAATCCTTACACCTGGAACAAAGGTTTATAAATGAAACTTCATGATTTCTTTTTCACTAAAAAGTATACACCAATGCAATTACTAAGTCCAACCACATCAGTTAAACTTATTGTTAAGAAGCGGGAAAAAAAAAAGGTACTTTAATTTTAGTTTTTGACGTTGTTTTCCATTTTCCAGCGGCAAATCTGTTGTTCGTTGAATCTCCTGTTGGGGTTGGATATTCCTACAGCAATACCAGCAGAGACATCAAAGAACTTGGTGACACTGTTACAGGTAACATATATACATACATACACGCAGTAATGCATCTCTACATTCTTCACTACTCTTAGTCTCATTAACTACTTTTCTGATTTAGCTGGAGATGCATACAAGTTTCTTGTCAACTGGTTTGAAAGATTCCCCCAGTATAAGTCCCATGACTTCTACATTTCTGGAGAAAGCTATGCAGGTTCTCATTAAACTCCCCACCTTCCTTTGCTTTCTTCAATTGACATACCTTATGGTAAACCCTTCGTTTATATTTAGGGCACTACGTTCCCCAGCTTGCTGAGGTCATTTATGATCAGAATAAGATAGCAACCAAGAAGCATCATATAAATTTCAAGGGTTTTATGGTAAGTTTCTTTTCTATCAAGAACACAGCTTTTCAGCTGGTCAGCTGAAATCACATTTGTTTCAGTTTTACCTGAGATTGATTTGTGAGAAAGAGGCTGACATTCTCCAGTAATTCTGAAAGAAACAAAAGCAATCCACATAAATAGAAAGGAAAACTTCGTGTCAGTAAGTAAGAAAATTGTATTTAGGAACTCCATCTTACTGCATGCTTTGGTGAGTATTAGTAGGGAAAAGACGAGAAACCCTCCCTGTGATCAGCAAGAAGCCAAGTGAAAGAAAAGCTAAACTCATTTTGGCAAAACACAATTATAATTCTACAGGATATATTTTTAAAAAAATATATGGTTGCATTTGCCATACATTGCAGATTGGAAATGCATTGCTGGATGACGAAACAGACCAAAGGGGCATGATAGACTACGCATGGGGTCATGCTGTAATATCTGATCGAGTATACCAAAATGTTAAAAGCCAATGCAACTTCAGCCAAGACCATCTATCTGATGCATGCAACAAAGCCCTCAATGACTACTTTGCTGTGTATCGAATTATTGACATGTACAGTTTATATGTACCCCGCTGTGAGAAATACAATTCCAGCACCACCAGGACCAGACAACTTCCAGTCGTTCACGGCACTGCTCCACATTTATTCTCAACATTCGTAAGTTCTGAACACTTTCTTGAAACTTTTCGCATAAATGTTCCATATATAATGCACATAATTGAAAACATATAGAGTATGCTGAAAAGTCATTGGAAACCAAAAACAAAAAATGGAGATTTAAACCTTCTCCGCAAGGATTCGGACTTCGATAATCATTATATTTTCTGGCGAGCAACGAAGAGAATGAAGCATGCAGAGAATCAATTTATAACAATTAGAAGAAAAAGGTGCAAGGAAAATTTCAGCAAAAGTTAGTTATTGAACCCATTATGTCTTGGCTTATACTTCCGTTTCTTGATACCTAATGATGTGACTCAATCCGAAGATAGGAATGCATATCAAAAACATTGATTACTATGTGAATCTAAGGGAGCATTCTGAAGATACTGATGCTACCTAATACCTTACTAAAAAGGTAATCCATATTCTGGCAGGAAGGATGGCACAGGAAACCTGCAGGTTATGATCCTTGTGCATCACACTATACTGAGGCATATATGAACAGGCCAGACGTTCAGGAAGCTCTGCATGCTAATGTCACAAAAATTCCATATGCATGGACTCACTGCAGGTACCAACTTATGTATATAAGCATTCACTATTCAATATACTTTGTCTACCAAACGATCCGTAGATGCATACCCTCTTTATATGTGATCTTGATTATCAAGCTATAAAATCAAAGTCCCATCTTTCCCTATCATGCCCAACTGAGATTACTCTAAACTTCTTGGGATATGACTAATTTTCCTGCAGTGATAACATTACATTTTGGAGAGATTCACCGCCCTCAATTCTTCCCATTATCAAAAAACTTATAGCTGGGGGCCTTCGCATATGGGTCTACAGGTAAATAATACAATAATTTCAAAACCTTCCACCGACTGACTTGAGGATATAGTGTTATTTTCAACATCAAAATTCACGTATACTTTTCCCAAATGCAGTGGAGATACAGACGGAAGGATTCCAGTAACGGCAACAAGGTTAACTTTGAACAAGCTTGGATTAAACACTACCGAAGAATGGTCACCCTGGTACTACAAGAAGCAGGTAACTATTGCACTAATTTCTTCATTTTTGCTATTATTAACAAATGCTGGGTTGTTTCTTGCAGAACTCTGAATACAATTGTTTTATTTTGATGTTGTAGGTTGGTGGATGGACAATTGTCTATGATGGCTTGATGTTTGTAACAGTTAGAGGTGCAGGTCATCAAGTTCCAACGTTTAAACCAAAGGAGTCTCTCCAGCTGGTTAGACATTTCTTGGCTAACAAGAAGTTGCCCTCTAAGCCATTCTAATTCTGTCATACTGTCTGGAAAATAAATAGCTGTTTTCTTTTCTTCAGTAACACAGAAGACCAGAAGCTAAATAATGATAAAACAGGGAGATGAAAATTGCAATCTCTCATCATTATTTAATCAAATGAATAACTACACCCTTTATCGATTTGGGTCTGAGATTATATTGTACTTCTATCTTTCTCTTCCCACCTACCTTAACAACAACCTGTCCCTTATTTACTAACTACTTCCAACAATAAGCCCCTATCTACCTTCAACCAAGTTTGTGTTTTTTCTTTACAGCTGATGCATATTTTCCTTTTATGGAGTATATGATCCTCGATTAAACCCTGTTTGTAAGAATTTTTTGGTGGTAACACCTCAAACTTTCAAGCCAGACTTGAAAAAACCAAGGTGTTAAAATCACCATGAGTGAAATTGCAGTTTCAGATTGTCAGATGGTGCAGGCATTGTGGATTTATCATAATTGTCCATTAACTTAGACCCTACATTGTTGGCTTGCATATCATCATCCACCGAGTTTAATCTTTGAATAAGGAGACAGGTAATGGCACAGGCACCATAAATTGCAAGAGAATAACGATTATTAAGATTCAAGACCCTAAGAATGCTTGGACCCAAATACCCTTCCGAAATTTCATGTCAAAGAGAAGAAAACAATTAAAGATTAGTTTGGCCATTTACCATCAGGAGAAAGATGCAAGGAAAATTAAGTTCCAACGAGAAGAAATAGAATTATCAACCAAAGATGACCTAAAAAGGACATTAATGGCATTTTGACCTCATTTGCATCCACTGAATCAATCATAACCAAGAACAAAAATGTTTTTGTAATCAAAGCAATGCTTTATGATGGATAAATTCTCAGCCCTCTTCATAAAATTAGATAGGAAGTGAAAGACAACGGGAAAGGATATGTCAAGTAGAAATTGGCAGTGCTAGAATCAAATACTAATAGTGCTTCTGGGATTGTAACATAAACATCTCCACCTTAATCAATAGAAGGATTAGGAGGACAAAGTTTTGGAAGATCATGGAAGATGCCTCTTGTATGAATCAGTGGTCAATGTCTGAAGCAAGCTATAGAATCACAAATGCATGTAGGGGGCTTCAAAGACGATACAAACACAGCATGAATGCATATGTTCATGCACACCTCTGGATTCAGCAATGCCAAACATCCTCCTAGACTAGGATCTTCTGATGGTAGGATTTCTTGATCATCAAATCATTAAGTCTTCAAGGCATTATATCCTTCAGTAAACTTCATTAGTAGAGAAATTCAAGAGCTTTTCATTTATTAATCAAGAAATAGATCGGCAGTTACTTCTGGTCACATGCTCTAATATTGCTCCTATAGCTTTGTCCTGCCAAATACAGTGAAGATAATGGCCTCAATCTTAGAACTTCATCACAATCAGTGCCAGTTTATAAATCCAACAGCTGTTTTAGGTTTATAGGTTAAAGCTCCGTCGGCCAAAGCAGCAAATCCTTTCTACAACTCCCTGGGTAAACAATTTGATTTCTTTATATGCTGAAAGAGTTAATATTACTATGCATTAGACACTTATTATTGTTACAATGTGTCCCACATCAGAGTAATAGTTATAGCTTTTATTGGTCAACAACATAAACAGATGGGCTGCGAACTAGTTAAGACTAAACCGCTTTACTCATTCTTTCTCCCTTTTAAACGGAAATTCATGGAAACATCCTTTTGAAATCTTTTCATACAGTTCTCCTTTACGTACTTTTGGGCTGCTTCAATCCTCATTACGCAAAAATAGATGTAACAGTTGGCTTTACACACACACCTCCGGTAAAATATGCAATGAAAGAGACAGGAGCTTCAAATACATACCCTAAAGATGCTTCCACAAGCCATAAGTGAAACTGTAGATTTTTCTTGTTCACTTATGTATAATTACAAGGCACATACATATGAATATAAAGAAGAAACTATCCTAATTAAGAAAGAACTAATTAAGGAAGAATAATTAAGACATAATCCTAATTATACACATTCTATATCTGTCAACAATCCTAATTATACACATTCCATATCTGTCAACACTCCCCCTCAAGTTGGTGCAAAGATATTACA
>JANSVA010000216.1:7417720-7429743 GCA_025504915.1 Erythroxylum reticulatum | reverse complement strand
TATTTCATAGTAGCCTCATTAGACCGTACATCTTTCTTGGTATATACAGATAATAGGTAAGAGCATAAACTGAAACAGAGCATAAACTGAAACATTCTGGAGCTATAGAGATAGTTATTAAATTGTTAATGCCGCATAAAAACATTCCTCCTAGAGTAGCTGTTAATACGAATAAGAAAAACTCTGTTATAGCCATTTCTGTATATGCAATGTACTCTACAGATAGAGGAATACATAGAGTTGAACATGGTAAAATAAGAAATTGAAAGATTTTGTTGAAATTATTTGTTTGGAAATTTTCCGAAAAGCTAATCATAGGTTCTTCTCTCCATCGGAACAATAAGATCGTTAATATTTAAGGGGTCAAAAGTAATTTTGCTTTTTAAAATTATAAAATATTAATAAATGAAAAGTATTAACATAAACAAACTAAAGAAATAATCAACCTTAAATTACATTTCGTCATATTCTTGAATCAAATGTACTAGTTCATCTAAAAAATACTGGTGACACTAAAAATTCGAAGATCATGGCATAAAATATGCTCCAATGGTGGTTGACAACATTCATTAGGTGTTTTTGTTTTGTTTAGTAAATTAATAGGAAAAGACTAAGGATTTGTTTTGGTTTTTGTTTTATTTTTGTTTTCAAATTCAATAAGCAGTATATTTATTTGAGGTTGCTCAACCTCCCAATCTCAATTGATCCTGAACTAAACTATTGAAAAGATTTTTCTGAAGATATCAATTGTACTAAAGCAATTTCTTTTCCCGCTGATCAGAAAAGACTTTGGAATCGGATACGCTCGCCCAATGTAGGATTAACTGAGGCTGTTCAAATAGGCACAAATTATTTTTGCTACTAAGAGAGTACCAAATGGTTGGGATTGCACTTGATCTCTTTTTCACCTAAAATGGACCTGAAAGATTCCCCGAGAAAGCCAATATTTTCATCCTTTCCTCACGGTACTACTTCGCTATCGTCATGACTCGAGCACGGTCTTAGGCGGAATTGGCCTTAGCTGGGAGAATGAATGATACCCGAATCTTCTATTCCACATTTGCCCCTTCCATTCATAGACATTCATACAAAGAGTCTGTTTCATCTTTGTCGAATCCCAACCTAGTCTTAGCATTGAAAATGTTGTAAAGTCATGTGTGAATTCGGCAATCTTTGTAAAAAGTTTTGTTACCAAAGAGTGAGCCCTGGGAACTAGTGAGATAGAGTTGCCAACTCTGGGCAGATATTCAAGTTCTGCATACAAAATGCCCAAAGAAAAAATTACAGAAGAAAGAACTTAATCGATGCTTTTGAATTTTTCTTTGTTTTGTCACAATCTTAAAATTTTATGATGAAGTGAGATGTTTGAGTTCCATTGATCCTTTCTTATTCTAACTTGTAAAAAACTAATCAATTATACACATTTAATTAAAAGAAATTAAATATTTTAGCAAGTTAGTGGTTGAATCCTTATTTGTTGGTTTGAGTTTATCGATACCTGTAATGTTATCTGTCGTACACATAGATATCCTTTTTTTCATAGAAACATTGTCATTTTCCAGCGTAATACATAAAACCAAATTCAACTATCAGAAACTTTCAAGCGTTTAGCTAAACTTACACTTTGCTCTCGACGTCGTGGAAAGGACACACACCTCTTGTCGCCAAATATTAGAGTAAGGTGTAGAAGCAAATATATTTCCATATGTAACAAAAAGGAAGGGGAATAAAATCCTTCATCCAGAAGCATACAACTAGGATAGTTAAAATTGAATTTTACATCAAATGCGGAACGGGGACACCACAACCTCAAACGGGGAACAACTAATAATATGTGAAGTGGTATTTGTAAATCTTAAAACACAAGCTACCACATTGGGTCAAAATGAACGTGTAATTTTCCTTTTATTAATACGTAATTTTACACACTGCATTGCTTTCCAGCTACTGTAACTCACACACAACACAGCTTTCCAGTTACCAGCATAGAGTAAAAAGCTTTCCTTTCAGAATTCTCGTTTCCTCATTTCTCCACATGTGATGTGATATGCTGCAAAAGTTCACAAACAAACAGGGTAAGCATCTCACAAGAAGTCACCACACTTCTCCAAAGACACTTCACAGTAGCAACAAAAACATGCAACTTCTTTCTTTTTTTTTTAGAATAGATGCATCTATAGTTAATACAATCCCCAAAAAAGAAGCTTCATCTCGAAATAACACCATTGGGTTGAATTTGGCCACAGGTTAAATTCCATCCAAGAACTAAATATGGATGAATCAAACAAACTAACCAATAGATATAAAAATAACATTAACTGAAACAATTCACTTCACTTGTTCAGAGATGATCTCATACTGTGTCATTCTCAAATCGCTTAAAAACACATCACAATGTTACTTCTTTTCAAAATGCTCTCCAAAACTATTTAACTCCAGATTCATATACCAAGGATCAACCACAAGCTTTTTGGGGTTTTCCATTTCTTTCTCAATGTGTATAAAGAAAGACAAGTTCATCCTGAAATTGAATAAGGCTACTCATTCTCTCTAGTTTCTCTCCTATCCATGGGGCACAAGGTAATCATTTTACAATTGCATCTACGGCCATCTTTTACGCACTACTGAAGTATGCAGCTTTTTCCATAGTGACTACTTCAAATAGAAAGAAAGAAGCCCATACGATTTCAATTATCAGGATTAGCTCCGTAATATATCGGTACTTGGATTATAACTCTCATCCACACTACTGCAAAGAAAATCTCTTCACATTCTGAAGAACATATAAAAAGAGTGTGTGTGTGTGTGTGTCCACATATATATATATATATATTACTCATAAAAAAATACTTAGAAGAGCCGGGGAAAGTTGAAAAAAGAACTCAAACATATATCTAAAAAAAAACAATCTATAGATTCCTAATAGCTATTCTATTCATCCAACTATCAAATCAACAAAGCGGTTTAAACAGACCAAAATCGCCAACTCGACAGGCCCTTTTTTTATATCTATATCCTCTTCTTGACAACGAAAACTACGACAGAGAGGCCTTGAGAGTTGAGAGCCAATTCCAGTGGAAGATCTTTATAATTAAGATATTTCCACTCAAGTTTCAGAAACTAAGAGGGTCCATTTCTAGGTTGTGCACCTGATTTGGGATCCATTTCTAATGCAGTTAAAAGAATTTGTGGAAGAGTAGGTCAGACTAAAGTGACTCAAATATGTCCTTGCGCCTAATATTTTCCTAATGATCATAGAAGCCCATGGTCCAAAATGACCCTTAGTGTATTCAAATATTCATCTAATTATTAGAAAAAGGCAGCCTGGTTAAAGCTTCGAGATCTTGATCTGCAATCACGCCCCTACTTGGAAGACTTATGCATAACAATCTTGATCTCTATAACAAAGAGGGTTAAATTATGCACCAAAAGCTAAACCACTGCATATGGCAGGATACTAAGAGAATGGTCAAGCTCGAGAATGTTAGGGTGCGTGTTTTGAGATTCCAGCTCGTATTTTGTTTCCTTCCAGTATTCCTATCACAATCATATGGTGATTTTATCCTTGATCTTAAAGTTGATTACCTGTGGAAGCTAAGAATGCCAAGGAATTACTTTTTAACATGCTTCTTCTAACTGTCCTTGAAGTGGATCCATAGAGCTGTAAAAGGATTTTTAAAAATTCACTTGCAGGGAAAGAACTGAAAATGAGCATCCTATCAAATCTCCTGTTAGTTTTGGGACAGATCAATCTAGAAAAGAGAGTTCCCCTCGAAACATCAACAAATAGTTCTTTCTGATCCTCCACACCAAGATCATTTACGTAACCCAGTATCTCCAGTAACAGAATTGATCATTTTCTGCATCCTGGCCCATTTGCCCCTTTTCTGGATGACTATGTTTCTATCCAAGGGATTGAAGTTAAGTATAATGAATGTCCTGCAACAAAGTGCAGCGGCATTAGCCCATTTGGTAAGAGCTCTAACTTCAACATACCTATTTCTTTCAGAAATCCAAAATGACCACTAAACTTCAAATATCAGGGGTTCCCACAATCACTTGGAACAAAATGCATCACCAGCACCAGTTAGTAAATAAAATGGTGGTTTAAGAATGACTCTAAAGTGAAAAAGGAAAGTGGTTCTAAAATCATATGTTTACAGTATTTGGATGGAGGTCTGCTCACAAATACTTTATCCTTCAGCCGGAAGAATATGGATACTTCAGACTGACAAGTATAATGTTGCCGTTTTCAAACTACCAACCACCTTATTATATTTTGGTATGTAATGTGATTCCCCATAACTTTTTGTTTATGGAGAAAAAAAAATGGAAAAAAGACATGCCTAGCTCTTCTAAGGATATAATCTATATTCGTAGCTACAATATATGGATACCTGGTTGGCACTTCAATCTAGCAAAAAGTGAAGGAATCAAACAGTAATTTCTCCATCTCATACTGATATCAAAGATTTTCGGTATTTCTGTGATGAAATTGACCTGGCTAATTGGTTCAAGAAACAACTTCTAGTCGGAACAAGATAGAAAGAACTCTTCTCGAGGTCCATGTTGGGGTCAAAGTTTTCTCCAATTCCTACTTCAAACAAAACTCCTATCATTTTTAAGAGTTCTATTCTAAAAGATTCTTGTCCAGTAAGTGTCAGATTTCTAAATTTTGGAGCTCTCCTGGGCTGTTTAGAAATATCCCATCATGGACTGACCACATGCCTTGTAACCAATGCAAGGGGTTGGATTAGTCGAGCTCTACTTTAGAATGATACTTGAACCCTTCTTGGACGTCACCCAATAACTTCAACTTTTGGTTTGAATGGATCCTTAACATAGCTTAAAGCCTTGAATGATTGCAATTCTCTAGACAAGTTGTACTGCCTCATTTCTAGTGAGTTTGTGGTCGATTATGCCTGTGTAGAATTTGTACGAGAAGGCGTGTTAGAACAGTAATTGAACCACTCACTGGACCTCACCAACAGTTTAAACTTTGAATTGAATGGTTGATTCACATTATTCAATTAAAAAATGATGTTTAATGAAACACCACAGTATGAATTTAACAAAAGTTAGAGCCACTAAAGCCTTTGGTGAGGAAATTGAATATGATAGGTTATGTTGATTTATGTAAGAAGGTCAGCGATGTTGCAAGGAAATATGAGTAAATCAAGATTATAGTATTTTAAGTGTTGAAAGTTCCTTTGAAACAATCTAAGATTAAAAGACACTCTAGAGAAAAGGTAAAATCCAAAAACTCAGAAGGCACTATAAGAGTTCTCTATAATGCTAAAGAAACAGAACTTACCAACCCAGAAAGTGTCCCAAGGACACTGCTCGCCGTTATTTCAAGCTTTCTTGGAAGAAGAATGGCCTGCTGTTAATGGCGGTAACATGTTCCTAATAGCCCACCTAAGAGGCTGGACTCAGATCGATGCAACTAAATACGAGAGAAAGAAAGTTCAGTTCTCACCAAGTAAGAAAACGCCAGGTCCTGATAGTTTGTATGTTGGATTTTTAAAAGAACATTACAGGTAAGAATATGCACGCTATTCTCAATTTTCAAAACAACCTGATAAGAAGGTTTCACTGCTTTAGCTCTTGTACTGAAAAGGCCTACCTTCAAAAATCAATTGTTTCAACCAAATTCTCGTTCCATCAAACTGTATGCATATACACGAACATACATGTGCCTATAGTTTAAGGTCTAAAACATAACTGGAGTAAACAGTATGGATACAAATAATTATACTATTATCTCATCAAGACTGCCTTAACAGACAAAACTTGATTATTTTTTCCACTCGGAGACACAATGAACCAAAGGTATAAGTATTTGGCTACGCCAATCGAATCCACCACATTAAGATCTATTACTGTAGATTGGTTGAAACTAGTTTGAACAGAAGGTTTTACTCGATAGATTAGCAAACCAAAGAACGGTAATTAAAGTAAGGAAACAAAATCAAAACAATCCTTTTTCATTCTTCAAAGGCGATTTAGAGAATAGATATCACTTAAGAATTTCTTCCTGCCTCCCTAAGGAGATATGAAGCAAGAATCTCTTAAAACGTAGAGAACGATCCTTCTATTTAGCGCAAGAAATATATTTACACGAAATTTTCGACTAAATTGGGCTGGAAACTTTGTTCATGAGAATCGGATCCTTCTATTACTTTGAGGCCGGTGCATTTAATTTAGCATGTACTGTCTTGCGTCTAGCAATAACTTTTATTGACAGTTCTTTGATAAAGAATTCAGCCAATCTTTCATCAAGAAGAAAAGAACCCTAAAAGAAAACAAGAGTAGACGATGATACTCACATTATTGAATCCCACAATCTTTTTATTCATGGTTTCGGCCACCACCAGACCCACCGTCGCTGGAGGACCCTTGTCTACCAAAGGGCCACGGCAGAGAAATATTGAACCGTCTCTCAACCGCACGATTTTCCCGAGCATCACCACCTCTCGCTCCATCCTGA
The DNA here is from genome assembly GCA_025504915.1 of Erythroxylum reticulatum. NCBI lineage: Eukaryota > Viridiplantae > Streptophyta > Magnoliopsida > Malpighiales > Erythroxylaceae > Erythroxylum > Erythroxylum reticulatum. The sequence goes on along the minus strand of JANSVA010000216.1, from coordinate 7,423,253 downwards.
TCCGCCCGCCTCACGCTTTCATAATCAGCATTATCCGTGGGCAACTGATACCGGCAAACTGGGCAAGAGTTGTGCAATTCAAGCCATGGAATCAAGCAATCTTGGTGGTATATGTGTTCGCACGGCATTTGCTTCGCTTCTATACCCTTCACAAACTCGTCTTTACAAACAGGGCAATGATTCTTCTCGGAGTCCGAGGAATCACCGGTAATTTCGATCGTTGGCAGCGCATCAATGGCCGACTTCGACGCTGGTGGCGTTCCGTAACGATTCGGGTCGTTCTCAGCCAGCTGTTGGATCAATTGCTCGAGGCCCGGTCCGATGAAGTAATCCCCAAGGTTTGCCGGAGGGCGACCGGAGGGATGATTTTCGACCACGAACTGGATGCGAGCGCCACCGGATTGGAGGTTCTGGATGTGGTCTCGGAGGAAATCGAAAGGGTTGAACGTGTTAGGATCAGGGGAGTTTGGGAAATGAGGGTTTTGGAAATCTGCCGGAGCTGCGGACGCGGAGGAGAAGATAAGAGGAAGAATCGTAGAGAAAGGGTCTTGGTAAGAGATATTGAAAGGAGGGGTCTGGCTATGGAAATCGAGGTTAGAATTAGGGTTTTCATATTCTTCAATGAATCCACCGTGACAGAGAGGGCAAGACAGCTCGGAAGATGGACAGATCGATACGGTAACCGGACGATCACACTGGTGACAAAAGAACAGCTTCGCGGCATCACCGCCGGCGGTAGAAGCTCCGTCGAAGGACATGAGAGTCAAGCGGAGACTTGTTTGGAAAATACTAAGACGAGAATTTAAACCGACCGGAAATGTACTTGTATATGTTATTATTCATTAGCTAAAATTAATTAACTATCCAAAAATTTAATGTACAATTAAAAAATATTAATTTTATTAATTTTAATTTAAAATTTTATTAATTTATAAAAATTAAAGATAACACTAAGTTGAATCATACTTAAACTTGCCCGGCCAAACCCATAGGTTGGACGGATTGAGCCGGATTGACCGGTTTATACCTTAAAAACAAAAAGATAAAACGACATAATTTTATACATTTTCTTTTAATCATGAGTCGAGTTGAGCTAAGATTGTCATTCTTAATTTTTATAAATTAAGGACGCTTAATATTAACCTTTTTCACCGGAATATCCAATTAAAAATTTGTTTAAATATTTTGTTTATTAATTTTAAAAGTTTAAATAGTAAGTAATTTTAACTAATTGAATTTTAAAATAAAAAATGAATCAATTATTTATTTTAATTGTCATTTAAAAAATAAAGAAAAGAACTTGAGAGTTGGGTCCAGCTGTCTGAATTGTTGATAATTTATTATATCGCTGCACCTGTTACCTCTCATTTTCGATCACCAACTTACGTCGAGTATCTGTTATTGCGGGTCCTACATGGTACCTGACATTTAGATATTACATATACAATTAATAATTATCCATATTATTTTTACCAGCCCCCAAGTTTTACTTCCACCCTCAACATCAATTTCTTTCTTCAAATAGTATTGACGGTTTTGGAATGCTTTAATAAATAATCAAATATAAATTTTTTGAATGCAATTTAAAATAATAAATTGTAATTTTATGGCTCTCAAATCCAACAGCCTATTAACAATTTAGACGAATCGACAAATGGGTTAGTTGCAGGTGGAATTCAAAACCATCCAACTAAATGGACGGAGGATGGTGCCGTGATGATTGAAGAGGAGATTTCTATTAAGGATGGCAACGGCTAGTCCAGTTAAATATCTTAAAATTAAAAAACATAAAATAATTTATTATTTTAATTCGATTAGGACTTAAGTTGTCAAGACTTCGATTTACATTTATTCGATGTTTAATTCTTTTAAATAAAATGATAACAATGAGTTTTGTCGGATCGGATCAGAATGATTTTCTTGTCTATAGCGCCTCACAAGAACGGTGATCTTATTGTTGCAATTAAAGCCCATCTGGAAACTCTTTCGGCTCAATTTGAAGAATGGTACTAGAAAATTACACTATGTACGCCCATTTTGAAGCATTAGTTAATATGGTAACTTTGTAAGCTGTTACTATTTTCGTTAATCAATTCGACAATGTTGCCCCTATTTCTTCACTTATTTCTAATGTGAATTCAGCACCCACCTTAACCTACTCTTCTATCCCTGGTCCTATTCTTTCCACACCATGATTTATTCTCCTAGTACTTTGCCTTTATAACCAGTCAAGCCACCTAAAATCGACCTGCCTTACCTTCGATGATTCTGAGCCTTTGGATTGGCTTTCTAAGTAGAACGATTTTTCTAAGTGGAACAACTTTTCCCTTCTCACTTTGTTCCCAGTTACCTTCTAAGTGGAACGCAGTTTGACATACCTTGCTTACATCTGCGGGGCTCTCACTTAGCTTAATCACTTTCACCGAAGTACAATAGATTTACTCAAGGATTTACTGAACCGATACCCCTCAACCCTTGACACTATCTCTCAACTTCACTTCCCGTAAAAGAATTTCACACCTAATAATACAACCAACTCATGTTAACCTCGCCAGAGGATTTTTCTAACTACTTTCTCTCAAATAATAATTAATAAAAATAACTCAAGTACTTAATCAATTAAGAACTGAACGACAATATACTTGAGATAAAAGAAAGACAACTTTCCAGGTTATTTAGCTCATCCGAAATAGATCCGACGTTATTCAGCTAGCTTCCAAGATGCACATACAACCACAGTTCACCAACATCTGAGACTCATTACCATCTTCTCAATAAATCAAAACATATGCGTTACACCCACTGGCTCACTAACACGTTGTACTGTCTTTTAATAAATCCAATCTCACACACTACTGTGGCTCTCACACCCAAACACCTTATTCAATTAATTTGCTCATGTGCGTCGTAAGCAATTTCTCTATCCTCTCTCCAATGCACTTAACCGCGACTCACCCACAAAAATACGTTGTTCACTTGTAGGTTAAAACCACTAAACCTTTTACCCTAACACTCACACACTTACTATTGCCACACCCTTACATACTACGTTTCCCAATAAGCATTTAATGCACACTTATGGACAATTAAAACACCGTAGTCTTTTTTTCGATGAGTAACTAATGCCCACACATAAGGAATTAACTTTAGCCGAATGTTTTTCTCCTTCACTATTCATGCACACACTAGAGCAGTAAGTTCTTTCATTAACAATTGACGCACTCCCCTTGTGAGCTACACAAATATCAACTCCATTGCCACATAATCACACTGGGGATAGACTTCGGCCGTAAGTTGGGGATAAGGACGACACCCACAGGAGATATACACAATCCCACAAAATCTGGCAGTAACAATTTCAATTTATCAACATATCTAGCAGGAAAAATACTACCAATATCATCATGATAATAGACTCCAACGTAGTGTAGAATTCCTATAAATTATATTTTATATGTCTAATTAAAATGTCAAAACTAAATAAAAGATATATAACATATATCCTAACAATATTAAGTCTCTACTTATCCGATATTTTGGCAGATATAAGGATCACATTAAAAAGCTTGTCTAGCTAAATAAGACCATTTTTTCTTAGGTTTTTCCACACCTATTGGGTATCTCATCAAGCCCTACTACTTTTTTTCTTTTTATATCCCTCAAATCTCTTCTTATTTCTTTCCTTGTAATCTGTCTATAATGAGTCAAGTTACGAAACCTCTCAAACATGCTAAGATCACCTAAAGAGATATTGTCTTCTACGTCTTCATTAAAAAGATTATAAAAGTACCTCTGACATTTTTTCTTAATGTTATTTTCAACCACGAGTACCTGTTCTGCTTCATCTTTTATACAACAAACTTGATTTGAGTCTTTTGTTTTCCTTTCACTAACTCAAACCAACTTTAAAATGTCATTTTCTTCATCGTTAGTTTTCAAATTGTGGTACAATTTCTTGTAAGCTCTGCTTTTAGCTACTGAGATTGTTTATGCATCTTTTTCTTAGCCAATTTATATGTTACTCTATTAGTCATTCTCTCTACCTCTTTGGAGCTATCCAATAAAGCTTTATAGGCTCCCTTCTTGATTTTAACTTTTCCTAGTACATCTTCATTTCACCACTAAGACTTTATCATAATACCCTAAGTCATTTAGAAACATCCAAGATCTCTTTACCTTTATTCTTTAAAAGAGTTGATATTCTGTCCCACATCTAATTAGGATCTCCTTCCAATTTCCATTCATCTTCACATATTATTCTATCCTTAAATTGTTTCATCATATCCCTTTTTAGATTTCACAATTCGACTCTAATACACCTCGCATGACTCCTCTTCCTTTATCCCTTAATTGTAAGATCTAAATTGATAGTTTATGATAAGTTAACTAATAAGCATTCGATATCACTTTACAATCCTTGCACTTAGGTCGATCGCTCCACCTTATAAGGAAGTAGTCAATTTGATTTTTTTGTGATTCTACTCTTAAAAGTCATAAGGTGTTCCTCGTTTTTTCTTGAAAAAGGAATTGACTATTATTAACTCCAATGCTACAGTACGATCTAACAATGCAGGCTCACTATCATACCTATCCTAGTATCTAAAACCTCCTTGAGTCCATTGATACCTGATTGAGGTTGCCCCTATATGATCATTAAAGTCTCCTCTTAGAATAACTTTCTCATTAGGGGGACATGTTGAATCACCTTATCTGGTTTTCCCAAGAATTAGCATTTAAATTGTTCTTCCAAACTTAGTTGAGGTGCACATGCACACATCACATTGAGAACAACACATTTTATCATAATCTTTTATGGACATAATCCTATCATTAGTCCTCTTTAGCCCCACAACATTATTTATAAGTTCCTAACAACCAAGATACCTATCATGTTCTGCTGTCTCGAACTTCCTAAGTATCAAAGTTTAAACCCATTAATCTCCTTCATTTTAGCTCCCATCTATTTTGTCTCTAGGATGCACATTATGTGATTCGTATATTTGTCTGAAGTCTCCATTAATTCCACAAATTTGCCTATAAAGTTCCCAATATTTTACGAATTTATCAGTAATCTGTCAACATCTTCTTTTCTCTTAAACTCAAAACTTATCGAAAGACTTGCCCTTACTTTGTCATCAGTAGTCAAAGCCACCACTCTTTTCTCAATGCCTAACACATGCTAAAGAAGGCAAGTCCCTAAATAACTCTTAAATAACTCAAGAAAGGAGCTAAGGATTATTAATAAATGAAGGATCACAATACGCAGCGGAAACAAAAAATTGCAATCCTATTTATAAAGATATTACGTTTAAGAATCATACTCATAATAAGAACAGGTGGAACAATAAATACCTGGAAATTGACGATTACTTGATACAGAACTTCGAAAATACGAAGTCTCTATGTACTCCACACCGAAAAATATGTCCCACTTTCAACACTTGATATGACTGTGATAGATTTGAAGAACCCTTTCTTCAAATATGGAAAACAATTTCCTTTAATTTTTCTCTTGTCTTCGTTTTATGACTTT
>JANSVA010000216.1:7402337-7414944 GCA_025504915.1 Erythroxylum reticulatum | reverse complement strand
TAGTCAATGGGTGCAAAAGGTAGATTGATTACTTAAATTGACTTTAAACGTGGCCCATGGTGTTGTAATTCGGACAAAAGTAAGATTTCAGGAGTTTTCGTTGCAGCGTTGGTCTGCTAATTAGGGTCATGACTTATGGGTCCCCGAGTTTGACCTCTTTTCAGGTGGCCTTAATTTGCTAATTCGTAAGAGGACAATGTTGCACTTTCATGTAATGTGGTGTTATTGTGACCTAAGATTTGATAGACCCCATTCATCCAAATATTTTAAAAATACATAATAAACTGTTAATGTTGAATAAGGCCATTTTTCATTTTGGAAAGGAGGTCATGGGACCACCAAATTATTAAAAAAACAGCCTTGTTGTAACATTATTGGCAACAAATAAATGCGCTTATGGATTGGTTGTGCAGTGCAGGTCATTGAATTATTAGAAATGAAACCTTAATTAAGTACCTGTTTGTATTTTTGAAATTTTATATAAAAATATGTATTTATGGTAAATTGAGAAAGTTATTAAAATAAAATTTATATGATAGGTTTTATATCTTAAACTCAGAGGCTGTTTTCGTAATTTAGACATGTACGTTTACGTTTATAAAAAAGCGCTTTCCGATTTCCCTCCCACATCTGAAGACAGAAAGACAATTAAACCCCATTAAATTACACAAACTGCTCAGTCTATTGAGGGTAATTTTGGCATTGAAGCATGTCCATTCTGCAGTAAACAGGCTATGGATATGGACCCACAGAGAAGAAGACCGGCGTAGATGGAGTAAGCGCGCAGAAATCGAACGGCCCAAAACTAATGTCGAGAGAAACAGAGGCCTGAGGGTTGTTGGAAAGATAGTGGCAAATTACGTAAATAAAAGAAGGGGCCAGGTGTCAATTCTAACTCACTGACTTAAATTCATTAGAAGCCAGGACATGGCTAGTTCACGTGCACACTATTAGAGCGTGCTCCGCACGCTTCAACGCGTATCACGTTGCTGCTGTGTCTTCGCTGTCGTTTATGTGTACTTGTCCTCTCGTTTTTGTATTTGTCTGGAAAATTTGATCGGTTAATTCTTGTCGTTTACTGTTGTTCTTCTGCGTGTGAAGCGCGTGAGGATGGAGAGAGAAAGAAGGGGGTGGTGGTAGTAACAGTAGTAGTAAAAAGAAGAGATGAGCTGTGCGGGGAAAGAGAGGTGGGAGCCACCACCCATGTGCCCCCCCTGGGTCTCCACCAGCTGCTGCCTCTCAATCATTAGCTCTCTCCAAAGACCAAAATCAAAACCCTCTCACTCTCTCACTAAATCAAATGAATTGGAATCCCTCTTCTCTGTCTCTTACTACACTCCTCATTTCCATTTCAATCTAACAACAAACTTCACCTCATCTTCCCTGTTCTCGTCATTCCCTGTTTGTTACAGTCACACTTTGAACTTTCTTAATTTCAATTAGTATTTTTTAAAAATTGAACAGCATGTCCAATTCAGACAGCGGACCTAATAACGCCAGCAACGGCGCTGCTATCATTATTTCTCAGAGACAACAGCAACAACAGCCCCAAACAACGACGGGAACGAACGGGGCTTTAGCCGTCAAGAAACCACCTTCCAAGGACCGTCACAGCAAAGTGGACGGCCGTGGACGGAGAATCCGCATGCCAATCATATGCGCCGCACGTGTCTTCCAGCTCACCCGCGAACTTGGCCACAAGTCAGATGGCCAGACCATCGAGTGGCTGCTCCGCCAAGCCGAGCCTTCCATTATTGCAGCTACCGGAACCGGCACAACACCGGCGAACTTCTCCACCGTCTCAGTCTCCCTTCGTGGAAATTCCAATTCTATTACCTCCCCTCTCTCGTCTTGCTCGAACTCCTCCGGCATGGACCACAAACCCTTGTTGGCACCCGCACCGTTTATTCTAGGGAAGAGAGTGAGAACAGAAGACGACAACAGTCCTGGTAAGGAGGACAGTGGAAATTCAGTAGGCCCCACTATGGGATCGTTGGTGACTTCCACGGCAGCAGCGGCCGGAGGGTTTTGGGCGTTGCCTGCCAGGCCGGATTTCTGGAGTTTTGCCGCGGCGGGCCATCCGGAGATGGTTGTGCAGCCGATGGTTCAACAGTCTTCGCTGTTTGTTCAACAACAACAGGCTGCTGCGGCGGCGGCCATGGGTGAAGCGTCGGCGGCGAGGGTGGGGAATTACCTTCCCGGGCATTTGAACTTGCTAGCTTCTTTATCTGGCGGGTCGGGTAGTTCAGGTCGGAGAGAGGAGGATCCGCGTTGAGATGCTGGTGTGGTGGTGCTATTTATGTTGTATGGTATATACTTCTATATATATGAACTTTTATGTGCATGATGTTGAACTGTTGGTTTTTGTGATTGTTGTGTGAAGATGATGGATATTGGAAGGATCGTAGTGCAAGTTAATTTAGTGACTGTAGGGTTTTTAGGGTTTGGGGGAGTTCTGGAAATCAAGTAATGAATGGAATGGATGGATTGAATTAGGTTTTCTTTTGAGCAGTCTGCTGGAGATTAGTTTAGAGTTTTGTTTTAGTCAAATTGCTTAGTTTTTTTTGTTGGAGGACAAGTGGGAATGAAGAATTGGAGCGTTGGAGGATAATGTTTTAGTGATGATGGATCTTTTTCTACTCGGTACAGCTTGCTGCGATCACTCTTCTTGGGATTGTTTTAAAACACTTCATCGAATGATGCCTCAGCATAGTAATTAATAAAGGGCTCTGGTATTTTGAGTGAATTCCTTGTTGCCATCATTTCAAGGCACATATATATATATATATATATATATTTTTTTTTTCTTGGTTGCTGTGATGCTTGTAGATTGTTCCTTGCTCTCTCCTCCACTTTCAGGGTATTTGCTGGTGTAACAATCTCAAAGGAGACTGTGTGGCCAAAGCTCTGGTGCCTCTCTATAAGACCTCTGTTTTGAAATTTTCCTTTGGTATTCTTAGACATTTCTTAGATTAATCAGCGAGAAAATAACTTGTTTGCGATGTATGTAAGTGGCTTGCATTGTCTGGGTTGCCTGTTGTGTGAATAAAGAACCCATTTGCCTTTTCATTTCATTTTGTTGCTCAGCGCTCACTCCCCAGTTTGTGTGCAAATTGTTTCATTGATTGTATATATGAACTTTCTTTTGTTATTGATAATCTCATATTTATGATGCTATCCGTGATATGCTTGAGGTCGTTCTGTAGGTTTGCACCTGCATAACTCTTTCCAAACAACAATACGATGTAGACACATCCATGTTCTAAGACGTGTATTTTGCGTAACTCTTTCTTAAAAACTAAACGATATAGACATATGCATGTTTTACAACATGAAATTAGTGTTCGGTTTCAAAGAGGGATATGGACACAAATACGTTTGTGTTCTACGCTATGTACTTCTTAGTATATGTTTTGTCATTTGATACCGTCAATCTGTATCTTTACGGTTTCGCAAAGGAATAGAAATTAAAGCACGCTTTGGCATACAGTCGTATGTTAAATAATATTCAACCAAAAACTTTATATGTCTCTGCATATAAGAAATTTCACTTTAAGAAGTACACATCAAATAAGTTGGGTAGTTGCATTATTTCATATTTTTGAAACATTGTTCAAAAGAATGCTTGAACTTACTTATGGTTATTGTCTTTGTTGACATGTCAATTACATTTTTAAAAGGGTGAACCTTTTCCACTGTCACAGTATACCAGAACTTCATCACCTTGTTAAATATCCATTTTATTCACTTACGTTGTAAGCCATTAAGCTTCTTCAATAGCCTCAGCAATTACTATGTAGTCTGCTTCAATTATAGATAATGTAATTATAAATTGAATTGCTAATTTCCAACAAATGAGCCCTCTCGCAGGATTAAATATATACAATTAAATATATACCATGTGGTAGATCTCCTATTATCCAAATTTATATATTTCATAGTTAAAGGATCACTTTGCTAATTGTGAAGATTATAAAAAATTATACTAACGATTGGAAATTAAAGATAGAGAAAAGATATATTTAAATTGGCGACAGTTAAGAAACAGAGAGCGAGAGATTTAGATATTGTTCGTTATATAAAAGATGAAGCAAGGTGTGTGTTCATTACTGAAAATGACATCAAGAGAAGATGCCAAAAATATTTATATAATTTTTTTTAATAAAGGCGTAGAGGATAACATCTCTTTTGATGGTCTTAGCACATCCGAAAGGTATTGTAATTTTACTTATTGACAAATCAGATGGAAAAAAATTAAAAAAACTTTTGAGGGAGATGAAGAGTGGAAGGGTAATAGAATCTAATGAGATACCCATGAAGGTGTGAAAGAGCTTAGGCAAAAGTGGTCTTACTTGGCTAGGGCAAAAATGGTTTTACTTGGCTAGGCAAACTTTTTAATATGATTCTCAAGTCTGTCAAAATATTAGATGAGTGGAGACTTAATTTGCTAATTCCTTTGTACAAGAATGAAGGAGACATCCAAAATTGTAACAGTTATAGAGGCATCAAACTATTAATCACATCGTAAAAATATGAGAGAAGGTGATTGAGAAGAGAGCGAGAGATGACGCATCTATCACCAAGAACCATTTTGGCTTCATGTCAGGAAAGTCTACGATAAAAGTTTTACATCTCCTTAGAAGATTAATATAATATTACAGAAAAAGACAACATATCCTATATATGGTTTTTATTGACTTAGAGAAGGCTTATAACATACCACCTAAGGAAATCATATGAAGGTGTTTAAAAGTTAAGAGAGTTCTTATCATCTATGTACGAGTTATTTAGGATATATATGGAGGTGTAAAGACTAAAGTAAGAACGATAGAAAGAGATACATAACATTTTTCTATTGATATAGGGCTACACAAATGCTCCTTAATGAGTTTGTTTTTGTTTGCAATAGTGATGAATGAGTTCACTGAGAACATCCATGGTGATGTGTCTTGGTGTATGTTGTTTACTGATGGCATTGTTTTAGTATATGAGACAAAAAAAGGTATCAATATTAAGCTAGAACTTTGGAGGGATATATTAAGAGTTGAAGGGTTTTAAATTGAGTAAGACTAAGACTAAGTACAAGCCATAGAGTGACTTACGACGTGGTGTTAAAATTTGGTTCAGAAGTTATACCAAAAAAAAATATTTTAAGTATCTAGGATTTATCATCCAAAGCAATCGGGAGATCGATAAAGACAATGCTCAACATATCATATCAAGGTGGCTTACATGGAAAAAATCAAAATTTTTATATGACAAGAAGATACCACTCAAGCTCAAAGGTAAATTCTATCATTTAGTGTTAGGTCAATCATGCTTTATGGAACAAAGTGTTGGTCTATCAAACAGTGCATAGTCATAAGTTAATGGTGGCGGAGATGAGAATACTCTATTAAATGTGCAACTTTATTAAAAGAGATAAGGTCAGAAATATAATAGTAAGGGACAAATTAAAAGTAACTAATATTAAAGAAAAATTAGGATAAACAATGCTTAGATGGATAGGAAATGTTAAAAGAAGACATTCTGATGCTCCAATGAGAAGATGGAAGAAGATTGTACTTAAAGATTATGAAAGAAAAAAAAAAGGAAAGTCTAAGAAGAAACAAGAGGAGGTGATAAAGAATGACATGATTCAGCTGGAACTTATCGAGGCCCTTAATAGAAAACTTTAGCGAATTAGGATACGAATAAAGGATCTCCCATACAAAGGTCATTATCTTTCTATGGGTTTTTTAAACATTTTTCTTCAGGATTTATGTCTTCTATTTAGCCTAAATATTTAATACATAGTACTTTCTTCTTAGATATTTAGTTTAAATATTTTCTTGTAATAACTTGTTTGTTTTATTTATTTACTTGTCTTCTTTCTTGTTTATATATTTATTTACTTACTTTATCTTTTATTTTTATTCTTTACCTTGTATTTATTATATTATTTATTTACTATTTATTTTTATATTTTATATTTTATTTGTATTTAAGGATTTGAAAATCTATTTTTCTTCTTAATGTTGTCTTCCTGGTTTTTACGCAAACTTGCTAAACTAACAAACATTATAAGCCAAATCTAACCTAGTACATATCATTGTATTTATCAAACACTCGACAACACTAGTATATGAAACTTTAGACATATCTTTAATCTTAATATTTGCCTTTGGATGTTGATATAAAGAAAGTCTAAAGTGATTTGCCAACATAGTATTCACTAGTTTACATTGTTCATGCCAAATCTGTCTAATACATTTTCAACATTACTATAATAAGATAACAACAATTTTCTAGATACAATATTCCTGCAAATATGCATTCAAAAATATTCTTAACAACACCTATATCCTTCTTATCAAATTCTTATCCCTCAGTTTTTTCACATTATGCTTACTTTTAATAATGATTAATGTAGCATCCATATATATTAGAAAAAAATAGAATCATCAACAAGTTTCTTAACAAAAAAATAACAATTATACTCACATCCTTTATAGTCGACTCAGATTATGTAAGAGTCAGATTGTTTGAACTGTTTTATGTGAAGACTAATTCAATCCATAAACTAATTTCCTCAATTTACAAACTAAGTGCTAAACCCTTATGAATGCTTTATGTAAATATGTTCTTTTAATTCACCATGAAGAAAAGTTGACATCACATGTGTCTTCTCTCAATGCATATTTAAACTAATTATTAATGTCATTATTATCCTGATCGAAGTACGTCTACTACAAAAGAAAATTTTTCATTATAGTAAATCCCTTCCTATTGTAACTACATTTTTTGCTATTAGGTAAGTTTTATACTTTTTTTCTTTTTTTTTATGATACTACTAGCTTCCTCTTGTATACCCAGTTACATCTTATAAAAGATAAACTAATAGCTTCCTCTTGTATACCCATTTGCATCTTATAAAAGATAAACTAACTCCTTTATCTGGTTCTCGTGTAGAGCTTCATTTCGTTTAATATAACACACATATATTTATCATTTTACTGACTATCTATAACCTTCTAAAAAGTAATTAATTCCCATTCTTGATAATAAGTGTAAAGGAGATCTAGTCCTCATAATCTCACTTACTTTAAAATCTAATATTGCATTTGACTTTATATGTGGCTATATTGTGATGCTACTATGCACCAAAACTTCTAGTACTTCTAACATTTGCCACAAGTTGTTCTAGTTCTACTTATACCACCTTTAAACTAATACTTTTTTTTTGCTATTAGGCAAGCTTTACACTTTTTTCCATTTTTTAATGATACTACTGACTTTCTCTTTTGCGCCTGCTTACATCTTATAAAAGTTGAACTGACTCCTTCATTTGTTTCTTATGTAGAGACTTCATTTCCTTCAATGTAACAGATATTTATTTATCTTTGTTTTAACTATTTATAGCCTCTTAAAAAAGTAATTAATCCTCATTCCTGATAATAAGTGTAAAGGAGATCTAGTCCTCCTAATCTCACCTATGTAGAGATCCAGCATTTGACTCTATATATTGTTATATTGTGATGCTCCTATGTAGCAAAACTTTAAGTACTTCTAACATTTGCTATAAGCTATTATAGTTTTACTTATATCACTTTTAAACTAATAACGTTATCAACTAACATTGGCATATCTTTTCTATATGTCTACTTCAACATAACTGCTCATTAAAGATTACATCCCTACTAATTACCATTTTCTTTAATGCTAGATCTAGAAACTTGTATTTCTTAACACCTTTTGGATATCTTATAAAGATAAACTTCTTTGACTTTAGATTAAGTTTAAACCTCTCACCATTTCAAATATATATATAAGTTGGAAGATCAAAGATATTCAAGCCAAAAAAAAATCAATGTTATTCTTATCCACACTTTATCTACAACTTTCCTATTCGATAAAGTTTGTGTTGATTAGTTGATGACATAGATCATCATACTCATTGCATTCATTCAGAAACTCTTAGAAGTTAAGTATTTAGTCTGAACACCAATCTCCTTTAGTTGGATATGTTATTCCTCTTTGAAATGTCATTTTGATATGGTATCTCATGAACTATAAAATGCCTCTAAATACTATACTCCTTACAAAATTTATAAAATTGTAAGTTTGTATACTCATTATCTAATCCTAGGTACTTGATCTTTTTGTCCATCTAATTCTCCACCTCTACTTTCCATATCTTGAACTTAGCAAAAACTTCATATTCACTTATACTTTTCTCGAGAAATCATCAATAAAGGTAACAAAATATTATGAAACATTCAATGACAGCTCTCTAATAAGATCCCATACATTATAATACATATAATTAATGATTCTCTTAATTTGTGTTTACTCATCTTGAACTTCACTCTAAACTATTTTTCAAGCGTATAAAACTATTAGAAATCTAACTTTCAACATTTGATACCCTTTAATAAATTTCTTTTATAAAGTTCTATCATCCCATGTTCATTAAGATAACCCAATCATAAGTGCCACAAAGCATCATTACCCTCCTCTAATTCTATAATAGTAATTCATCCTCCAATAATTATATTTCTTATTAATTTATATATGTACCCTATAATTCCAAACCTCTTTTATTACAATTAATGCACCATTAACCACCTTAATCTTATCCCTGTCAGTTTTATAATAAAAACCATTAGTATGTAAGGTGCCTAAAAAATTAAATTCTTTCTTAAATCTCATACATGCCTAACATCACCTATGTCCTAACAATAACATCGTATATTTTAAGTTTGATTTGACCTATTTTCCTGATTGCACAAGCTTTATCATCGCCTAGACAGATATAACCAATATTACCTAACATGTATGAGTCATATCAGTTATAGTGTTAAGTGATAGGAGTATCCCCAATCTAAAATCCATGAATCTGTGAATTTACTTGTTGCAATAAATAGCATATCTATGTCATTGGAATCGGCTTTTTATTTGGGCAGTCCTTTTTGATATGTCCAGTCTATTGGCACTTATAGCATTAGAAATTCTTTTTATTTTTGGATTTGGACTTGTAATTAATTTTGTATGGCCTTATTTACTTTGATTTCTCCCATGATCTTGATTCCCCATCACATATAACTGTTTTCATTAATTATGAGTCAGTAATGTTGTAGTAATATCTTCCAAACCAATTATTTTCTTTGCCAATATAAGCATGCTCAATATTTTTCGTAACATGGAGGTAAAGAGCATAGTAAAACCATTTTTTATCCTCACCAACAATAGTCACTCATGCCTTTAAAAATCACTTACTATTTAATTGAAAGAAATAATATGCTTTTTTAGGTTTTATACCATTATGCTTCTTCAGCTTATATAACCTTTGTTTTAGATACAACTAATTTATGAAAGACTTTGGCATATTTTGACTCTTCAATCTTTTTCACATATCTACTAAGGAGGGCAATATCTATGATGCAGTATATGACTTTGTTTGCTAGATATAAATAAATGGTTCTTATTGCTAGTGTTTATAATTCTTCCTAGTTGAGTGCATCTATATTAGTAAGTTTATTCTCATGTAATCCTTCAACATCTCTTCATGCGCCAATAAAATTTTCACCCTTCATTGTAATAATCCAAAATTGTTTGTTCCAATAAACTTCCTTAATTATAACTTTACAACATGATTCATCGACGTCTTACTAACACTCTAATAATAATAAAGGGCTTTAAAGAAATTGGACCAGGTTTAAATAAGTCAATATATAACTAGGGATATCATATCTCAGTTAAAAACTTTAAGACAATAAAATATGTACCTTATCCTTTGTATGTAACTTACTTCATTCTTATATCTCTTTCCGATGTGAAACAATTTTACTTATGAATTTCTATCATCTCCCCTCACAAGTGGATCCATCTATCTTTGGACAATTTCCCTAACTCATAATTAATGCGAAACCATTTAAGTCACTATATGAATCACTATTTATCATACCCAAATTCATGAATTTCTAGGCACTGAACAATATCAACATAAGACTGATACCAATTGTTAAGATATATGCAATTGAATAATATGAAAAAAAGGAACATAAATGAGAACAAGAATGAAAATTTTATGAGGTTTAGTAATATGTAATGTGCCCATGTCTTGGGGAGCATATCATTTATCCTTTTCAATATTTTCAAAAATAGGATTGCACCATATATATATATATAAACCCTTCCTATTACAAATTAACATAAATATTAGCTGTATGGCAGGTGTTGCCTCCATAACCCTATCTCCAATAAAACCTAGAGATCCTTCAACATTTGTTACCCTTTAGATATGCAATCTCTCGCAAAAGACATAATCATGTACTAAGTCGTATCTTGCACTATGTCCGTACAAAATTTTCAAGATAGGAACATTGGTACAACTTAACACGCTCATATTTGAAGTTACGTATTTCTTAATATCTACTTTCCGAGAAGGATATGGGCGTAAACATGTTGGTGTCCCTAACTCATAGTTAATGTGAAACCATTTTAGTCACTATATAAATCACTATTTATCATACCCAGATTTACAAATTTCTAGGCATTGATCAATATCAATATAACACTTATACCAATTGTTGAGATATATGCAGTTTGAATAATATGAAGAAGAAAAAACATATATGAGAACAAGAATGAAAATTTTATGAAGTTTAGTAATATGTAACTTGCCCCTGGGGAGCATATCATTTATCCTTTTCAATATTTTCAAAAATGGGATTGCACCATATATATATATATAAACCCTTCCCATTACAAATTAACATAAATATTCGTTGTATGGCAAGTCTTGCCTCCATAACCCTATCTCCAATAAAACCTAGAGATCCTCCAACATTTTTTACCCTTTAAATATGCAATATCTCACAAAAGACAATCACGTACCAAGTCGTATTTTGTACTATATCCATATAACTTTTTCAAGATAGGAGCATTGGTACAACTTAAACCACTCATATTTGAAGTTACGTACTTCTCAATATCTACTTTCGGAGGACATGTGCGTAAACATGCTAGTGTCCTAGGCTGTGTATTTTTTGATATATGCTATGTCATATGAACAGTCTTCAAGCTATTTGTATACGAAACTGTCTCTTTATTTCATGATTTAATAAAGGAATACATCTTGATACACGACTATTGACTATGCTGTATTTAGTCAAAGACTCTAAAATCATATACCCATGTATATGAATCACATAGTGAAAGATGTTTATTTTTTATTGAATTTTGGTAGTTCCTTCTTAATGTTGAAGAACTCGCAAAAGCTAGTTTTGAATCAATGCAACTTTTATACACCAATATTTTGAACAGTGTGAATAAGTAGCACTTTTGAACGCCAGCATAACTAGTTAGCATGCCATCATGCAAGTTCTCTTTTCTCACCCATGACTAATTCGAACTAGGGGCTCAGGCAGCACTCCTCAAATCTTTAGTGTCATTTATCATGCTTCAACTTTGTTCCATTTTCTCTCAAATAATAAATATCACCGTATTATAAATGAAACAAAGGATCGTGTCCGGGCAGCATGCTTGAGATCGTGGTATATAACGGGTCAAAATGTGTCAGCAAAGATGTTTTTATGTCTTCCAACGGGCAACTTGATCAATGATCTACTGTCTGCACCAAGTGTCACGTTCTGGCATGCAAGTCATAGTTGCTAACTCTGATCTGCCTGCAAGCACGTGGTTTTCTTCTGTTGCTTTTATTAGGAACATATCAAAGTGTTGGACAAGCGCCACAAGCCCTTGATCCTGTATACGTGAATTTTAGTATACGTGAAGTCATGAAATTTGTAATGCCACATGTCCTACTAATATATATATTAACATAAAATTCATGTAGATGTCATTAAAATTATAATGATACGCTTAATCTATATAATTTTGTCTTAACATGATTTTTTTTGCAGGGCATTGGTATTATGCTGGTATGTAATATTGTGATATATATTATTGGTGGTGATGAGATATAACACTTTTATATTTTTGTTGATTTTTAATAAAAATTAATTAATTAAAAATTGATTAAAGGTAAGAAATCTAGTAAAAGTAGTAAAAATAATTGATTAAAAATTGAATAAGAGAATTAAAAAATTGGTTGTTTTGTAAATAAAATAAATCAATTTTATTAACAATTAACAGCCTGGGCTTCATACGAACATTGAGGATGTGTTTGTTTGGTGGGTATGAAGAGAGATGAATGAGTATGAAATAAAAAATAAAGCTTGGTAAGAGATGATGATTGGATGACTTATACCTTCATTCTTGAGTTTTGGACATTGCTCCATTTCTTCCATTACGAGAGGAATAACCTTTGTTCTTTAATATAGTAGCTTTGCCACTATTATTTATTCCTACCCTATAACTCACAGCAATGCTTGATTTTTTCTGGTTTAATAGGATTTGGTATTCTTTAACTAATAATATTATTTATTAATTAATTACAATATAATTAATTAAAATATAATCCATTCATTAATTAAAATATTGTAATTAATTATTATAATTAATTAAATTATAATTAAAATATTTTTACAAACCGATCACTACTGATAGTAATGGTACTTATTCATTTTTCTTAACCAACTATCATAAGTATAGTGATAATATC
>JANSVA010000216.1:7360659-7382100 GCA_025504915.1 Erythroxylum reticulatum | reverse complement strand
CAATATGGACTATTTTGTAAATTTTAAAAATTTTAGGGACTATTTCATAAATTTAAAAAATTACCCAAAACGGTACCAGGTGCCGACCGGTACTGATACATTTCCGTTCCAGAGCTCAATCCGATACTAAGCTCGATACGTTATTTATAACTTTGATCAAATCAAATCATAATTCCTATGTAAACTAATTTAGGTTGAGAGTGTTGGGAGAAAAAAGAATAAACTGCATCATTTTTTACCGAGTGACATCTTTTTAGTTATTTGATTAAACAATGATGTTTTATTAAATTTTATTAAGTATGTTAATTTTAGCTTACATGTATTATTATTTAGGATTTTTTGAAAATGTGACAAGTCACATCGGTAAATTTAATAAAGACAATAGCAATGGGGTATAATTATTTTTTTTAAAATTAAGCATTTAATTTTTATTTTTTAAAGTTCGAATTATAATTATAAAATTAAATAAAGTATAAGATTTTTTTATAATTAATACTTTTATAAATTACCACAACAAGTCAACAACAATAATACTTAATAGAAATTTTACTAACACGTAAAATTTAAGAAAGTCCAATAATATATAACCTTACTCTTGTATAATTGAAAGAATGTTTAGAAATAAACCATGTAATTCTATAAACTAAATTTAATAATTTATATATTAAAAAGGCTCATACTGTATTGAAAGTTCCAATATTGTATTATAATATTGTTAGTTGATAAATTAGCAAACTTAAATAATTTTACTTGTCTAATGTATTTATTTATTTTTTCAAGATAATTTTACAAAATATAAATAAGATGTTCAAGAACTTTGTGTTTAAACTTTTTCTTCCACTCTGTCTTAAAGTTGACGTCCCTTCTCCTTTATCTGTTTAAGCTTCTCAAAACGCCAACTTGAAGCTATTCGCCATTTTAATCTTACTTCGCCGGAGTGACGTCTCGCTGCTTTTTCAACGTTAAGGATAACCAAGTAAACAAGAGAACAGAAGGTGAAATTTTTTTCTTGTCGTTTTCATGGTTTAATCTTTGGATTAGAACTCACTATGCAATGCATTTAAATGTAGCTTTTGTTTCAGCTTTTTAGTTGCAGGACTTCAATGAGAAGAAGACCCAGTGGTAATCGTCTCGTTTCCTTTTTGTTTCGATCTAACTTATCGATCTATTTCACCTATTATGTTAAATAACCATGCACTGTTTCTATGTATGTGATCACGAATTCTGTTGATGCTGTTTGGAGATTGGTTTATTTATTGTTACGTTAAGTTGAATGATAGGCAGTTGGTTATTATCTGAAATGAAAGCAAAGTTCGTGCAATTTTAAATAGGCAAGACTATACACGTAAAACATCTACAAGTAATCGCAGGAAACAGTCCTCTTTCCACCTCTTTCACCTTCGCACTTCAATTTGAGTGGCGTTACGTGACATAAGAGTTAGATGTTTGTTGGGAGTGGAGACTCATAGTCCTCAAACAATTGTCCTGTGTTAGCAAAGTGAGGTCATGATTAATTTGAAAAGATGAGATCTATGAGCCCATATCAGGAGATTTATTAGAAGCTTATTGTTTATGAAAGTAGTTACCAAAGGTTTTCATCCCTTCAAATGGATTTGCAGCCGATCATCAATCCCATCTCTATAGATCCATAGGGGTTTTGACCTTTAATTTCTTATTAGGAAACGACCCAGCTGCTCTTGCCACATTCCTTTCTGCATCAGACAACTCAATGTCCGTATCTGGGAAGTGGGAACCCAAACCCATGGCTTTGTTTTTAAAATGGGATTCACTTACGATTTTCCTGCACAATAATTTGATAAGAGCACGTGCACATTGTGGCCTACTGGACTACGGGTGTTTAGAAAATGTTGGAAACCTTAAATTGGCCTGGAGATATTTGTAGAAAAGATGACAACTGGTTATTACCTAATGAATTTGCCATTGCTAGAGTCATGAAGGTGTATGTCTAATGTGTTGGTATCATGAATGTGTGTCCCAACGTTAGATACAGCAAATTTGGTATTTCTATAATTCTATTAACTTGTTTGCTCTTAAAATTGGGAAAATAGCAACCTGCATGCTGGTGGTTCAGTTTTGAACTTGTATGCTAATTTGGGAGATATTGAGAAAAAAACATTTTTGGCTGCATTGCAACATTGATACTGGTTGTTGGAATGCTATTACTGGGGGATATAAACTATGTGCATGAATTTGAGGCAATCATTTTAGTATCTTTAATGGGATTTGAAGGGGTGGACAAATATGCCATCGCTGGTGGGCTAACAAGGTTGCTTCTTTGTGGGTAACTTGAATTTCGCTAAACAAATTTGGGATTGATCTTAAGAATTGAGACGTGTTCTAGTTTTCCGTAATGATTGCTCTTATGGATATGTACTTTAAGAGTGGTAGGACATTCCTTGATTTGAAAGTGTTCAAAAGGATGTATGACACAGACATAAATTAGCCAATATCTTATAATCTCTTTTCATTTCAGGGAAATATTATCATCACTTTTCATTTGATAATATATAGGTTAGCCAGTTTAGTCTTACTGCAAAAGCATTTGCTCTTAAGCTTCCAAAGGCAGAAAAATGTCAGCTTGGATTATGTACCTTGGTATTTATTTGACTAATTTTGATTCCTTGCTTATGCTGTGCTGTCTGAAAAATGTTTCCATGAGAACTGTTGTAACTTTATTGGCAAATTCCTATGGAATAATTCTTTCCTTGATTTGCGGAAAGTGCTATTCTTCAAGCACCGTGATGATATGAAAAGTGAAGTTGCCTTGTTCATGACGTGTAGCTTTGCATCTTTTTCAGGTCTGAAGCTACATCCAGGAAAATTTTTCATTCCATGCATTTATTAGCATTGGACACTAAACCGGATCTTTATCTGTATTCTGAAGGCAAGATTGACATTTAATTTGACAAAAATGACAGAAATCTTTGATTACGCATCCTGCAGACAGTTAGCACAAATGTTTTTGGCGATTGCATTCTTTCATAGTTCTGAATATATTTTAGCAGCTGTGATCCATGGCAGATCGAATGTTACCCTCAAGTCACTTCTGATCAGCAAAAGCTATCTTCTGGCGATGATTTTTTCATTACTGGAATACGTTATTGAAATTGTCTTATTTCCTGGATTAAAGGAACGTTGGTGGATAAGTAATACTGGTCTAGCAATGGTCTTAATCGGGGAAATTATTAGGAAAATGGCAATTATAACAGCTGGACGGGCTTTCACATATCTTATTAAGATTAAACGTGAGGAGCATCACAAGTTGATAACTCATGGGGTCTACCAATTTGTTCGTCATCCAGGATACTGTGGTTTCCTTATCTGGTCTGTTGGCACTCAGATAATGTTGTGTAATCCTATATCAATAGTTGCATTTGCAATTGTTGTCTGGCACTTTTTTGCAGAAAGGATACCTTGTGAAGAGTACTTCTTGATGCATTTTTTCGGTTCAGAGTATGTGGAATATGCTCAACAAACTCCCTCAGGTCTTCCATTTGTGAAGTGAATATTCAAAATAAGGTTTATAGGTTGTTTCTCCATGCTTACTATAGATTGTTTCTCCATGCTTACTGGTCTAATCCATTACCAGAAGATACCATGAAGACATTTGGAACCTCAGTAAAATGCAATGACGAATCTTTTTTTAATAGTGTCATCACCCTGTGCACTGTCTTTGTGTCGCTTAAAGTACGTGGCAGCAGCAATGGCCAGTTAAGGTGGTAAACCCAGAGACTGCTTTGTCAGTGTGGATGACTTCTTGGCAACTTTACTGAAATACCAGTCTGAATGATTAGATCTTAACATCAAATGTAGTTAGGTCAGTTGCATCTTATCTGTCCACTCTCCGTTTGGAATTTGGAATATAGTCAGAATTGTAATTCTCCTTTACCCTTAAGAACTGAAAATATAATTAGAAAGAAGTACTGCAATACTGTGTAATTAGATAAGAAATCCTAATTCTCACTACTAGTGATATTTCCATTCCAAAGTTGTGCACTTTATATAGTTATGCATCCTATTTAGTGTGCCTTTATAAAATTGATCTACATGTTTTCCAAATACGGTTGTTCTCTGTTTTCATCAAAGGGTAATCACTGCTATTGAACACTCTTTGCTCAGTATATGCTTTTTGTTTCCCATCAAGCAGATTACTTGTGACTGAGCATTTTCTAGGAATCCGTTTTATAATCTAACGGTTTCACAAAAGCAAAGGGCAGACCAAGCTTGAGGTTGGCGTAGAAAAGGGTTTGGAAGTATAAGGCTGTCCATTTTCATCAAACTTATGCTTAATGAGTATTAACATTTTTTGAAACACTTGTTTACTCCGGCAGGTCGTTCAACATTTGGGCAATTCAACGAGTTGCATACTCTTTTTGCTAACTTAAAATCATGCTGGTTTATTCTATTCCCAAGACATGTGATGGAGCTGTCGCATGCAGTGTAAGAACACGCAGCATGGATCAAAATTAACCATCAATTTGAGTCAGCTCGTCATCCAAGTGACTTATTCGAAACAAGAGATTTGCGGATCCCTACCAATTTATTCGATGGCGGCAGAGTCCGCCATTAAAAGAAAATGATCAAGTGATAATCGAAGTCGAATGTGTGCTATATGAATTAGTGACTTGATATGGTGCATATTAGTATGGCTAACAATACGAGTACGTATTGGTTTATGTGTACGTATTAGCGAGGTGACCTCTCACATGCACAGCGAACACTTTGCCCACCAGACCATTCCCTGTCAAATAACTAAAGGGGAAACGAACAGCACAGAAATAGCGTAATGGAATTTATCATTCTACTGTTCTTGTTGACATTAATTTATAAGTTCCCCTTTTCGTACCAACCAGCACAACTCTTCCATCGACTATCATTATCAACCATCGATTAGTACTGTACAATGGTTCTTTACTTGTTGACAGGGTACAAGCAAACATACGCACGTCGAAGAGGATATGGTGGACGAAGGGGTCTCGCCATCAACAAGACATCTTTAATCTAAAAACCAACTTCTAAAGACGATAACTGTGGACCCTCTGCAGTTCTTCTTGCTAGGTACATAGCACAGAAGAGACCTTCATCCCATACACTTCCTTCTAGGCTCCTTTTTTACGAACCTTTAGAACCTAAAAGAGTAGCATTACTAAGATGATACTTTCTTTTAAAACCTAGCATAGGTACATTTATATTATCAAGTCTCTTTCAAATTCCAAAAGGGTTTGCACTTGCTTGCTTGCTCTTAAAGTCATGTTAATAATTGAAGGTGATTTGATCTACATGACGCCACTCTTTTGAAGATTCATCGCTTTTTTCAGCAAACACATGGGGCATTATTGCTGTCTATCTGCGCGTATAATTCCCATATATCCCTCCACCTTGGATACTATTATATATCTTACTCCAATTAGTTACTTACCATAATTAGGAGTTTGGAAGTTTCCAATTTAAGAAGTTAAAGATTCGAGTTATTGTGAGAAAGACATGTAAAATTTGTAAGCATAATTTGAGTCGAGTCTATTATTTAAATATGAATCAATTTACAAATCAAGAATGTATTGATAAGGAAAAAAATTAAACGTGACTTGTATTAATGAAAAATTAAGAGAAACAAAACTTGGGTAATTCTAAAATGACGTGCTAACATTCTAACAAATATTACTTAAAGACTGTAAGAGAATAAAAAAAGGAAGGCTTTAAAAAACTATAAGAAGTGATTAATAATTATATAACCTTATTTACTAAGATACAGAAAAATAATCTTACATTGAGATATTTTTCTCGATCACTTAAGTTTGTTAAATATTTTCCTTTGAGTTTTTCATTTTATAGTTAACTTTAATATTTTGATTATGTAGTACTTTTTTTTTAAATTATTTAACCTAAGCAATTTCTTACTTAGACTAATTATTTTCTTGTTACGATGGGTTTGATTTATTCTTAGACATGTCCTTTTTTCTTACTCGGCGGTGATGTTGTCGTCGTGGTTGTTTTTTAACTAGTTTTCTACAAGTTACATGGAGCAGTGGCATGCCTCGAACAGTCGAATTGTATAAAGTGCGCTAAAAAGTCAACAGGAAAAGGAAAAAGTTGAAAAAAACTGAATGGACAAATGTTGGGACCCAATCCGATTCTATCACATGACGACGATCAAAAGAAGACGGTGTCAGTGCATAACACCATAGCACAGTAACTTAATGCTGGCTTTTCGTGGAACCGTGATTCTCTACACCCGTTTCTAATTTAAAACTAACATCTGATGTTTCAATTCAATCCGACGCTTGGGTTTAAAAAGTGCAATTGTTAGGAACTCCCTCCAACTTTTACTCGACTTTACCCCCCTCAACTGTTGGTCAAACAAATGATTGTTACAAGAAAAGTCCATGACCCTTTTTCTTTTTGACAAATTTACCCCTACAACCCTAGATCCCAATTTGTGTCCTCGTCATCCACTAAATTAACTCCATAGATGCCAATTCATCAATTAAATGATCACTTCCTTTGAGCAAAAAGGTATGGTTTACCGGTTTACTCAAAGATTTACGAGTAATTATGAATTCTGCTTTCGAAGGATAGCTTTCTGTATTTTACTAATTTGGGGATTTTTTTTCCTAATATTAACAGCTTAAGAGAATGGTAAGTAAAAACTAAAAAATACATTAAACTTATAAATATTAATTAAATTAAAATTTTATTTAAATTTGAGTCACATAACATACACAATTTATACATTATTATATATAACCGAAAAATAACATCAACATCAACAACAATGACAACCAAATAAAAATCCCGTTAAATATAAAATATGAGAGAATTTAATGTATGTATCCTAACGATTAACTGATATAGAGATTGTTTTTAAATATATATATCCAAAAAAGCAAGAATTAAATTATTAATTCGACAAATAGTTTATAAAAAATTACAACTCACTCAAAGATTTAATTTCATGGGCTTTTTTGAATAATTATAAATTATAAATTAAATTTGAGACACGAAAAATTTTAAAATACATAATTTATACATTATTATATATATTCGTAAAACAATAACAACCTAATAAAAATCTCGTTAAATATAAGACATGAGGAGATTCAGTATATGTAACCTTATCTCTAACTAGTAGAGGGAGTGTTTCTTAATATATATATATATATATATATTCAAAAAATAACAACTAAATTATTAATTTGACAAATAATTTATAAAAAATATGAAATTAAAATTATTGTGCACATTTAATAATTTATTCAATACATATTAAAACATAATTTAATGTCATTTAAAAAAAACAATGAATTTAATTGTTATTTTCTTATCATTTCCATAACTTGAGATTAAAAGATATTTTGCAATTGAAAATTCAACAACATTTGTATAAATGTGAAACAATATGGACATGACCAATTACAAGTTACGTGGATAATGACAATGATTGTCCTACACAACTAAATCCTAATCACCTGAAGATACAGCAAAAGGTTAGGGGCAAAAGCGTCTTAATATAAATAATAAGAATCTTATAACACATGGTTAAAAAAATCCGACTATTTTGATCAACTCTATTGTATAATTTTTGAAAATTTGAATTTAATTTTGAATTTTAATTTATTTTAATAATTTTATTTATCTACTTATTCATTAACAGGTTAATTTTTATAAGTTAATAAATTTTTATAAAATAAATAAATAAAAATTTATTTATCAATCCCTTTTAAAATTAAATATTAATTTTTATAAATAAATATAATCCTTTTTAATTGTATTTATAGTTTTTTATTTTTAATATTTAATTTATTTTATAATAATTTAATTTTCATTAAATCTTTTAAATTTTAAATTTTTTGAACTGATCCAATTTTAAAATCACGACTAGTCGAATTACATTTTTAGATTCTCCAAATAAGAAGAAGAATAAATGAGCAAAAAGACCAAATATCCCTTTTATTAATGACGAAAAATGAGATTCTCAAATTAAAAAATGAAATTCAAAATCCAAAACAAACGGAAAAAATTCCTTTTTTTGTGTGGAGCAAAGCAACGAAGAGAAAAGCTGATGCTTCTCTACACGCCTTTGGATTTTCTATTCAAAATTTTCTCCTCCCTCTCACTTTCTCGGAAACCAAGCACACCCTGTTTACTCACTACTCTTGTACTACTACTACTACATACTCTACTTCCACATTGTACAACCTTCCCACGCTCTACTCCTCTGCATTCCACTTCATTTTTAGTTTATTTTCTTCGTAACACTTCTTAACTTTCACTCTTTAGTGTTGAGGGTATAAGGCTAGTTTGAGATTCGCAGTGCTTCACTGGGATCCTAATATTCTTTCATTTTTTACTTTGTTAAGGTGAGTCATTTTGATTTCTGTCTCGTTTCTCTTAAAGAATTGCTTTCTGTTTCTTTCTTTTCATTCTCTTGTCCGTCTAAATTTTAAACCAGAAATATGTTTTCTTTCCCTGTTAAATCCTGAGCTTTGGCACAGATCCGTTGCTTTGAGGATTTATCCTTTGTTTGGTTTCTAATAAAATTTATGATGGAGATGAAAAGTGGGATTTTTCTTCAAAATTTTCTTATTTGTTCACTTTCATCTTCGGTGCGGCAAGGTAAAAGGTCCTTTATTTTATTATTGAAACTTAGATATTAACTATGATAAAAGTAACTGTTACGGTTAAAGTATAGTGTTGGTTGCTTTGCTTTCATTTCTCAGAAGCACTGTAATTTTGATATGCGAAGATTAGTACTTTATCAGATCATATGATTCTTCTATCATTGAAGCATTTATACGTTTCTGATGAATTGAATGGATGCCTAATGAGCTAAACATAATTGATAGATTGAACCACTTTTTGATTTGGAACTTGTCCACCTTTGTGTTGCTGTCAATGGTGACTAAGTACTCAAGTTCATTAGGGTCTTTTTCTACGAATATGGTCCCGTCCACTACGTTAGTCAGATAAGTTTGCGAGTGGCGTCTTTTGCTAAAGCTTGATAGGTCTTGTTTTGGGCGAACACTAAAGCGTTAGCTTTTCATTTCCTCTATACCTCATGATGTCTCTCTGAACTCAATCCTCAGGATCAGAGAATGTCACAGCAGTGGTTGGTTCCCCCGTCCCCCCAGCCAATTGAATCATTGCCAGATGATTTTACGTTCATAGGTTCAACACCATCTGATCAATTACAAAGACCTGAGTTTGTTAATGCACGACATGCCGATAGCTTGTATTCAAGCATTTCCCAAAGCAATGGTGTACAGAGCAAGGAAGGTGAGGGAGTAGGGAAAGGAGTTGTAAATGGTGCAAATGAGGATTCCCCTTATAGTGGCAATACCTTTTCAGTTGAAGGCAGGCCCTCTGTGGGTGATGAAGACCTGGATTCTGGAGCTTCATCCTTTCCTTCAATCTCACCATCTCGTAGTGAACGTAGGTGGGCTAACACCAATGCATATGCTGCCAAAAAGGTATTATGCATGAACCGCATGAGGTGGTTATGTGATTGCAGAATAATTATATTGCAGTTGCAAATGTTTTTCGACTTCCACAGGATTTTGCTCTGTTATGTTGTGCCATCAAGTACAAACTATCGATATTCATTTTACTGATCATGTCACCTACTTATTTGATCTTTTTTTAATCTCAGAAAGTTCAATCATGGTTTCAACTTCCAAATGGGGATTGGGCACTGGGGAAGATATTAGAAACTTCGGGTAGTGAAACCGTTATTTCTCTACCTGATGGCAAAGTAAGTAGCCCATTTATAAATAATTTTAATGATTTTCTAAACCAAATTTAGCCGTTGCTCTAAAAACTGCTTTTTGTTTCACTTGTAGGTTTTGAAATTAAAATCTGAAAGTCTAATACCTGCGAATCCTGATATTCTTGATGGTCTAGATGATCTCATGCAACTTAGTTACCTAAATGAGCCGTCGGTATTGTACAACCTTCAATATAGATACAATCAAGATATGATCTACGTAAGGTTTCTAATAAGATTTTGTACTTCGAACCTGATGCTAAAATATAAGTTTTACTAACTAGTATGCTGAACAAATTTGCATATTTTAGACAAAAGCAGGGCCAGTGTTGGTTGCCATCAATCCCTTTAGGGAAGTTCCTTTATATGGGAATGATTTCATTGAAGCGTATAAGAATAAATCTATTGAGAGCCCACATGTCTATGCCATTACAGACACAGCCATTAATGAAATGATTCGAGGTAGTTTTCTTAACATTTTAAGATTGAATTATCAGGGCCTTATGGACTTAAAATGGTTATAATTTTATGGAACTAATATTTGAGTCTTGGTTTCTCTGCAGATGAAGTAAACCAGTCTATCATCATAAGGTTGGTAGAGTATGAGTACCTTGAATATTTTGACTTAATGTGTTCATTATTTAGTCTGTTTAGTGACATATTCCATTAGTTTAGAGTAGCTATCCCTTTCACTGGCATCTACTTTTGCCATCTACCAATTGTCTCTGTTATGCATTAGGTAGAGCTCTGTGTATTCTGTAATGTATCTTCATAAATTACATTAATTATTGTTTAGATGCTTCTTATATTCTATGCAACCCACAAGAAGTAAACCATTTAGGGATTTTTTGATTTAGAATGGATACATTTATTGGGGATACTATCATCTTTAAGGCAAGGAATGAAAAGGTGATTCTACATATGAAGCACCATTTGCATGACCAAA
The DNA here is from genome assembly GCA_025504915.1 of Erythroxylum reticulatum. Taxonomy (NCBI): domain Eukaryota; kingdom Viridiplantae; phylum Streptophyta; class Magnoliopsida; order Malpighiales; family Erythroxylaceae; genus Erythroxylum; species Erythroxylum reticulatum. The sequence continues at coordinate 7,371,373 of JANSVA010000216.1, read as the reverse complement.
AGAATGCTTTCTGTGTTTTGGATAGATTCTATTCTCCTTATCAATGGATAGGCAGATTCCAAATCTTGCTTCTTTTCTTGAGACAAGTTGAAGCCGTCGTACTACTGCATGTTTTCTTTCAGTGTTATTTAAAATTTATTTTATATTGTTTTAGGGCTTGTGTGTTTATAGGTGTGTAGATGCTACTAATTTTTTGGTCTTCCTGAAATTCAGTTCATGTTGTTGGCTTTATAACTTGATTGCACCTAGAAGTTTCTTCATGAAGACATTGAAGTTTGTTCTATTGCATGTAGCATTGCATATTTTAAATTCATTTGTCAATTGTTTCTTCAGTGGTGAGAGTGGAGCTGGAAAAACAGAGACTGCAAAGATAGCAATGCAATATCTGGCTGCACTTGGTGGTGGCAGCGGAATTGAGTATGAAATCTTGAAGACTAATCCAATCCTAGAAGCCTTTGGTAATGCAAAGACACTGAGGAATGACAACTCTAGCCGCTTTGTAAGCACCATCTTCTTTTAAGTGAATCCCTCAGATCACTGATCAATCCATATACATGGTTTTTGATATTAAATGGCTTGCAAAATTCAGATTTAGATGTTGTCTCTCTTTTGATTACAGTTTCATCTTCTAAATATGCTGTAGGGAAAGTTGATTGAAATCCACTTTAGTGAAACAGGAAAGATATCTGGTGCCAAAATTCAAACTTGTAAGATTACCGAAACCTCTAAGTTCCTAAGATCTTATCTTTTTTCATTCATTTTGATAATGCATGACTGACAATTTTTTGTTTTCAATCTCTCCTTGACGCTTGATGGTCTCCAGTTTTACTTGAAAAGGTAATGCTTCTTTGTTGTATATTATCCATCTTTTTTCTGATCTAAGTAGCTAACTGAACCTGTTATTGAGCAGTCTAGAGTGGTCCAGTGCTCTGAGGGAGAAAGGTCATATCATATATTTTATCAGCTTTGCGCTGGAGCTCCACATGCACTTAGAGGTATCTATTTCCATGTCTTCGTTGCTGTTTGCTTTCATGCTCAATTTGTCACATAATCTTTGATGCATTCGTGGCCTCTAACATGGGTAACTAGTTGATTCATTTTCTATTTCATAAAAACTGATATCAGTAGTAATGATCATGGTGGTTGAATGAATTTTTTTTATGATAGTTGGGACACACAGACTAAGTTCATATACTCTTGTAAACTATATATGCATGAACTTCAGAAAATGGTGGCATCAGCTCTTGGCATTTTCTTGGATATTGATAATCAAGGTATATGCAGCCTACAAGTGAAATTGGAGTCACCTTTTGGAATTAGCTGAAACTAATGTTTTATTTTCTACTCAGATTGGTTGTCTAAAGAGGTTTTTTTTGGTGTTGTCTTTAAAGTCACAACTATTTATGCCATTTGAGTCTATTGGTAAACTATTTACTTTGAGAAAGATGAATCTCCCATTAACTGCATATTGTTCTGCTCATTGTAAATTGCAATTCTATAGCTCTTATACGTATTCCACTGAAAGAATTGAACGATGGGATCTTTAGGTGACCAGTACTGCATTCCGGTTACTCAAGTGTTAAATTTCTTACCGTGGTCTTGGAACTTCGTTCACTTATTCTTTCATGTAACACAGGGAAGGTAAATTTGAAGAGTGCAAGTGAGTATAAGTACTTGAGCCAGAGTAATTGCTACTCAATAAATGGGGTTGATGACGCCGAACACTTTGGTGTTGTATTGGTACATTTTTCTCTTTTCATGTCTTTACAACTATCAGATTTTCCTTTTCTGGGCTTTCTGTTTTTGAGATCGCCATGTGCATGTCACACTATGACCATTGCCCATAAACAGGAAGCTCTGGACATTGTTCATATTGGCAAGGAAGACCAGGAGAGTGTATTTGCGATGCTTTCTTCTGTACTGTGGCTGGGAAACATCTCGTTTGCTGTTGTTGACAATGATAATCATGTTGAACCATTGGCCGATGAAAGTAAGATTCTTTCAGTAGCTAATTTCGATAAATCCACTAATTTTGGATGTTCTGCTCAAAATCAGAATCTTCCTTTTCTATTCTTTACGTTGTTATTTTGACATCTCTTATGCTGGGGGAGTGTAATTTTAGGAGAGATTATGAAATATTTGAGTGAAAAGATAACAAAGACTTCTCGGCTGGAGGCTTGTGCATGTAGGTGATCTGCTTCTGGTCCTACATAAAGGTTATCATCATGATTCGATTATCTATAACTAAAATATCTAATAGCTTGAATGGTTCTTTGATGATAGACTCTTGATGGAACAATCAGCAGGAACATGACTATAGATAAGCATCTATCTGTTATAATGTTTATAGCCAGCAGGTTATGTAATTGTACTGCTATCAGTACTGGTTACTTTCTTTTGAAATGTTGATTAGGGTAGCTCCCACCAAACATTTCCTGGTTCAAGAACCTGCTAACTGGAGCAATGTCAAGATAAAGAGAACATGACTAAATCAATAGGTACACATGACGAAATCAATAGGTAAAGGGTGAATATAAGAAAGCGTGAGAAGGAAAATGCTTGAAACAAAAAGGAAACTGGCTTTGGAAAGTAATTCTGTGGGAGAGTTACTTTTTCTGGTTTTCTTAGCTTGCCTTCACAGGGCAGAAGTTGAAGTGCACTAAAACATTGCTGGTTTCCAATGATGTGGACTACAAGCAGAATTTTCTTCAGACTTAGTTTCTAATAATAGTGATAAAAAACAACAATTCTCCTGTGGTGCTTATTGCTGTGTGCTTTTCCAGTAGCAGTATCTTCTCCTTCATTGATCTCTTAAAAAGTACAGCTATTTTCTATGTTTTGAAATATTATTGGCAGAAATTTATTTGTGATCTCAGAGATGCCCATACCTGGAGCTATTTCCATCATGAGCTTGGTCCCATTACTTTCTAATGTGCATTTTCTTTTCTATTATTTAGTTTGTTGGAAATGTTACTTTTTCTGTAACCCTTGTTCAATAAAGCTTGTTCATCAACATCACTTGATTGTCTTCCCTCCCTCATTATGATTCCTGAAATTTGTTTAGGAAAGTGGTGTTGACCAGTGATTAAAATTTGGATTTTTTAAGGTCTGGAAACTGTGGCCAAGTTGATAGGATGTGATGTCACTGAGCTTAAACTGGCTTTATCTACTCGAAAAATGAGAGTTGGAAATGATAATATTATCCAGAAGCTCACCTTATCACAGGTAACAAAAATTTGGGGTAACTGATCCATTTACATAATTGGTTGTGTGATATATTAGTAATATTTTAATGCCACTGAACAGACTTCCTTTCATGTTGCTTTATTTTTTATTTGGGTTAGCTTTTGGAAGTCAACTTCTCTTTAACATTCCATCTTCTCCTTACAATTCTATAACAGCTCAATTCACCTTGTTACTTAGATGGTTGTAAAATTTGATTTCCTTGATTTCATAATACTTTAAAATCTGGATTATAGTTGTTCTTTGAAGTCTTCAAGAATTTCTTATTTCTTGCATAGTTTCTTATTGCCTTATGTCCCAACTTGACATTATGTTGGCTGTTAGAAATCAGACTTGAGAATACTTTTTGTTAATCCTCCTATTATATGGGGTGACAATCCTTTCACTTTAATTTCCTTTATGTTGAAGTCTTCTTACTGTTAAACCATATTAACAAAGTTGTGTAATCTGCGGAAGATATGGAAATTTTTAACAAAGTAAATGAGGAAATTTTATTATATTTTAAATTATGAGATGATATTAATAAAAGAAGTTAAGAAAGCAGACTGAAGTAAGAAGACCAGACTGGATGTTTGATTAATCCATAAATAAATATGGAAAGTAAAGTGATTAATACTGGAGGAATGTAAAATACAAGTAATGAAGTCACTTCCTTCCAAGAAACCAGGCAGTCAAGAAAACATAAGCTATAATGTGAGGTGAACGAGTGAGCATGTACTATAATCTAAAAATGCTATTCTTTGCACACAAGTCTACACAGACCCACCTGTGGACCATGTATTATATTTGTGTGATTATTGCTTACGCTTCTACTAGCATCTAGTTGATTCAGTAATTGGCCCTTTGATGTTAAATCACATTATGCTTTATTTTTTTGAAAAATTTCTAGTTCCATGAATTGTTTTGTATTTCCAAATAAAGTAACTTGAACTGCCTAAATTTTATCTTCCAGGCTATTGATGCAAGGGATGCTTTGGCAAAGTCAATTTATGCTTGTTTATTTGAGTGGCTAGTTGAACAAATCAACAAATCTCTTGAAGTTGGAAAACGCAGAACTGGCAGATCCATTAGCATTTTAGACATCTATGGATTTGAGTCATTTGAAGTATGTTCCACTCACTCCTCTGTGAAACTTCTTGTTCCATTCTGTTTTAAAGTTCTTTCGATTTGTAAATTCTGAGTTTTTAAGCTCTTCTCCAGAGGAATAGTTTTGAACAATTTTGCATAAATTATGCAAATGAGAGATTGCAACAGCATTTCAATCGCCACTTATTCAAGTTAGAGCAGGAGGTAAGTCCTAATTCTTACCTCTATAGCATCTGATTTTTTTATTCCAGTACTTGTATCTTTGGTTCTCTGCTCATCTTAATGAAGAAAGAAAGCAACAAATGAAATATGCACATCTTGATGGGCACATCATTTATAGCCAGAGAAAATTTTACGACTATGCATACTATATATGTTTTGCCAAGAAATAAATGAAATATGCACATCTTGATGGGCACATCATTTATAGCTGGAGAAAATTTTACGACAATGCATACTATATATGTTTTGCCAGTATTTTAACCCCTTTTTACTAAATTAGATACAGATTTATACTTTGTGAAAACATGCCTACATGATTCTTCCTACACTCATCAAGCCCTCATTTCGAGGGATTGCAATAGTTGAGAGAGTTGTGAAATGTTGTTATGTTCGCTTAGACTTACAAGGCCAGATAAATGGAATTTCTGCTTAACATTATGAAGTTTTGAACATCCTTCTTCCTGTGGATTGGAACCCTATGAGTTCACAACATATTCATGTATCTCTGCCTATTTTAGATTTAACATACTTCGTAACTTTTAGGATTTCCTCGCAAGGGTAGGAATTCTGTATATATAGGCTTGCAAGGCGGTTAATAGAAAAGTGTGGCGAAATATTTATTTCTCCTATTTTCTGCCTATCTTAGTCATAAGGTTATCATATGTGTGAAGAGCCAAAAACAAATTTTCTATGATACTTGATTCTCAGTCAACAAACGTAATTTACTCCTATTAACTATCATGAGTAGTCACAAGAGTTTGAGCAAAACAGTTCTAAGCTCAGCTTTTCAAAGGGCTGACGATGCAATAAGCTTGCATTTGAAAGCTTTTGTTCCTTGCAACTACCATGTTGAAAGGAATATATTAGAGCACAGCATTTCTATCTTAACATGAATTACATTCAAATACAGTAAAACCTAACATTCTGCATAAAATCTATTAATTTAAAACGTTATTAGTTAATTGCTAAATTAATAATTTAGAGTGTATTCATAAGTTAATAACATATATTTAGTTAACTAAAAAATTACAATTTACCAATCTAATCAATTGAATGTGAACCATTAAGTCCAAATATTCATTATATTGCAATTCGAGAATTCAACCTCAGAATTTTCAGGTGTTGTAAGAAAGATTAGAAATGAAATACAGTTAGATTTAAATTTAAAACAAAATAAATTACTTTGTGTCATATTTTAAGAAGATATCATAGTCAATTACACATTCACAATTTACATAAAATTTTAATTTATGATAGGAATAGGGCCGTAAAACAATATATAAAGGTTTTACATAAAAGTATTATCTTATTAATTTATTAAAATTTTAATTTAGCCTATTAAGCCAAGTTGGGACTGTAAAAGTTATTATATAATAGTGGTTCTTTATTTATTGAGTACTCATCTATAGAGATTTTACTGTTAGTTATTTATTGAGTAATAATCTATAGAGATTTTACTGTACTTACAATAGTGCCCTTTTCTTCTGTAGGAGTACATTCAAGATGGCATTGACTGGGCGAGAGTTGATTTTGAAGACAATCAAGATTGTCTCAATCTTTTTGAGAAGGTACTGGGTCTCAAACTGGTAATTTTAATGCTGGATTATGTTAGGATGTATAGAATTTAGCATACTGTTCCTACACTATTATCATTGGAAGCTCCTGTAAGTATTCCCTTGGATTATTAAGGTTCTAGTCCTCCACAGCTATGATAAGCTACAATGCAAATCTGATAGTTCTTTATTCTTTGAATTTTTGCATGTGTATTTCAATTTGTTAAGCCGTAGAAATATGGAATGCTAAGAGATCCATTGTAATGCAATAGGATTAAATTCATCTGCCTCATCTTGTAGGAATCGTTCTTAAAGTTTAAAACATATCTCTATGATAAGTAGGCCAATGCCTTCCTATCTCTGCTGTGTTATTAATTTCAGCTCATTTCCTATGTTTGGAGCTGTTTTGTTTGTAATGGAGTCGCATCACTATGTTTTGTTTTTCTTGTCTGACCGTTGGAGTTGACAAATTAGATTTTTGTGCCTTTCATGGTTTCCTTTTACTTCCATATTTCTTTTCGTTTCTGGATTCAGTAAATACATTGGAGAATAATGGAAATGGTATGTTTGTGCATTTTAATACATTGGAGAATAATGGAAATGGTATGTTTGTGCATCTTAACTTCTATTTAAATTGATATATGTTGAGTCTTCCTATCTCATTTCATGCAGAGACCACTAGGGCTATTGTCTTTGTTGGATGAGGAGTCCACATTTCCAAATGGCACAGACTTGACGTTTGCCAACAAGCTCAAGCAGCATCTGAATGTGAATTCTTGTTTCAGAGGAGAGCGAAGCAAAGCCTTCACAGTCTCCCATTATGCTGGGGAGGTGATTGTCTTTCTGAACATGATCGATATTCGATATTGTTCATACTTGTTATTGTATGAAGTCAATTAACTTATTGGGTTAACCTACCAAGATTAGATTATGCAGGATCAAACATGAAAAAAGATAGGCCTTTGCTTTATGTTGTGTCTCAATGTACTTTAGCAGGTCAATTTCAAATTCAAAAGTGTAATAAGAGTGACAACAATAAAATGTTTCTGAAACTGAAATCAGGTCTTCAGACTTGCATACTTTGAGATTTTGAAAAGAATAAATGATGGATTTATGCTTTTCTTTTACTCTGATCTCAGGTTACATATGATACAACTGGGTTTCTCGAGAAGAATAGGGACTTGTTACACTTGGATTCCATTGAACTTTTGTCTTCATGTTCATGCCATCTTCCTAAGATATTTGCTTCTGCTTTGCTTGCTCAATCTGAGAAGCATGTTGTTGGTCCTCTGTACAAAGCAGGGGGTGCAGATTCTCAGAAGCTAAGTGTAGCCACTAAATTTAAGGTATTTACTTTCTGATGTTTAGTGGCCAACCTTATTGCAGAAGTAGGTTACTCGGTTCTGACTGGATTATAACTATGAAAGGCCAAATTGCATTGCATACTTACATAATTTGCATGTTGGGTCCCAAGTCTTTTTTCAGTACTGTGATTTGTCAACATCAGTCTTATGTAATTAATTCAATGGAATTACTCATTTATGCTGAAAGTTGAAAGTTTCTCCTTGATGTCCTTTTCCTGTATTGTGCAAGAATTATACTGCTTAATGGTGTCTACTGTACAAGAAAATCACATAAGTACTGTGTTACTTTAACTAGACTTTACCAAACTGAGTCATGCGATCCTCCTTGTTGTAGTCCTATCTGAACGGCAGATGTGTTCTGCTGCTTGATAGGAATTGTAACTAATGCAAATGCACAGCAACATTAACTCTGAGTTTTTCTCAAAAAAACATTAACTCTGAGTGAGGGACGGAGAGAGACAGGGAGGGTACCCTTCATGTTTCCAATTATTTTTTCGGAGGTAATGCTCAGTTCTATAAATGAGGGCCTTAGCTCAGTGGTAGCTCAGTCCTATTTACAGCAATAAATAGTTGTTAGAAGTAATAAAAAGTAGTTTAACCTGCATACAGATAGCTTCAACAAGGTAGTGTATCAGCAAGTGTTTCAGATTCTGAGCTGCTAGGAGGTGTGCAATGCAAGTTTAATCTGATAGTTTCTGGTGACTTGAAACTCTGCATTTAGTAATCTGCAAATTATACTTCTTTAAACTGCTGAACAAAAATGTTGTTATTGGGCTGTGAAGGCAGATATGGAGGAGCCATGCCTTATTCTGTCACTTAGGCTTCGGCATGGAGATATTTGTATTTTTGTGCCAGTAACTTTGTCAATATCAGGATGCTACTGCACACTTCAATGATACTCAATTCTTAGAGATATTGGGTTATATTTCCTTTTATCTTTTTCTATGACTACAATCCAAATCTAACTTAGCTTGATTTTATCACTTCACTTTTACTAATTAAGAAGTTTTATGTCTAGGGGCAATTGTTCCAGTTGATGCAGCGCCTAGAGACCACCACACCACATTTCATTCGGTGTATAAAGCCCAACAATATTCAATCTCCTGGATCATATGAACAGGGACTTGTGCTGCAGCAGTTGAGATGTTGCGGAGTCCTGGAGGTAGTCCGTATCTCGAGATCTGGATTTCCTACAAGAATGTCGCACAAAAAGTTTTCCAGAAGGTAAAGCGGAACAGTTGCAGTTAAATAGTTATTCAAGTTCTTAAATGGCTCTATACACATTTTGATTCATTTATGATTACATGAATTATTGCCTGATCTGAATTTTTGCCTCAGATATGGTTTTCTTTTACTGGAAAATGTCGCATCTCAGGATCCACTCAGTGTTTCAGTTGCAATTCTTCATCAGTTTGGTATTCTGCCTGAGAGGTATCAAGTTGGCTACACTAAACTATTTTTCCGAACTGGCCAGGTATAAATAAACTATTTTTGTACAGCCAATTTGTTCATGATGTCTTTTTCATATGTGTTCCTGTGTTAATCACAAAATTCTGATTACATGCTTGCGATCTCACTTTTGTGCACTTTCATATGTATGCACTGTTAAGTCTATTCAGCTATCTGGCATCAATTTTCTTTTACCCACTAATTTGAAGTTTTGGATTAAATAATATTTGATGGTATGAGAACCTTAAATGCTAAAATGTCAGGAAGTTTAAGTCGCATCCCCTTCTCCATAGTATCTCATGTATTTCCTCCATTATTATCCTCCATTATGCATCCGCACTTCCAACCTTTTGGGGCTTTTCAGTTAAGGGTCATATTAACAATGAATACATGATCCGATATATTGTGCCAAGTTAAGCATTTGGTTAATAGTGCCCAAAATATACATATTGTTTATACTAATATATTCTTATACTAAATATTTAATCTCCATAATTTTTAACATGCCCTCCTCAAAGTGGTAGGTGGATGTGATGCTTTTCATGTCAAGTTTGTATATGTTTTTTGAAGAGTGATTTTTTTTCCAAATAGATTAAAATAAAAATTAAATAACCAATATTTTTTATTTGTTTGGCTGATAATTTTTGGCCATTTTTCTCTTGTTTTTTGCTAGTTGTTTTTCTTTTCCTTTTTTCCAAAACCCTATAGTCACAATAAACAACACTTGGCAGTGAAGGAAACAACATGGTTTTAGAGGGGGATATATATTGAGGGAGAGGACAGTGGCGGTAATGTGAGCGAAAAGCAAAAGTTTGTCAGAAGAAGAGAAGGAAAATAGAACACAAGTTAGAAAGAGAAAGAATAGAGATAGCGGCTTTTGGGATGAAGGATATAATAGAGGTAATTGCATCCTCGTTGAGGATGCATGAAGAAAAGACAGTGAAGTGGTAACAACAGTATCAATGGATTGCAGGAATGAAAGACAAAAGAGAAGATCCGAAGTAGAAGAAAAAAAAGATCTTAGGTCCCTAGAATCATAACTTGGTTGTGATTTCATTATAAAATTGAACTCCACTCTAAAAGGTATCTTAAGGGGAGGAGTATTGGCTAAACATTAAAAGACTTATTAGGCTCTTTATCTGATAGAACTCACCCAAGTATGACTGTATTATGAGAATAAATGAATCAGATGGATCAAAATAATTTCATCGATTCAGTATTGTATATTGATATTCTGGAGAAATATGCTATTACAACCGAAATAAGGATCAACCTATATGAGGGATTGTACCTCCCTAACAATACTCTCAGTGCAGAATTCACACATACCCCCTTACATGTCATTCCCCTCCTTTTATTTCCCATCCTACCCCAATTATTAGGTGACACCTGTCACTTATTTGTAACTAACTCACGTGCTAGGATTCTCCAACTTCTTCTTACGCCTACTGTATACTAATGGCCTTCTAGCTCTATCAATACTCCTCTCCAAAGCTCGCACCTTGTCCTCAAGGTGGAATGGCAGAAAGTGCTCAACAATTGCAGCATATGATTCCCATGAATTTTCAAATGTAGGTAGATCTTGCTACTGAATCAATATCTCCTCGTTCCCCTTAGCATCCTTTCGGATCCTTGGTTGTAAATCTAGCTTCCACTCATTTGTTAATTGCTTATGTAAGGGTTGTATCTGCACAGGATTAGGAGCAGCCCTCTTGAGCAATAACACATGGAAAACCGAGTGAACTTTACTATATGCAGGTAATTCCAGTCTATAAGCCATTGCTCCAATCTTTTCAA
>JANSVA010000216.1:7290969-7323565 GCA_025504915.1 Erythroxylum reticulatum | reverse complement strand
AAATATTAATTTATCGATTAATTAATATTTCTATAAAATAATAAATATCATGATCCCAACAATATTAATTTATAAAGGTTTTACTGTAGTTTTTGGCATGGATGAGAAATGGACCATTAATCAGTAATTAGATTTTCACTCAACAATTGAGACACTTTCATCTGCTTATGTTAAATCTTTTATTAGGAGGGGCAATGGATGGAATTCCTAAGGGAATTTTAATTCCTAAAACTCAACTATCTTCCTAATCCGTCCCTTGATAGATATATTTGAAAAAACCATTCCAAGGGATTATTACCACTAAAAGTTGTTGAGAATGGCTGATTTGGAGATATGTCGGAGTGGAATAGCAGGAAGTGGTTTGACATCAAGAGCTATTACCTAGCTCTTCTATCATTCTATGGCTCACTAACCTAAACAAGTTAATTACAATGGATATGCTCTCTTTCCTTAGTTTAATTGAGAATTGTGTCATATGTAATTCAGGATAAGAAAACAGGAACTATTTGTTCTTCGAGTGTTATTTCTCTAGGGACATTTAGTCTTGGATTAGACAAAAATGTCTTTGGATCTTAAGCACACATCAATACATAAGGATTCTAGAATGGTTTATTAGTTTCAAGACTATTTCCCATCTTAATACAATTATATGCCTAATTTTCTTTGCAACTTGCATTAAGGAAATATGGGTTGAAAGAAACCTACGCAGGTTCCAGGATATCAAAAAGTCAACAACAAATTCTTTTAGCGTGTTTATACTAAATTCAGAAAGTAAATAATCTCCTCAAGATTTATCAAGGAATGCTCATCTCAACTACCTACCTCATGGAGAATATAGAGAAGTAAGAAAGTCAAATGTGCCAAGGAGATTTCTCAGCAAATAAATCAAAAGAAATGGAATACATCAGACGGGAGACTTACAGTAAGGTGACAAAGGTGAAAGACACTACGGAGCTGGGGTTTAACTAAGAACCCATCTATTGTTAAGACTATCAATCGATGGACTAGTAGAGAAAGAGCTGTGAGGAAAAGCACGAGAAAGTTGAAAATAATCACTTTCCATCGGTGAGAATCTATTGTGGAAAAGATTAGAAATTTTGTTTATGAAGAATTTGTCTTATTTACCTAATATGAGATTCTTTTCCATGAATCATTCCTACATATCCCCTCAGAGGTTGGCGATCTTCAGAATCTTCCAACCCTAATCGGGTAAAACAAGAAGAATCGTTCGAAACATTAGGGATTTCTATACCCCTTTTACTTAACGATGTGGGTTAAAAGGATTTAACTTCAAACGTTGTAGTGTCTAGAGACCTTGATGGTTTGTTATACTCTGTCATTTTTTTTGTGTTGGCTCTTGGTGATATGTAAACGTTGTCATTTTTATATTGTAAGCTCTTGACGTAGGAGAGTGTTAACGCTCTCCAAACGTTGATCTCCTGTTTTCTTATTATTATTAATCAATTTAATTTTTTCAAAAACAAAAACTTACAATCAACACATTTTTCCTTAGGTATGGTTATGGTTTTAGAGGAACTAAAGTCCACGTCGTTTAGCAGCCTTATTGGCTTTAGAAAAGAACAAAGAGCCTATGTACCTGAGACTGTGGTGCTATAGAAATAGAGTGGGTCCTTTATGGCAATATGTGTGGGAGGAAGGACCTCTTCGGATCTCATAACCTTTTAACTATGTATCAACAAAGATACTAGTTCCAATTGGATGTGATGTTAAAGATTTGAACCTTTCAAGTTTATCTTACTTACACTACTTATCTTGAGAATCATTCTCCTATAAGTATACATTTAAATAAACATTTTTTAATAGGGTCAGTAAGATTATATCCAAGCTTTTGGATATCTCATAACCTTCTATTATCTAATTTAATTCTAAACTTATTGGATAATATATGCTTCAACTAAGCATCACATCTCAAAATCATTAACTTTGACTAAGTCAAAGGCATATTGTTCATGTCTAATATAAATCCTTGCTAATTGATCTAACCGAAACTACTGAAGGTAAGTTATAGTACTAGGCATAGCTATAGCAAAAATAAATATTGCTTCATATAATATCTCATATTGTATTTTCCTCCTTATATAAACCCATACTATTATAGAATTTAGTTGTGAAGGCTATCTCATTCTTTATAGATAATCAAAAAATTTAAATCTCATCACATTGATCTTATCAAATTGATTCATTATTCTTAATGCTTAATTCCACTTAGATTTAAACAATTTAAACTTCTAAAAAGTTCAAATTAAAATTTTATGTAATACATATGACTGTATCGCATAAATTGATTAATAATCTAATGAAATCCTTTTATGAATTGAAAGTGCATAAATCACATATCATGTATAAGATTTAACAGTTCAATACCATCATCATCCTTTCATAAAAGGTTGATTTGGTTATTCTTTAACTTAACAAGTTTTATAAGTTTCATACAATTCATAATAAAAAAGATACATATATCCTAGTATAAAACTTAATGATTCACATTATATTGATTTAACCAATATGGTATAAAAAGATACTCTAGTTTATCCAACTTTGTGTTCTTGTCACTTATGTTAAGCATAAGTTTCCTTTGATTGAACATATACAAACTATTTGTATGAACTTAGATCAACTACTTTTACTCAATAATATATTTCTTATTATGCCTTAAACATTATATTAATGTTAAATTCAAATTTAGTATCATATATTCATAATCATGAACTAGAAATACATATGATCTCTACCATATAACATATAGGTAAGAAAAGTCATATAATCATTTTTCTTCTAACGACAACTATTACCATACTTTAACAAATGTATTCATTTATATTCCATATTTATGCTTTTAGTATGCTAAATTGAGTGAAACAATTTAATCAAGGTACACTACCATTCAACTCTACTTCATGCAACCTTTTGTATCTTGCTATCATGGTGTTAATATACATCTTACATGATGCCATTAAAGTTTATGGGATATTCATCAACTCAATATGTCATTTCATTTTTAAGGAAAAAAATCATTACATTTTGTCATCTATATAATGTTAACCTATCTCTAAAACTCTAATACCAAATCCTCGATAGGGATTAATAGTAAAATTGTATAATGGACATATAATTTTTCTATCTGACATTATGAAATCTTCTCAAACTTAACTTTTGCATAAGAAATTTGGTTCACCAATTTAGTACCAACTTTATTAACCAAGGGTAAATTCTACTTATAATAAATTATAAATATAAGGAAAAACAAATATTGGCTATATGTCATGACTGCTAAAATTATATTAGGACTTTAATCATGTACTTAGTTAATGTTGATAATTTTATAATGAAAACTTTCAATATTATAAGTATACAGATTGTAACTTGTAGTATAAAAAGTATTATTCCCACAAGGACTAATAGATACCTAACAACCTGAATAGAACTTTGCCTAAGGTATTAAATATTGATTTGAATTAAAATAAATAATTGAAATTGAAATAACTAAATCATGAAATAATTACATAATTGAGCTACCAATAAAATAGTTTAATCAAAGTTAGAGGCTTAGGAATTATTCTATACTTGTTTTGTTTTCCCTTTATCTCGTTGATCTAGTTATGCTCAATCATAGGTATCCAAAAGTTTTCTTACCCTCTTTGGAGATCTAATCAAATGACCCTAATTGAATTCGATAATCATATAATTGTGATCTCTCAATTCATAAAACTATTAATAACTTATTCAATTAGATTTGAAGCAATAATAAAGATAATTAAGATCTCTCTTCAATTATTAATTAATTTAATAATTTTAGGTTAATTAAGTTACCAACTCTCGTTGTGCACCTCAACACAAATAACTTGATTCACTCTTTCAATATATTACTAAGTATAAGCATAACAATTATCATAAACATTCATAGATGAATTGAATTCACTATGAATAAAGTTCAACAAAACAAATCAAGAATAATCCATAATGTGTATTTAGAAACCCATAATCATGTTAAACATCATCGTAATCTAAACAAGCATCAAATACAATTAAATAAATAAGGGGAAAAGAAAGACAAACTAGTAAGACTTTTGATTAGAAATCTAGATTTTCTAGAGCTTTACGTGATGTCTCCTTTTAATCCTCTTATGATCTAATGGCTACTACCCTTTTTTGTATTTTTCTTGTTCTTTTATAGTGAATGAGGCTTTTAAATTGTTTCTAGGGTTTTCCTACTTAATTTGATTCCAAATATGGACCTAAAACATCAGAAGTTGAAAAATCTCTCAAGTTAGAAAGACAGCTTGTCATAATCATGCATGGGACACGATCGTGACCTAAAGGATTTGTTCCTCTCTGTCACACAATTGACCTAAAGAATTTTTTACTCTCTATCACAATCATGACACCATGCACTTTCATTAAATGATCGTGTCGCACTTGCATGCATCCATTATCTTCTCCATTCTTTAATTTCCTATTTCCATACACTCATAACCACTTCAAACACCTCTTGAAACATAATATTAAGATTGAATTCTTAATCTAAACCAATTAAACACATACAAACACTAACAATAAAACAATACTAAGCCTATACACATGCTATTCATCTAAGAAATACTTAAAAAACTAGAAAAACAAATGATAATCTACACCTATCAATATCCCCACATTTAAACCTTTTCATATCCTCAAGAAAAACTTAAAACACAATACAAAACACATAAATACATGAACATACAATCATACAATAATACAATAATGGTACAATGGCATCAAATTTTATAGAATGAACTTAACCTCAAACATTGATCACTCAAAATATGTCAACATACTAATTTATTCTTTTCAAGTTTAAGTGCATTGATTTGATTATACATATTAATAAAAATACTAACACCTTATTCATACACCTATGGCACTTGTAAGCTTGCGCTTATGATTATTGATCAATCAAAAAGGCAAATTATCACTAAGTATCTTTTCATGAAAATTCTTGCTATTTGTATAAGATTAATAGGTTTATTCACTGTAACACCATTTTAAAAAAAATTCTTTAACGATAACCTAATCTTTTGATGTGAACTCAAACACCTTGTCATAAATGTCTATCAGTTACTCAACTAGGTTACATTTTTTATTTAGCTTTATTAAGGTGTCATTCTAGCCTTTTAATGTAAAGACAAACATTTTGTCATGAATGCCTCTGGTTACTCAACTATATCATAACTCTCAACTGGATAATAGTTGTGATGTGGACATCTCCTTTATAACTCTTTAAATCACTCCCAAACTTCATATATTGACTCCCTTTGTTTTGCTGGAAATTTGTAATTTCCTTTACAAACCGTGTTGTCTTTATAAAAGGAAAGTACTTAGCCAAAGAAGGCTTGCACCAGTTGCTCCTATGTTGTGACATTTGTTAGGTTGAGTGAATTATACAACGGCTTGGCTCTATCCTTGAGTGTAAAAGGAAAGAGATTCATCATGACTGCATCTTCCAATAACAATTACACTAAAACATATCACAAATCTCTAAGAAATTGTCCAAATGAGCATTGTGATTCTCGTTGGCTAAACCAAAAAACTACACATTGGTTTGCAACATATTCAGTAGTGCAGATTTGATCTTTAATGTATTTGCTTCTATTAGTGGTTGTGTAATTCCTTGATGATTGGCGTTGGACCCTGGCCTTATGAAGTCCATGAGGGTCCTTTGCTGCTCTCTTTGGTTTCTTTCCTCCAATGTCATTCTTTCTATAGCATCTTGGCATTTAGCTCTTCGATTCTCTCTTTTTTGCTTTATGATGTCTAGAGTTGATGTGTCTTTTACTTTGCTTAAAAACTTTTTTTTTCAGACACTTGCACTCAAACAAGAAAAGTATTACATCCTCAAATCAGAGGAATTCAAATCGTATAAGATGCTAAATCAATCCCAATAATGGCGTCAAAAACTTGTCGATATATTTTATAATGAAACTTTTAATACTACAAGTATACAGATCGTAACTTGTAATATAAAAGTATTGATCCCATAAAGACTAATAAATACCTATCAACTTGAATAGAGCTTTGTATAAGGTACTAAAGATTGGTTTGAATCAAAATAAATAATTTAAATTGAAATAACAAATGAAATGTAACAATTGGATAATTGAGTTACCATTAAAATAATTTGATCAAAGTTAGAGACTCAAGAATTATTTTATCCTTGTTTTGTTTTCCTTTATCATGTTGATCCAATTTTACTTGACCTTAGATATCCTGAAGTTTTGATTACTCTCTCTCGAGATCTAATCAAATAACCCTAATTTAATTCAATACTTATAGAATTGTAATCTAATAATTTAATTAGATTTGAAGCAATCCTAAGGATAATTTATTTCACAATCAAGACCTCTCTTTAACTATTAATTAATTTGATAATTGTAAGACTTTTAAGTAATCAAATCTTGTGTCGCACCTTAACATAAATAATTTGATTCACTCTTTCAATTTATTACCAAGTATAAGTATAACAATTATCACAAACATTTATAAAAGTATTGAATTCAATAAGAATAAATTTTAACAAAACATATCAAGAACAATCCCTAATATGGATTTAGAAACCCATAATCATGTTAAACATCATAGTAATCCAAATAAACATCCAAGATGATAGTTGTAGATTGCATCATGTTTTAGTGGGTAGTTTGGTGTATGTTTACTTATTTATTTGATTATTTAGTGAGTGTTTAAGTTAGAATTGTGTTAGTTTGTTAAATATTTGTGTTTTAATTTTATTAGGGGCTAGAGCATGCTTTTGAGTTTCAATGTTGTGTATTTGAAGTGCCTTGATGAGTTTGTCAGTGTTTCAGGGCTAATTTCGAAGAACGGAGCAATTTTAGAGAAAACCTGAACCAAAACAGAGACCTACGATGTAACACCTTAATACCCACTAGGAGGATATATGGATGCCACACAAAATAAACCTAAAACAAACCAAGACATTCCAACAATCCCCATAAAATAAGGCAAACATACATCACATTTCATATGTCGTTGAGTTATAAACAAGACACAATATACACATTGTAATTATCAAATTCATGCCTTAAATTCACACCCATCCTATTTTATGGTTATTACAGGACATTTACATAAACTACAAAGAAAAAGTCTCACAATATTGAATATAACTCAAAGCTTAAGCATAAAATCTCCTAAAACATAATACGCCCTTCTTTGGCTGTTGTAATTATCCTAGCCTCAAACCTTTTTATCAAGACCTACACGGAGAAAAACCACTGTGCTAGGTATATAACTTAGTGGGAAAATAAATAAAACAAGATACAAGATGGTGACTACTTCCTATAGTCATCTAACATTTACATGTAAATGAATCATGACATATCACAAAGCAATCTTTGATTATTCAAATTAGAGAGTAATCCAACTATTAATTGCATCAAAACAAAACAAATATCAAAAAACATACATAATTGCCTGCTAATCTTTTCAGAAGTGGGTAATGGGAACAGAACAGAAGATACCTATGACTGGTATCTACAGAAACAGACGAGACTTAAATCACTAAAATGGAAGACATTGTAGTGTCTAATAATAGAAGCAGCTGTAGATGTTTCTAGGCATGCCTATTTACCCACAACTAGGACTAGGCAAGTTAAAGCAAATCATATCACATTTTAGAGCCACATGTAAGAGAAATAATGTATAACTAAAGTGTTCATTCACACTCGATCAAACTTAACATATGAGCATAAGTCTTTGCAATAATGCATCAATGAAACCATTTAAGTAATTACACATTATAAGCATGAGTCTCATTTTACCTTAATAAATAGGTTTACTAAATTATAGTAAGATTCATAATAGTTTTGGAGGAGATTCAGTAGCATTTAAGTAAGGAAAAATTCATGTTTAGGCTAAAAAAATGGGAGTGATGGATGACTATACCCAATTTCTAGCTTTCTCAGGACAAGTTTTTAGGTCAGTTTTGTATGACCATTATGAAATAGAATATGACATTTTTAGGCAATATATTCTCTAAAAAAATGTTACTATATGTCTTAAGTTTCTAATGACATAAAGTTAATACATTTTGGTTCATTATTCCGAGAGTTATACCCAAAATACTACAGACTATTCTCAAACAGGGACAACAACCAGTACTCAAATTCAATCCAAATTAAAAAACCATTAGAGATAGAAATAAAATTCCATTCCTTCATAAAAATTGTAGAAATATGTACGTAGTTTAATTTAAAATTAAAATAATCTCATTTAGATATCTACAGGTCAAGATACGGGTAAAATAATGATGCCTGTTTAGTGGAACCACTCCATCTAATGAGATACACACTCCAATTAACTCACTTCATTCATATTATGCAAAAGTAACGCCAAAGACACATGAAAATGAACCAAAACATCCCATTTTCATATAGGATACTTCTCTTACCAAAACTCCTCATGTTACACTCAGAAAACCTAGCTAGATATTAAAGTTTCCACACCTTTGAAAGGAGTGTTTCAAAACTCTTATTCTTTAGTCCAATTGCTTGCCTTCTTTGGTCTTCTTCTCTTCTACACACAACAAACCCATTCATTACTCATTTCTAACAATCACAGATGTATAACAGAACCCTATCTAAAGAGGGGATGTTAAAAGAGCTAAATTTCACACCAAAACATGCAATTATCATACCTTAACTTCAAAAGCATAAAGGGATTTAACAAGATGGCAGATGGAGAGAGAGAAGCTCAATGTTTTGCAAGTTTTTATGTTTGCCAACCCTCCCCTTCTTCATCTACATGTTTACAAAAAGGTACAAATGGATGACATGCTATTTTCCACAGGGATAAGTGTTATGGTGTGGGACATATGACAAATGGCTCCACCATATTGTTTTCTACTTTCCACCTTTCATTAATAACAAAAATGACCACAACTTTGTATTATTCTGTGAAATTGCATTTCATCTGATTACATTTAGCAATTTAGTCCATGATTAATGTATCTTTATGCATGTATAACACAATTAACATAAATTACTAAAATACCCCTACAATTCCATTAATATTGATTATGTCTCAAATTAAAAACTCACTTTCCTAATCATTAACACCTATTACATATACTTTGATGGACAAGAAACATTAATAGTTTAGGGCCTCATATATGATCGTGGTCAGTAAGCCACGATCATGATAGAAATAGATGAAAGGAGCCACAATCGTGGCCCTGTCTGCTAAGATCGTGACAGAAGGTAAAATTCTAGGCCACGATTATGGCCTTTTTAAAGGAATTTTTGGACCTTTCAGACACAAAAAAAGCCCTAGGGTTGCCCAAATTAAAAAGACCTATAAAAAACATTATGATGAAACCCGAAAGGAGCTTTTACATTTTGCCACTTTTGGGAAGTTCAAGAGAGAGAGAAAAGAAGAGAGAGAGAGAAGAGAAGAAGAGAAAGAAGAAGAGGGTCCTAACGTTGCTACTTTCTAGATGAGGTGGTCTCCCGACACTGCTGCCTTCCTGGATTGTCCGATCTAAGTTCTATTTCCTTTCCAATTCATTTTTGTTCATTTAACGTATAAGATTGAAATGGATTGTATAATGATAGGTTTTGGATTGTTGATGACATTCTAACTCTTCCTTCAGGATTTTACTTTGATTTAACGTCAATATAATTGATTTTGTGTTTTATTGATTGGGTGTTGTGATTAACTTCAATTTTTGCATATTTTGGTAACAAAATGAGAGGGTG
Organism: Erythroxylum reticulatum; assembly: GCA_025504915.1. Classification (NCBI taxonomy): domain Eukaryota; kingdom Viridiplantae; phylum Streptophyta; class Magnoliopsida; order Malpighiales; family Erythroxylaceae; genus Erythroxylum; species Erythroxylum reticulatum. Next base: position 7,313,795 of record JANSVA010000216.1, on the reverse strand, counting down.
AGCTGGACAAAATGATTGGATTAGGTTAACAAAAGTTAGGTGATTCAATAGACTATGTAACTAATCATATTGGTTTTTTATTTAGAGAGAGATCCCGTGTGAAACCCGGTAGTTTAGTAGAGAGCTTCTAATCTAATTTTAATTATGGTCGTTTGTTAATTGAGAGATTGCAATTTTCATAATTTAATTAGGTTTAATGATTTAAGGCGCGTGATTATAACTTGAGAAAGAGTAATTTCTCCTACGATAGTTTAAAACCAATACCTCGATAACACTTAATTGGCTAGGTTAGCATTAATGATAGGTAAAATCCCCTCTCTCATAACTTGGTTATTTCTCTTAATTAATTTTCATAGTGACCTTTTGTGTTGCTCAATTTCAATTCTTATTTTGTGTTAATTTCTTGATTTGACTTCCTGAAATTAAATTCCTATGTTTGTATTCTTGTTTCTTTTTTAAATTCATTTTTCTATTTCTGAGCCTTAGATAGCCTAGGATTAGATTATTTTACACTCCTCGTGGGATTGACCCCTTCAAATACTACAACTTACGACCCGTGCACTTGTGATAATTGAGGGGTATAAATTATAAGACTCGACACCTCAATCAAGTTTTTGGCTTCGTTTTTAAGGAGTTATAAGATTGGTTTAATTCTTTTAATCTAAATAGTTATTACCCTTTCTTGTGATTTTGGTACCCAATCACAAGAGGCAAATCAGGACGTCATAAAGTAAGAATGAGACATCTGAAGAGCTAGGTTCCAATAAGAGAAAGAAGGAACGATAATGGAGGATATATATTATAAGAAGCAAAGGGCCCTTGCGAACTTCAATGAAGCACAATTTAGTTAGGGAAGTCATCAACTTTATTTGAACATGTCAATTCGAGGTGGCATAACCACCTGGATTTTCGTTGGTCTAATAATGTAAGGACTCCCGTGGGACATCAAAACCTAATAGGATTTTAGAAAGATGATTCCAGTTTATGGGATTCTAAAGTGGACAAGATCCTAGATAAGCTCATGAACATGGAAAAGGCCCAAAAGAGTCTGGAAGAGAAGTTTGAGCAAGTAACGAAAGACCATGCCTCTTCTATTCATAACCTAAAGGTTCAAATGAGATAACTTTCTAGTGAATTTTGAGAGAGAAGTGTGGAAAACTATCTGTGCAACATGAAAGTAAATTCAATAGAGCCATGTAAGACGATCACACTTAGGAGTGGGAAAAAGTTAAGAGAATCAATGGATAGAACAACTGAAACCCACCTTGTAGAAGCCCAAGAGAAGAATAAAAAGCATGAAGAAAAGAGTGAGGACCGTCTATATATTCTTCCTTCACCTTATACACCAAAAATACCATTTCCACAAAGACTCCAAAAGAACAAATTGGATACCCAATTTGCAAGGTTTAGAGAAAAGCTGAAGAAATTGAAAATTACCTTGCCTTCTATGGAAGCTTTAAAGAGCACACCTATGTCCTCAAAATTTCTCAAAAACATATTCTCAAATAAGAGGACTTGGGATGATAATCAATTGGTAGCCCTAACGGAAGCCTCCAACTCCTTAATTATCAACCATATGCCTTTACAATTGACAGATCTAGGGAGTTTTACCAAACCCTATGTAGTTGGTAACTTAATGATTTCAAAATGTTTATGTGACTTAGGTACACATATTAACCTTATGCCTTTGTCAATTTTTAGAAAATTGACAAAGGGATATATGAAACCAACTTCTATACTTATTTAGTTTGTAGGCCAATCAATCAAGAAATCATTAGGCTTGGTGGAGGATGTCTATGTAAAAGTGGACAAGTTTATCATCCCTGTGGATTTTATCATGTTACACTTTAAAGACGATCAAAATTGTCTGTTAATTCTTGGCTTACCATTTTTTACCATCAGAAAAGCTTTGATCGATGTCCATGAAGACAACCTCATCTTTCATATTAGAGATGAAAAAGTGAATTTAACATGAACAAGGTATTCAAGAATCCGAAGGAGAGTATCTCATTAAGGAGAATTGATGTGTTCAAATCTTCTAAGGAACAAAAGGACGAAGAATAGATGACAACAAACATAGAGCCTGAAGCATATAAGATAATCTTTGTTCATAAAGTGGAAGCTGAAGCGGAGATGAGGGTAACTGAAGAAGAACAAGAAAATATCAGCTTTATACAAGGAAAACTGTTGGATTCGACGGAAGACTCACGATGTTTTGTTATTGCCTATTTTGTTGACATTCTGTTGCTGAAAAGGACATTGCTAAGATTATTAGGTTTCTTTAATTTGATAGATCATGTCCTTTTCATTATGTCTCAATATGTAGCTTATTTATAAGCTACGAAGCTAAAATTGGAAGACATGGGTGGTAGCAAGCCACTCATAATTGATCTTGGTTAAGTTTTCAAAAGATGTAAGGTCAAGCTAATGACCATAAATTAGCACGTTCAATAGTTAGATTTTAATTTTTGTGTGTAGTTAGATTGGTTTTCAAATTTAAAAAAAAATTAATGATTTGGAATGGTTTGGGATTACTAATTCTTTTGCTCTCTTTAAGCAATTATAAGATAGGATAGTGATCTCGGGCATCGAACAGATTTGGTCTCAACACTATCTCCATCACCACCTCCTTCACCATGCGGTTCTTTGCTATTAACTCTCATCTTTTCATTTATGCCTTTATTTTGTTCTTATGTTTCACTTTACTTTATGTGTTTTTATTCTCACCTTATGTGTTGTTGTTTGTTATTCTTACATTGAGGACAATGTGTTGTTAACGCTGCCTTTGGTTACCATCTTCAACATGCAGAGACAGGATGAGACGAAAATCTGGAGACAGAACAGAACAAGAGTTGGAGATAGTGAGGTGTTTGGTTGCGGTGAACAGAACAAAAAAAGTTGTCTCCATACTGAGGACAGAAATGTGTTTGGTTGCAGTGGACAGAACAAAAAATAGTGTTAATGACGAAAATTCCCCTGTAGTATAATATATTGGAAAGATGTAATTCATTGATTATTTTGTAATTGTATCAATATTTATTTGAAGTGTATATGTAATTTGTTGATTACGATGAAATAAAATGAGAAATTAGTCATATTTATTGAAATAGGAAACCTAAAATTAACTATCTTACAAGTTAATTATCTTATTATTAACTTGTAATTGAAATAAAATTAATTATCTTATTATTATTATTATTATTATTATTATAAATTTTGTACCTATTATTATTTTTATTATTAATTTTAATATTCATATGTAATTATCTTATTATTATTATTATTTTATTATTATTAATTATTTTTATTATTATTATAACTTTTTAACAACAACAACAACAACAACAATAATAATAAATTATTGTAATTGCTGTTATTAATAATTATTATTATAAATTTTGTACTTATTATTATTATTATTATTATTATTATGTTTTTTATTAAAGTTATAAACTTAATTTTTGTAAAATTAAATATCTAAAAGCTAAATTCTTATGAGAATATTCAACGAAATACTAAGAAATATAATATTCATATCCTTATAATTTTTTTAAAAATCATGCCTTCATAGGTTATTTTACACTTCAACAGCTAATACTAAATAGTTAATTTTACTAAACATTTTTAATAGATAGCTGATATTATCTGCTGGTTAAATTAGCTAATATAATCAGCTATCATTTAACAGCTGATAGAATTAACTAACAACTAATGCAACCCAATGTTTGCCAAATAAGGCCATAATTAAGTAATTGGAGGAAGACTACTAAATTGTCGATGAAACTGAAGCAAATAAGTGGAAGACTAGACTAGCATTAGAGAGTGAAGGAAGGTGACTAGACTAGCATTGGTAGGTGATTGTGAGCAGACTGGATATAATAAACATTATTTATGTTTTATAAATAATTGTGCTACAATCAACCAAAATCTAAATCCCTAAAAACTCAGTTTTTGATCAAAATTGTATCAAGCATAAAAAATTAGTTAACAAGTCAATAAACAAATAAGTATCATGATTATCTAAATTATCCTTTTATTCCTTAAATAATATAAGGGTATTTGGCTTGTTAAAACTATAGTTGCAAACAAAAATACAAACTGCAGTCACTGAGGAATAAAAGTGCTTTAATAGTAACGTTAGAGCTTTGATGAGAAGAGAAAATGAAAAGAATACAAAATTTAAAAAGTTGTACAATATCTAGACAATAATTTGGAACTAAGAGAGTATGGCTCGTAATAACTTGATTTAGAATAGTTATAGCATCTTGTTATTATAAAGAACATGTTCTTTTTGAAGGAACATAACGTCAGGTGAATGTATAGACTTTAAATGTAAGGCGTAGATCAAGAAACATCATAACGTGCTACCAAAAACATTGTGCTAATAGTTGCCTGCTATTATGCTTAAATAAAAAATCCATGTAGAAGTTCAACTAATTAAGGACTTGATGAGACTTTAAGAGCTTACAATTGTACTTGACATTAAAGGCTTGTTTGATTTCACTTTTATTTTTTCATTGTAATTTTTTATTTTTTATCTTTGTTTTTATTTTTCTTTATCAAAAAGCAAAAACCTATTTGGTTGATATTTGTAATAAAACAATGAAAACAAAAACTTGTTTCGTTGAGATTTGTAATAAAAATCTTAAAAAAACACGTTTGGTTTTATCCTTCTATTTTTAGTTTTTTAATTATACTATTAAATGTTAATATTAAATTTTAATTTAATTTTTTAATATATCAAATTGTATGGTTAAATTTAATAATTCTCATTATGGTTAGAAATGAAATGAATGAATATTTATATAATTAAAGAAATTTACACATTAATTATATATAATAAAATTCCATAAACTATAAAAATTGTATTAAGTCATTCTAATCAATAAAAATGTCCATCATACTATAATGCTTCAAAACATAATAATAGTATCATTTATAAAAGAAAACATAAATGAATTAGAACTAATATAAATCAATTAGAACTAATATAACCATTCCATACTTTTCTAACAATTTTATCTTACCTTTGAGACATACTTTAAAATTGTACTAGAGTGATGTTATACTCTACTTGAGAACTTGCATCTTCATTTTCACTTTTTCTAATTTGTTCTTCATTTTCAACTTATAATATAATTGTTTATAACACAACAAGTAATGATATATTTTTGGTCATAACTCGACATGTTTGAAATTATAGGGAATCTTACTTTTAGAATGTCAAAATATCTCTCAATAACATTTCTTAATGAAAAATGCATGTAGTTAAACAATTCTTATAAACCTTAAGGTCTTCCTCTTCCTTTACAATCTGACGAATGATATCTCTCACCTCGATATGGTGAAAGAAATCCAAGCATAGTATTATAGCCTGAATGAAAAAATAGATCTTACCTACTATATAAAAAATTGTAATATTAACATGAAGTTACTAAAGAAAATTGTGATTACTATGTTTATTTAAAATAATGTAATACCTTGTGGAGACATAAGAAATTGGTTTGCTAGATTTGTTACTATTTAAAAAAAACTCGAGAATGCCTTCCCATCCAGCTATTATATAGATGAAGCATGTGTCAAATGAATAATAACACATAATACTTTAGGTTAGATCGATTCTTTTACCCCTATATAGTTAATTGCATATAAGAATTTACAAAAAACCTTCGAAATTGTATAGGTTGAATGTTGAAAATGTTTTGGATTAACTCTAGTTGTCTCACTATGCCTTATAGTCATTAAGAAAAATGCTACTTGTTCCTCCACAGTCAAATGATTTGGTTTTAAACATGTTAAACTCTTCCTCTCATTACATAAGCTCAAAAGGATTGTCTTCACGTTATTAAGTTCTCATAAATCCTTGTATGATTCTCATTCAAAAGTTTTAATATCTAATTATCACCTAATAGAGCAGAAGTTTAAATGGTTACTTTTGTAAATAAAAATATTTATGCTCTTCCCCAGTTAGAGAAATAATAACTACCTTCATCTATTCATCTTCAGAATCTGATTCAACATCTAATTAGGAAGTCATATATCTACAATACCAATATTAAATAATTGATAAAAAATTAAGTCAAAAGGTTTATATCAAATATTCATACAAAATATAGAATTAAAAGTGTTTAAACCATAGAATAGTTCTTATTATAAAAGTATCAAATTAATAAGAATTTGATATGCAATAATATAAAAGTATAACTAAAGTGACATAATCCAATCCAGCTTTTTTACATCTACTATCTTCATAAAAATATCCTTATAAAGTGAAAAATCATATAAATCATTTACAACTTTTCCATACTGCACAACCTAATCATCTAAGGAATTTTAACATTCCACCATTATATTACTCTCTTGATTAGTTGATGAAGCTCCAAATTCATTCTTTGCAGTAGATGATGTTTTGATCATTTTTTTCTCAAGTAAATCATTCTTTTTTTTAATTGTTCACCAATTATAATCAAGACATCATCTAAACTATTAGAGTGCATCTTCTTTGCCTTCTTATTCTTAGTATATTTCTTTTTCTTAGACGAAGAACTTATAACTTGATCTCTTTTTTCATTATATAAGCAATATTCATCAACAATAACTCTATGTTCTATTTGATAGAAATTTAATTGATGCATGTGCATGCAAACTAATTGTAGTAGTACCTCCTAAAATATGACACAAGTCTAAAAACTCCCTATATCTTTTTTTCTTGAATCTATGAGCTATTTTATGCACCCACAATGATGAAAAGGAAATATAAGAACAAATATTATATAATATGATAGATTAATAAACAAATACAAAATTTACCTTAAATATATTTTTACAATATTTATTTGTAGCATTAACTTCATTGATGAAGGAGTTGTAATCAATTCATGTTCTTTGAGTAAATTCATAAAATTCTTCAATATAGCCCTTAATGCATAATACTTATTCTTCAATTGAACATTAGTATAGGCTTTACTGAATTTTATTTAAAGACTCACCTTAATATTCTTCGACCCAGAATTGGAAAAGAGAGTAGTTATTCGGTTTCTCTTCTTCACTTTTTCAACCATCAATGAGATTAAATACATCTCTATGATATCATTCTATACCCCATCCTTTTCATTTATTTTCACGTAATCATTATAATCATTTAAGTTTTTAAAAACTTCCATCACTAAATATAATTACTTATAAGTAACAACAATCACAACAAATTTCACCAATAATTAAATGTTAAATATGGTTCAAAAATATCACAAGACAAGCATAAATGACAGTAAAAAATTTAAATTATTTTTTAAATCTAGGTATATACTATGTGAAGTATAATATAACGTCCTCACACTTTTGGTGAAGTCTAATATAATGTCCTTACATTACAAAATTGATTGTGTTTATGAAGGATTCATATGCTAGAAGAGACCTACACCTAAAAATAGGTATGCATACAATGAGATCTATGCCTATTTTTAAAAAATATTCATGAAATATTGTTACTAATTTCAAGCATTCAATATGCAATACTTTTACATCTCTAACTCAATTTTAAAAAATTTATCCTTTAATGGTACGTAAGAAAGATCATCATCAACGATGATATCTATGAGCAGTATAAAAAGTGGATGATGCTTGTTTATCATGCAAATACTTGACCACTCCATCCAAGAGCTTTGTTTTTTTAGGAGCATCTTAAAGAATCATATAAAAGCCTATAGCTTTTAAAGAATAGAGGATCCTTGTTAAATTGGGCATAAGTTTTGAGTTTTTTGTTCATGAAGTCATATTAAACGCTACCTACTCCCATTTTTTTAACTAAATTTGTAGAAGTTATAATAGTAGCAAGGTTATTGTCTTCCAACTAACATTTAAAGCTGGAATTTTATTATACTTCCTTATCTTTTTAAGATCCCAAGATGCTTTAATCCATAGTCCTAATTAGTACAGGAATACAACAAGTCACATCTCACTATATACGTAAGTAACAACTTATGGTTGATTCTAGTATGGGATTCACTTGGATGTAGATGTAGTGATTCATCATGAAAGAAAATGGACATACCTTATAAGAAAGGAAAGAGTACTTAATATTAGTAAGCTAAGATATGGCTATATAAATAAACCCATTCTCCTTTCATTTGCATTACGAAAGCGTCATCATTGTTTATACATACATATAGTGATATAGAATCCATGGGAGAAGAAATTGAAAACTATGACCCATTTTGATGATGACCAAGTACAAACACTTGATATGTATCAAAGAAGCTACCATTAAGAAACCTATCATCTTAAAGTCAGGAGAAGAATGGACATGGCGTTTGGAGCTATTTGTTATGCCTTCCAACTTAGATATTGACAAGGATGAACATTAATAGTTTCCTAGTGTAATTGTTCAAACTTTAAATTGATTTGATGCAAATGCACATTTAATGTTTATCAACTAAGGGCTTTCTAAAGAACACATCAATGGAGTAGTTGGGTTAGGCATATGAATTTTTATATAACTAAGTAAACTAGTCACATGTTAACCTCTTTGACACCGAATGTATAACATTGGAGAGAATAGTGGTTACTTATACTGTGCACTTCAATTGATGTTCCACTAATGGCAATACAACTTATTTTCATCAATCTCTGTATACAAATGTCTTTATTGTCATTCTTTAACTTTATATTCTTATAGATAATTCTATTTATCACTTTAATACTTTTTGAATAAATTTTTCGTGATTATGCAAAAACATCATCTTATATGACAAAGTATTTATTATTTACAATGATGGAAAGGAATTAAGAGACATAAATCTCATGCATTATCTCTTAAAAGATGAATGCTTTCACTCATAATGATGTTCATTTGATTTTCTAAACTTGAGTGCAACTGTACCTTCCTAGATTCCTTTTTGTTCAAAGAATTTATAGTGCTATTATGATACCATAATAACAGTGATAAACATTTTTTATTGCATCATATCTTATTAAAAGCAATAACATATTACTCATTAGTGTACTTACGTATGTTCCATAATCTTACAATATTAATATGCATCACTTATTCTCTTATTATTCTATAGCTAAATTCATTTTATATATCAATTAAACATTATGATTATAAGATTTTATAATTTAATCAAATTGAATTGTCTATTTTGATAATGACCCATTCTCTTTTTCAAATTATACTCCCCCATTTCCACAACATTCCTGCTATAATTGTATTGTCTTGACACTAAAAACTTACCTATGCTAAAAAAACATGATAAATAAAGATAATACTTTTACAGTGATAATTTAACACATAAACATTAATATAGTGTCCTGCTTTCTTGTTTATTTAGCTTATGTAATTTTACACGGTCGTTTGATACCTATATAAACAAAAATCTACAAAGAAGAATGATATCATATGCAGAGAATGAAATACCTTAATTAGTCATCAAAACTCTAACAATTTTTTCACAAACAATTTTAGAGATGGCCAAAAGGTGATGTCTTTCCATTGAGCCTAGAAGAAACGATATATAAAAATTTACAAGAATCAAGAAATTTGTCTCCTTAATAATACCTACCTATATAAAACCCTAAATAAAACCAATATTCAATTGGTTACATGTGCCTACCAAAAATAATATTTTGTATACGTTGAATGATGTATGATATATGTTGATCACATGAGTTGTCCAAATATATAAGAACCCCCCCCCCCCCCCTGGGGTAATTTGGAGCATATGAAATTTGAGTGCCCAACTTGTGGAGAAAGAAATCAAATTATTGCTTCTACAGCTATTTGGTGAAAATATCAGCCAACTAAAAATGAGTAGGTACATATCTTGTAGAAATGATTCCCTTAATAACTTTGTCATGCAAAAAATTACAATCAATCTTAATGTGCTTTTTATGTTAATAAAAAACTGGATTAGCTACAATATGCAAAGTAGTCTAACTATCGCAATGAAGCTTCATGTGTCGAGGATGTGCAACACTAAGTCATAATAATAATTCCTTTAACCATTTTAGCTTACAGGAAGTTATGGCCATAGATTGATACTTTGCCTTCACCGAAGAACGAGACACGATATTTTTTTTAATCTTCCAAGAAATGGGAGAATTACCAAGAAGAATAAACCATCTGGTAAGAGATCGTAGAGTTAAAGGATAACCTGCCCAATCTGAATCACACCAAACATACAGATGCAGATCATAGTCAACCCATAACAAAATTCCTTAACCCGAATTACCTTTTAAATAATGCATCGCATGAATTGCCGCATCTCAGTTCTCTTACATTGGAAGTTATATAAACTGTGCAAGCATATGCACACTGTAAGAAAGTTCAGGTCTCGTAATGGAGAGATAAATTAGCTGGCCAACTAACCTACAATAATGTTCTGCATTTGGAAGAGGTTTTCTGTTAGCTAAGGAAGAAGATGGTTCTGATATAAAGGAAAATCAATAGGTTCTGCTCCTAACAAACCTACTTAGGAACTAATGTCTAATGTATATTTATATTGGTGTAGAAAAATAACAGTGTGATTTCGAGCCACATTATCCATAAAAAAATATTTCAGAACCCCGAGATCTTTTATATAAAAACATCTAATCAGATAGGCTTTGAAAGTCTAAATCGCAATACCATCATTTCTTGAAATAATAAGATCGTCAATATAGACCAACACATTGAGTTGCAAACTATCATACTGTAATGTAAAAAGAGAGTAGTCTAGATATGATTAATAAAAACTATGTCTATACCTTTCTAAAGCACCAACCAGCTTAGCAAACCAGCATCTGGGAACTTGTTTCAACCCATATAGCAATTTTAGAAGTTGACAAACTTTGTCAGGTACCTCAGAACAAAAGTCGGCAACTTCATGGAGACTTCTTCCTTAAGCTCACCATGTAAAATGCATTATAAATGTCCATTTTATGAAATTCCTAATTTTTAGCTGCAGCAACTGCAAGGAAAATGCAAACAGTCACCATTTTAGCTACAGGTGTAAAAGTTTCATTATAATCCAGCCCTTCAACTTGATTGTTTCCCAAAATCACAAGCCTTGCTTTAAACCTCTCAATTGATCCATCAAAATTATACTTAGTTTTATAAACCCACTTGCAACCGATAGCCTTTTTTCCTTGAGGAAGTGTTTATACGGTCTAGGTGCTATTATTTTCTAGTGCTTGTATTTCTTATGTATTGCATTCCTCTACCTATCATCTTTCACAACCTCAGTAAAGGTTTGAGGTTCAGTTTTTACAATAACAGCTGCTAAAAATTTTCAATGTCGTAATTACAATCCACATAATATGCCATAGGATAGGACATACCTAACGAGTGCGATTGAGTAGATGAAATTATGGAGGGACTTAATTTGCAAATAGTATTTGTCATAAAATCTCTCAAACGAGTGGATGGCACTTTATTTCAATATCCACGGCCCAAAGGGTCCTTATTCTTGATAGCTCTTACACCCCCTTACTTCATAATTCTTATAACTTCTAATATCCATGACTTCTTTAGTGTCATTATTCTCACATCTCACATTATTATTTAACACTTTATCACATACATTATCTCCATTAACATGTGTAGATTGCTCATTCTCTTGAGATACACGATTTTGTCTCACAAAAACCACGTCATCATCCTCATTCATACCACAACAATCCTCTATATTACTAGGTCTATTGTTATTTTTTGTTAATTAAGGAAACTCACGCTCACAAAACATTACATCCCTTGAAATAGGGAATACACCTAACTCTAGGTCGTATACCCTCCAACAATTTTTACCATAAGGATAGCCCAAAAAAGTCCATATTTGATTATGACTAATAAATTTGTCTCCTTTGTGATCTTGATCATGCACATAGCACAAGCATCTAAACACACACAAATTTCTAAGTGAGGGTGGTTTACCATGCAAACTTTCATATGGTATTTTACCATTCAAGACAAATAAGGGCATTCAATTAATCAAATATCTAGCAGCCAAAATGCATTCCCCCAGAATTCTAATGGAACCAACTCGAAAGAACAATGCCTTAGCTACGTTAAGTATATCCATTTTTTTGCGGAGTTCCTTTATAAGATGTTTCATATTCAATGTCATATTTATGAAAATAATTACTTATGCATCTAAATTGTGGACCATTATCACTACGTACAACTTTCAAATGTTTGTTAAATTGATACTCCATCATAGAAAAGAAATTACACATATTCATTTTCACCTCCTTCTTATCAATTAATAAATAAATCCATGTTTCCCGTAAAAAATCAGCAATAATGGTTAAGAACAATCTTGCACCATAAAAAGTTAGGGTTCAATAAGGCCCTACAAATCATAATGAATCAGTTGAAATACTTCTAGAGTTTTATCAATACTAATCAGAAAACTATCTCTTAATTGTTTCGCTCTAAAGTAAACTTCACATGCTTTATTCCACAAACTACTATTCCTACTAGAATCCGCATTTGGAATCAACTTCTACAACTTTAGATTATAAATGCCCCAGTTGCTTGTGTCACATATCAAAGGAGCACTCACCATAAGTCTTTATACTTGTTGTAGTCACCATCACGCCAAAGAAGTAAAGCCCCTCTCGTTGCTCACTTGTACCAATCAGCTTCCTCGAAGTGTAGTCCTGTATGACATAAAACTTGCTAGTGAACTAAGCATTAAGTAGTTACAATAAAGAAATCAAACTGCACATCAAACTTAGCACATAAAGAACATTGTTCAACTTTAATTTATTGCTAAGCATCATAGTTCCCTCCTTTATGGCAGCAGTTTGCTTCCCATTTGGAAGCCTCACAGGACATTCCATTACATCTCAAACATTACACAAATTTTCAACCATCCTATCATATGATGAGAAGCACCAGAGTCAATTATCCATTGAGTGAAAGAAAACTTATCAATTAATTTCTCATTTGCTTCCATCTTTGTAGCACTTAAAAAGTTCATCAATGTTTCTCACTACTAGTTATTAAGTCTAGTAACAACATTCTTGGGAACATTTGAGACTACAATATTACTCACTGCTCTGGATGTTAAGGCTTGAACTATGATAGCCCTGACTCATCCTCCACATCATCGGCTCCTAAATTTAATAAATTATTATCCTCCTTTATTTCATCCAGTTCCTCATCCTATTATCTAAGGGCGATCTCCCCACTATTTAAAATATCCAATTATCTCAAAATAACTTTCAAGATTATGCCCTGTACGATTGCCATGAGTGCACATTATATTCCTGTCTTTTCCTTCACTCCCTCGAGATCTCAATCCAGCTTGTACAACAAAGCTCATCACTTCACCACGTTCCTCCTTTCCATGAGCAATGGTTCTTACACACTCCTCTTGCCCCATGATTGAATAAACTCTATTTAAACTTGGTAAATGATCTTGAGCGAGTATATTGGATCTAGTATATTGGATCTCATTGTTTTATAGAGTGTTTCATCGAGACTCATAAGAAATTGATGAAAATTTTCCTGTTTATGCTTCTTCTCCAATGCAGATTCGAGCTTGTACTTGTATAACCCACACTTGCATATTGGCATCTCTTTATAATTAGCTAATTCTTTCCATAACTTCTTTAACTTTTTATAATAAGCTACTATACTCAATCTCCTTTATTTGCACTCGACAAGTTCAACTTTTAATTATTATATATGTGGTCCATTGGCTCTTGAGAAGCATTCTTGTATATCTTCCCAAAGATCATGTGCCACCTCCATGTGTGAAATAGTCAAATGTAGTGAACGTTCAATGGCATTCGTAATCCAAGAGACCAATAATGAATTTAGTCCACCAATCTTTAAAATCTGGAGAATTCTCATTTGGCTGCTTGATTGATCCATTTATAAAACCAAATTTCTTTCTTGCTCTTAGCACAATCCAAAGAGAACGAGCCCATTCATCATAGTTTCCACGCTTCAATTGAACCTATGTTCTCAATCTTCTAAGATTTTCACCCGCTGTAATATCATATATGGTGAAATCTTCTTCCTCTGTATCACTCTATCACTTTTGTCTTCGCCAGCCATGATGACAAAAAAATGATGACCTAGATTGGCTCTAATACCATGTGAAAAACAAATTCAGAAATAGCCAAAAGGTGGTTACTTTCCAATGAGCCTAGAAAAAACAATATATACAAATTTACAAGAATTAAGAAATTTGTCTCCTTAATTATACCTACTTAAATAAGACTCTAAATAACACTAATCTTCAGTTGATTATATATGCCTACCAAATATAAATATATGGTATATGTTGAATAATATATGGTATATGCTAATTACAGAAGTTTTCCAAACATATAAGATATAGTAGATGCTGATAAAATTAGTCTAATATTTTCTTCCCTGTTTAATTTTTATGTCTAAAAAAAAATATCCACAAAGAAAGGGAATATAATGAGAGAAAATGAGAAAACAAAATACCCGATAAGTCTTCCATTGCTTATATGACACTACTATGCCAATATATTAGTGTATCAGGTAGAGTAAAGAATATAATTTAATTAATTTTAAATATTTTATAAAATATAAGAATTTTCTATAAAATTTTAAATAAAACTATGGAAAAAGTTATTGTCCTTTTACCCTTAATATATATGTATAGGTTTAATTTTAAAATGGAAACAAATAAACAGTTTAAAAAGTATTTTTGTAATTTATTTTAATTATAATAATTAAATACGATATACAGATAAATATAAATATCTAGATTGAAATTACTAAAGTCTAAAGTGAATTAAATAATAACAAAACATAAACGAACTTTTGTAAATCTTGTATATAAAATAATTGTTAAGTACTTTTTACCAACATTCATCCTCACATATTTTTTAGATAAATACAGATGTCAGGATTGGGATTAGTAAAGCACATGAATGTCTCTTTCCTTCATCCAATTGTTTTCAACTTCAAGCATAAAAACAAAAGAAAATGTAAAATGTTGTTTGTATGTATGTGTGTGTATATACATATAATTATTAATTAAAATGCATAATTTCGATAAATATGTAAAAAGTTTAAAATATTATATTATAATTATTGTATGCTTTATTTTATAATATATTGTTTTTTAATAAAATAATTATTATTTTCAATATAATATATCATACATGCATGCTTTTATGATAACAGTTACTTTTATAATCTGTTAAATATTGATACATTATGATTTATAAGGAGATTAATTATCTTAATAATTTTATAAATAAATATATACACTCTCAATATTGTCTATAAATAATTTATTTTCAACAAAACATGTAGACCTCTCTTGCAATTTAAGAAATCTTATAAAAATTTTCTGATATTTAAAATTCTCAAAAAAAAATTCTAGCTGAAAAACTCCTATTAAACTTTGATTAAAAAATAAAGATAAAATATACATAGTATTGAATATTAGACATAGAATAATCAAATATCATTGATATATAACCTAACTCAAATCTAAAATTTGACTCTAATTAATTAAACTTAACTTAGATTAATAATTATAATTTGAATCATTACTTAAGTCCCAGTTTAAAAGTTAAATTGGATCATCATGTAAATAATATTTGATTTTTTGAAAATTTTAAAAATTAAGGAATTTTTCTTAAACTATATAAAGATATATTCTTTTACCATAATTTTTTAATATGTAAGAAAACAAACAACTACACTTATTTGGATGTCGGCCCAATACACCAAGTTGTATATATAATTGAAGTAAAATAAACGTAATTAAAGCACGTTAGACGTTAAATTAACTTCTTAAAATTACATATTAAATTTTTTTAAAATGTATTAATTAATATAATCAAAGATCAATATTTTACAAATTTGTAATTTTAATGTCTAACGCCATAATAGAAAATGTAATATGTTTATTAGTTATGAACTATAATTAAAATCAAATAAATTGCTTATTATTTATATGAGCTATTTATTAAAAATTAGTTAGATGATAATTAATATGCAGAATTTTGAAATAATTAAAATTTACTAGCAATTAACCATCTCTTTTATTTTTAATTAATTAAAAATTTTAAATAAGCTTATTTATCTTAAATTTGGAAATTAATTTAATATACATGCTAACCCAATAACATATGAAACGTTGTGTTTCCCGAATTCATGCCCAGGTCATATACAGACAGCTTTATAATGAAATAAATCTTCCTAATTACATGTATTAACTACATTTGACTACAAAACAAACAAAAAGAAATTAAAATGAGGGCAATGAGGCGGTACCTTAACGACCATAACCAATTTCAGTCCTATTGATTGTACAAGATATCATCAAAGTACCCCAAGATGAAAAGTCTTGCCATCCAGGATTCAGGCAAGCATCAAACAATACCAGGTTTCAGATTCACAACCAATTAGCTACTTTTTGTATTCGGTGTCAAGATCCAACCCAACGGTTTGAGCACTTAAACAATTTATTGAAGTTCGAGTAACAGAGAAAAGGAAATAGGGTGGCGACATATTTGAAATCTCCAAGGAAAACCCAAATAGAGCTGGTTTTACATGCATATGACAACTAGGAAGGTGAGGAAGAGAACATGGAATCTGATGAATAAATGGAAAAGCGACTGAAATTCTGAAATATTGTATATGAAATGGGTAAAGATTAGTGTTAGTATGGTTTTGTTACAGGGTTAGAAGGGATCCTCACCAGCAAGTTAGTGCTTTCATATTCCATAACTACTAATCCCCCTAATTTTGGCGATATAGGAACCAACTATCAGTCCCATGACAGACTTGGTCTCCGGTTTCACAAACTAACTCTACAAATGAATACAATCACATGAAACAAAGCAACAATCTGAGATCCTCACGATAGCATTAGTTTCATAGTTTGCTTTCACCTCTAGCACAACCATGCCCAGTTTGGTTTTTATGGTCTTTATGGAAGGATTATGACTTTAAAAGGACAACACAGTCTGCAGGGTACAGGTGATAACTGCTCTATTTTGCAGGCAAGACAGCTGGAGATTGAGTCACTTGATGACTCATAACGTATAACGTTCATCTCACCCTGAAATCAACTTAGAGCCTCACGCCTAAGAACAATTTTCACAAATGATGTCATCTCATTACTGACTCTTTCACAAAAGACCGGCCACCGGAACTGAAGGAGCAAACATAGGAATATTAATCAACAATATGTGGAAATTTTAATTTAACCATGGAGGGAACCAAATCTACAAGCTTCAATTTGTATAATGACTCACGTGTATTCTAGGTGAATGTTCATGAATCTACGGTTTTCTTTGCTTTGTGATAGAGTTACCGAGCCTTCAATCAGCTGATCTTGCTCAACCTCAATTGGGTCATAAAAGTATATTAGCGTCTGCAGAAGATAATCAGACCACAAATGAGCACACAAAAGACAAAGCTTCCTCGAACATATTCTTACTTTACACTTCTTCCTTCTTCACAGAAACAGAACAATGAAGACAAGCAACTAATTGCAAATGAAGCTAAAAACATTAATAAACCCTTTAACATCCTCGTCAATATCAGCTTTCCATCAATTATCCAAGTTATACCTTGATGTTCAAATCACTGCCAGTGATATTTTCTCCAGACAGAAGTTAGGAATTCAAATATCTTATTGTCATTAAGAAAAACTGCCAAACAAGGATAAGCCCACATTGTGCTGTTTGCTTTCTAGTTCTAAGCAGTTAATAGATGAGATTTTTACATTTTATAATACAAATAAAAAGGAACAGTGTAGAATTGGAGTGGAAAGCATGATCAGGTTTTATTCACTCTTCAAGAACTGACAGTCTTTCAAGAAAAAAAGAACCTAATGGCAATGAAAGAATTTAACAAGGAGTTCAAGGAAAAAAAAAAGAACCTAATGGCAATGAAAGAATTTAACAAGGAGTCATACAACTTGAAAATATCATGTATGGTTCGGTAATGCGGTAGCAAAGGTCAGTTACCTGTCAGCCTTTCCACTATCATCTCTAAAACCATGGGTTTCAAACCTGGACTGGACTGGCCAGTACAACAAGAAAACTCATAGACTGGTCATTGCGCAGGTTCAGAGAAGACCCAAGATCAGGCTGGGTCTTTACCAAAACTACCAAGTGAACTGAGACCCAACCAGTCAGTTCAACCAGCATTTGACCATTAGAATAAATGCACAATCAGGGTTGGGACTCCACGCCAAAGGAACCAGCTGCTAACCACTAAGCCAATGGTCTTAGTTTTTAAAATACCCCATCTTTATATATTTAAATCATATTTTGATTCATCTAATCATTTGGGTTGACTGCTGTTCAACTAAGGTTAAACCCTTTAAGCCATGGCAGAGTACATTACTCAACCATAAAGGTCACATCAACTGGTTAGAATAAAGCCAACATGACATTCCCACTATCGAACAAAGAACCTCGTGTCAATTTATTTCACTGTAAATGTAATTTTTTAAATTTGCACCTCTCCATCTGCAGGGAATCTTTATATATCCACAACAGGTGAATTTATTACCAGAAATTGATGCACTTAATCTTGGGATGGCTCATTTATCTTTGTAACCCTCAGGAATTACACAAATGTCACAGATAGTGCAAACCAAACCAATGAAAAGATAATCAGAAATGTGTGGTTTTACTTGTGAAGCCAACTGCAGAAAGAAGAGCACATAAATTGGATGCATGGACAAACTTTAGCTACCTGTTGCCAATGTGTTGGTGGCTCCTCGGGTGCTGTGGATAGCACAAGTGCATCATTTGGATTCATCTTTTTCTTCCTTTGACTCCCATCAAGAGGAAGACTGTTTGATGAGCAACTTAGCAGGCCTGGTACATGACCATTGGTAGGTTGTGTTCCAGACCCACTGAATTCAACATCAAACCAAAAAGCAAATCCATGCAGAGGAGCTGCAATCAACATTGACATGAAAATTTGCAGCAAACAAAGGCAAGATAAGGAAGTGACAGTATCTGATAAGGGATGGAAAGAAAAGGCTATTTGAAACTAAATCCATTCATAATAAGCAGATCGGTGCACAGAGGATCCAACTAAATCAAGATCTGATAGCCCAAATTTTTTAAGAGAAGAATGTTCCCCCCTCAAGCAGATATTTATTTTATTAAATCAATAGATATCATGCCCTTTCTTTGCATTGCCACAATAGCAAGAAGATATTGAGGCTCTCTAATGTACAGTAGGATTTGAGCACTTTGTTATGAACCAATTCAAATAGGTCCACAACTGTTCAACTATATGGCTGCTTAACAAGAGGAAACCAAAACGCTGAAAGGCCTATGCATTTAGAAATGAAAGATGCATAACCAATTGTAGCTATGGATAGGATACCTCTCATCATTGATTTGAATTGAAATCTTGTTGTAACAGATTCTAGTTCATGAATTTGGATTGTGTAGCAGTCCACATGCTTAACCTGTAATCAGAAATCAAGTTGAAACCCTCAAGTTAATACATATGCAAAAAAATTGTAAGAGTTGCAGTGGGTGGAAGTTACTAGATAGTGCCACCACTTAAACAACATAAAACATTAATAAAGGATAGAACTCTGTCACTAAACAACATAAAACATTAATAAAGGATAGAACTGTGTCGCTAGAAAGCACAAACACTCTCTCCCAAAGTAGGAGGTAATCCCAATCAAGAAATGCAGGAGCACTCTAGGACATAGCCTTGACAAGCAACAGCAAAAGGATCTCAAACCCAAACAAACAGGCATCTTAAAGCAGTAGCTTCAAAAATATTTCTGTTGGTCCATGAGGTCCAAAAACACTAGGCATCTTTTATGAGATAGCATGCAATGAAGTGCATTATGAATTAAAAGAATGATTTCAAGTAACACATACGCACCACGGAAGGAGCTCATATCAATTAAAACTTTTCCATAAAAGATACTCTTTCAATTTATACGCATTTCTTTCTTTCCCTCCCTTCTAAGCTACTCAGGAAAAACTAAAGACACAAAGAGGCATTAAATAATAACATGGAGACACCTACAAATTCGAAATTACCAGAAAAGCACCCACAATTGAACTAGAACCTTTTATAAACACATTCATCACATCAAAGCAAGCATATCAACTGTAAGTATGACATATAGAAACAGAAAATGATTATCAAATTCCACAGAGCAGTTATGGGACCTTAGCAATGCCCTAATTCATTATTCAGAATATGAAATAAAGAAATCATTCCTGGAAATAGTTCAAATACAGTGGAAAATGAGGTACAAGGGAGAGATTACAGCTAACAATTGGAAACAAGAATGACTATTATAATGCATAGGAGCAACTATGAAGTTTCAACAAATACACAGGAGCAACTATGGAGTTTCAACAAATACACACTACACAATTATGACAGAGATTCCAAATAAGAAAGCAAGAATGCATGATCTTAAGAATCCTGCATACATATTCTTCATCTCTCAGGAAATAAATTAAAAATCGCGAAATTGCTCAAGTGCAGAAATCAAGAAAAGGAGACTCACCATATGTGGCCATGTCAAAACATTTTCACCTGATATTGTTTCCACTGATGGCTCTTCAAATGCACACTGTTTTGCTAAAGGCAACATGGCAGACACTGAAAACAAAAACAACAAAGACAATTTCCCCATAGCATCCCAAGTCAATTATGTGTACCTAACACTTCAGTTGTCATTCAAGTAAATACTCACTATCAATTCCATAAACGTTGTGCCAAAAATCAATGCTTTCACTGTATCTGTCAGGATGTGTAACAGGTGCCATGTAGAGCTGCATTACACAGATTAACGGAAAATGAAGATTACAAACAACTAGGTCTGTATTAAGTAAGTTAAAGTATCAGCAGTTCAACCCAGACGCTCGTATTGCAAATTAAGCATGCACAATCTATTAAGCATGCACTACCGTAGAATCTGAATGTCTTAACAGTATAAAGTGGACACAGGTTAATGATAGACCTTAAGTACAGTTCTAACAATTAATAAAATTAGTGAGATAACTATAAGCTTTGGAAGAAGGTCTACCGCTGCATGAGATGGTAAAATAAGGCCACCACGTTTTAGCCAGCGATCCCTTGCAGTAATTACACTTCCGAGCATGCTCTACAATTAAAAACAAAAGCCAACATAGAAAAATTATCAACAAGGTAAAGGTAAGAATAAATAAAAATGTCAGTTTGTAGTCAGCAAATCTCTTGGTAGACCAATTAATTTTTAGTTAAACCCACATGACAAAACAGAATTCAGGTATTTCAATGCAAGGTCATTCAGGTTAGATAGGTTCTAAACCTATATAAATCTTGGTCTTTGTTTCATCAAAGAACCTACTAGCAAAGGAGACATTAACTTCTCAGCAATAAAAGGAGCTTCCTGCCTGGACAAGCACAAATGAGGAAAAGCAAAAGAAAGTTTTTTTCTTAAGACTTGCCTTTCTTTCTTACTATTGGCTTCAGAAGGAATGTTCCAATTGCTGAACATAATGAATTGAACAACAGATATGGATAACTGCTCTTGTAAAAGAAAACTCTTTTTTACTATATGTTGATTTACTAATTAGGACTATAATTAAAAGGTCAATTAAAAAGCATTGTTTGATTTTAGCTAAAGAAAACTTCAAATTAATAGGTGATTATTAAAATGAAGAAGAAACAAATTAACCAATTAAATCCACAGTCTACAGATACATCTCTGTTTATTTCATCAAGTATACTTTGTCTGTTGTTCATAAATAATTAGAAACAAATGTGCAATTTCACCTATCCCTAGATGCATGCAGGTCACTTCCTTGCAAAGCTTCCTTGAAGTATATTACAATCTGCCTTAGCAAGGCTAAAGTTGCCTCCCAAATCAAGAATTTGTGTGGATAATAATGCAGAAGATGATAAATAACAATAAACTCTATAAAGTGAGAATACCTAACAAAACTCTTCATGTCATATAATATATGATTTTGGTATCATTGATGATTAATGAATTGATTTACAAAATTTAAGGGGTAGATTGTTTTCCACCATTTGAGTTGGAAAATAACGATGTCAAATCTTATGAATCCTACTATGCCTATAGCACTTTTATCTATTGATTCAGTATTTTGTCAATCAACATATAAAGTCGAAGTCATGCCCAACATACAGAATGGAGAGACATACAAGTATGTACATGAGAACACATGCTACTTGCGCAAAATTATGATAATCACCTCATACAAAAGCATGTAGCCCATCCACTCGGAAATTATGACATCGACCTCCTCATCAATGTCAACATCCTGCAAAAATTGTAAACAAAGTGGTTTACTTGGTTGGCAGAGTCCAAAAAAATATAATAACACAAGGATATGTATCTTAGTCTGCGCTCTGGTTCGCTGCTACACAATATTTGCATGTAAGGTTCCAATTAGACCATAGCAGATAAGATGCATTTATTGCTGACGGAACTCTTGACTACTTATAACTAAATCTACATGTAAAACTCCTATGTCATAACCAACTTACGTGTTTAGACTCTCAATAGAGACCTAGCTCAGCAAAACCAATCAAGAAAGCAAAGAATGTCACAACTCAACTCTTTGGTACCCCTTGCTACATACAGAATCAGATCCTTGCTTCAAAGCAACGCAAGGAATTAATAGAATGTTTAGAAAACTATAGTGGACTATCCAACCAAAACAGCATGAAGGGATGGACGACTGAATTGGGTTCGATTGGATTAAACAAAAATCACTAAAATTAAAATAACACCTCATTAAATATGGGAATAACGGTATTTAAAATGTAGTATGAAATATATTTGCAATGTAGATACCCATTTAAGCCTCCGTTTGGTTGAGCTTTT
>JANSVA010000216.1:7255002-7268328 GCA_025504915.1 Erythroxylum reticulatum | reverse complement strand
CTTTAGTCTAGGATTTATATTTAACTTCAAACAACTTTTTATGTTTAGAGTAAGCATTTGCTTTTGTCAATATATTTTGCTCTATCTAAAAACTAAAAATTGAATTGTCTAATCTAATGATAGTTATGAATAATTAATATAAAATAACGAACACAACAATAATAAAAAGAGAGTAGGAAAAGAAAGACAAATTTGATATATAGTGATTTAGCCAAACAACTATTTATCTACATTAACTCCTTAGTTTCCACTTAGAATTCAACATCTTCTTCTTTTAATGAGTGAAGAAGAATCTTCCACATAATATCTTACTTATCATGAGTAAAGAGGAACTCATACAATCATCTTGTTTTTCCACGAATAAATAGTAACCTTTTACAAATCTTATTTAAGGTCAAAAGGGAATTTCATAATACGTATCCTATACAATTTCCCTATTTATTACATTAACATAACATATACAATTCAAAACCCCCATTTCTTGCACTTTAATAAAACAAGGCTCCATATATATTATGTAAGCACACATTCACTCAAAGTCTCTTTGTACCCTCTCAAGGCTTTTAACAACTCTCTAGTATACTAAATTTCTAACTACAACCCAATTATAATCCATATATGTAAAACCAACTCAAATATCCATTAAATACGCATATTAGTTATTATAACAACTAGTTTATAGGCATTATTGATTATTTGAAATCCCACTTTTAAATATTCAAACTGCCTATGAATCAACTAACTAGAAAAGAATTTACCTTTCTTTAACTTTTAAACCATAATTTTTGCTAGCCAAAATATTTGCCTAACCCATTGCACACTATATATTTTTAATTTTTTTGTCACTTTGTCCAACTAATTGATCCAAAATCTTAGGCTAGCCTAACCCTACACATACTAAGTTAAAAAATTAAACTTTCGAGTCTTTTTAAAGATAAAACACACACCATTTATAAAACAAATTGACTCAATTCCATTTCAAAACTTCTCTAAAGTTTGCCTAAAGATCAAAAGATTTTCTGTAGAGATCAAAACAAATCTTCTCTTATTTATGAAAGGATTTATGCATTATCTGTTATATTTAAATGATAATATAATAATTGAATCCATAATTCATTAAAAAGATCAAGATAAGGTTACAAAAAGGATGACAATGATTTAATAAATCTTCAGGTGCTTGATTCTTCCTTATTCCTGGTTATTCATTTGAATATCTTTTAAACTCTCTTAAGTTGTATATGAGCTCCACTTTGTTATTTTATCTATCTTTTGATTGTTTAATTCATTTAAATGATCCCTTTGCTCATTTTTCCTTCTACTAACATTCATCTTTTACATATTACTTAATTCACCAACAATAAATTCATCAATAATAAGATATTTTATTATCATCAAAATCATGAATTAGGACCTTGCTTGGTCCAATAACTTTGTATTCATTTTTTTAATCAAGATAATGTATACTTCTAAACATTTGCGTTTAGAGGAAAGGTATAAAATTACCTTCAGTTGTACATTATGACCTCTACTTATCAGGACTTTTAAAAGAAATAGTGGAACTTAAAACAAATTGTCAAATTTTCATAAATCAGTTAAAATTTTATATTTCAAATTTTAACTTAGCCTTTCGTGCAATTATAAAATTTTTTTACATAAGCTTTCACATAATTAGGCAACACTCGTGTTTAGATATTTCCCTTACACTCAACATGTGAATTTCCACTAGTCAATCAAAAGAATGAATAAGAGAGATACACTACTAATAATGCCAAATTTTTATTATTATTTACATAATATAATATAAAAGACTCAAAAAAATTTAACTTGAAACTTTTTGCAAAGAATTTTCATTTAAAACTCTCATATATTCTATTTAACAAATAACTAAATATACTCTACACGGGCCAAATTGCAAAAGATGCCTTAATGTAAGCACACTAAGCAAGTAAGAAAACAATCCACCTATACTAATAAGTTATACCTTTTTGTCCATAATTTTAATAAGATTATGAAGAAAATGACTTTGAAAGATGTCCCACTCTATTAGTCACATCACCACCTTAATTGATATCACTTAGTAAGTCTTCACACTTTCTTAGTCAATTATGATATATTATTGCCATATAATCACCTCTTAATAAGATCAAGAGTCTTGACGAACCTTTATAATTTGAACTAATTACATAGAAAGTATTGGTAACCATTCCACTTTTAGGCTTCCCAATTAATGCTAAATGAATCTACGTACACTTAAACTTAGTATGATTTAGTTGTGCCAATCATTATTGATCCATATGTGAAACTCACCTATAGTTAAAGATTTTTGCTAATGCATACCTATTATATGCCAACTTTTGTCAATAATGGAGAGCTCTCATTAATCTTTGCTTATTGCTAAGATAGGTCATCCATAATTGAGAGTGTGCATCAATGTCCTTTACCTTCTTCAACTATGCACAATCACCCATTGAATGTGTGAGTTGTTTTGTTTACCAAGCATATCTTGCCATCATCCATATTTAAGGTGAACTTTATCTACTCTTAAGACTTATTTGACCAACGTACGCATACTTCTCCTTTCACAAAATTTTACCTTATTATGTCATGGGTATAGCTTTTTATGTCAACCCTTATAATAAGCATATGCTAAGACTTGCCAATCATTTATACGATTTTACTTACTATATTTAAGGGTCTAACGCCCATTTTGTGTTCGAAGAGTTCACCAAAATCATTTTCAACTATAATATTTAGGACTAAAAATATATTTTAAACCCCAATTTTTTCATTAAAATATAAGAAAAACCATAACATTTTAGAGTGTTTAATTTGAACCTTAATATTTTAAAATGTTCAAAATGAACCCTAACTGGAGGGAGAATTAAACAAAGTTAAGTTTTCATTAGTTATGTGCAATGTCATCACTGATGTGACACATATTTATTCTTTTTAACTATTAAATGAACCCTTCTATTATGTTTATGTCACTTGGCACTAAGGCCCATATGTTTGATTTAAAACGTGTTAATTTTTAACTAAAATTTTGTAATAAAGCATAGTTAACTTAAATTGATTACAACCCGTGCTAATTAGTAATAAGTTAATTAACACCAGGTTAATGTTAATTCATATCTCTAACCATAAAAAATCATAAATACTAACCAATGATTATGCTAAATCCAACAATTCTCCCAAATCCCTAACCCCTAAAAATCACTTTCAAAGCAACCTTTGCAGTATATCTCACATATTCAAAGTAAGTAATTATCAAAAACTCAAAAATGAAACCCCATATTCTTTTTTTAATCAAACATGCCCATTTAAAAGAATATATGATCATTTTCCCCTCCTAATTCTTGAAACCTCATAAAGAGAGTGGCCTTGAAGAATATAAAGGATGGAGAACTTGCCGAGATGATGCTATAAAAAGACTAGATGGTGTATCAAAATTATGTAATGTCAACAAACAACATATACTATAATGATTTTGGTTGTGATTGAAGTGGTACATAGATAAGTCGCTTTAATTCCTTGAAAAATATAGCTCGATGCAAAAGATGACCTACCATGATGATGCTGATGTTCTCTTTGCAATCTGATGGAGACATAATTGTTCTAACTTAGTCCACCTTCTACGAGTTATATACTTCTTTTTGTGTTAATAAAAGATAAAAGAGAAAGTGTTTTAAGTATTTTTTAATCGAAAATAAAGAGTAGATCACTCGCAAAAGGTGGAACTGTCTCCTCTCCATTATGGGTCACTCTCTTCTTTTTTTATCGTTCTAATCTCTTTTCTATTTTTATACAACTCTTTCATCTCGTTATGTATATGCTTTTTCTAGGTTCTTCTTATTGGAAAATCAGGATAGGATTCAATCCTAACTACAATGGAATAATTATGAAACTTTTTCATATTTTGATTTTCCTAAAACTAATGTCACTTTAATTATGTAAAATGATTAACAGTTAAATCATAATAAAGCATGAATCTTAATTCATACCTTATTCCAAAGCTTGTTTATATTATTATTATATCTTTTGAACTGTTTCTAAAATTGATCCATCTCAATCACTATAATTGTACAAGTGTCTGACCTCTAACAATATCTACATAACAAGTTAAGAAAATTTTATAACTCTTATAGAGAGAGTTAAGTAAGAAGTATTTGCTCTATTAGAGCTTAAGCCTATTTATAATAAGATTTGGATATTTTAGTAATTTAATTAAAATTAAATTTTAATTTTAATTAAACTTTAATTAGAATTGCAAATAATTCTAATTAAATACAAATTATACTACCCGAGTAAGATCCAATATGTCATATTGATCTTTATTTATCAAATATCTCATATTTAATCATAAAAATTTTCAAGCTTTACAATTAAGTCTAACTTGATTAAAATATCTTTGCTCTCTGTAACCATTTCTTTATGTGTGACCTAGTAAGATCCCAAATATGATGACAATTGATATAAATTATAATCCTATATTAGATTTAAGTATAGGTAAATGAACACCCTTTTAATTTATCTTTAATTATTCGATTAAACAATTTATAATCATAGATTAAGATTGAAATCTAGCAACATATCATGACCACCCAAATATTTATGAATGTCAAAGTGGTTTTAACTAACCCTTTTGTGCATGATTTTTTCGTATAATTCAATCATTTCATCATACAATGTTCCAATTAGACATATAACATAAAATTAATGTTTATTATATTTTGAGTTTAATCATGTTAGTTCTCTACCATTAGTTGTTGATTCAATTAATGATATTTGTAAACTATTTATAAAACATCATTCCACCTTGGCCAAGGATTTTCTTAAATCAATACTAATCGAGAATAATAAAACATTCTCTTTAATTACTTTAGGGTTATGAATCCTATCTTGATCGCTTAACTACCTCCATATAGTTCATACTATATCCAATGACTACTGACTAAACTACCTATGATTAGAATATATCGTAACTAGTATTAAAACATTGCAATCGTTATACAAGATAACTATGGATATCTCAAGTCAAAGGATAACCTATACAATCTTCACAACAAAAATTTCTATAGACATACAAGTTTCAAATGGATTTATAATATCATGTCAGTTTAGTGAACTTGTTCTCTTAAAATACTAACATGTTTGTTTAATTATCTCCATAGTTTAGTTTATGAGATCAACTAATTCTTTTATAAGTAAAAACATAACGTGTGATAGTTTTTTTATGTTCTATCAAGGTCCAGTCTTAATAAAACAATGACTATAAATAATTTAGGAATAATACATAAATGCAATATAATCTCATCATCATAATTTTATTTGCAATATATAATTTTCTCATAGACTTTATCATATACATCTAAGCATGTACAAGATAAAGAATGTTTTTAAATTATTTTGTTCCTAAAGTATAACCAATTGATTGATTGTAAAACATAAACCGATACTTCCTCTCTCATCTCCTTATTATTTCCATCCCATTGATTTTGCCTCTTTCAAGCTCTCTCTGTCTCTTTATTTGTTTTAGGGTTCTTAGGAGTTAAGGATTGAAGAGAATCGCTGGTTATAGTTTATGATTTTTTTTAATTTTTGGGCGTTAGGGATTTGAATTATCATTGATCTAATTTTGATTATCTTATTACTAACTAACACTAATTATAATTAATTATATTTATTATAAAATTTAAATTAAAAATTAATTTAAGTTTTTAATGAATTAGATACATATGACTATAGAATCTTATGGCTTATGTGACATTTCGACTCACTTAATTTCTAAAAAAGAATAAATATGCATCATATTAGTAATGACAAGACAATTAATAGATGAATACTTAATTATGTTCAATTTTCTGTCTATTTAAACTGAACACTCTAAAATATTAAGATCTATCATATATGTTATTATAAATATTAAAGTTTAAAATGCAATTTAATATAATATTTGGTTATTAGATTAAAAACATCTATTTACAATATATAATTTAATTAAAATGAGATTATACACACATATATACATATATTCTACCAGGAACTATATTAAAAAATGCAATATTTAACGGATAAAATTTTAGATTTGATAAAATTCAACTTTTATTTTTTAATCTATAAAACCAATAATGCTTTTTGAAGCTCAACTTTTACAAGAAAATAGAACTTTAAACTTAACATTTTCAAAACATTTAAGACATATCCTAAATGGACGAAAAATTTAACGAGGTTAACTTCTTATCAGTTAAATATCATGTCAATGCTAACATAACATTACTTCTATCCTTTTTAAATAAAATGTGAGTTCTATTGCATAATTATTTTTTCAAATTAAAGAGGAAATGAACCTTACAGCCCCGTGACAGCAGGGCCAATGTGTATACATTTTCAAACAATGAGTCCAGCTTACCAAGTGACAATAGAACCCCCATTTATATATTTTAGATACCGAGTCCCACTTATTATGTGAGACTTATTTTATTTAAAATAAAAAATAATATCACATTAGTATTGATATGACGTTCAATGGGTATAAAAAGTTAATTTCTTAAAATTTTCATCTATTTAATGTCTATTTTAAATATTGCGAAGACAATAAGATTCAAATTCTTCAAAACATTAGGTTTGTTTTTGAAGGTTTGAAATGCACCTTTACCCTAACATGTAAGAGATTAGGTAAGCTATACTCTCCCAACTTATTTCTTTTGTAATTCATTATTTAAACTTATTAATTGTTAATATGAAGAAAATAATATCAATAATCATACTAGTCATTCAATTTATTTATTATTAAAGATATATTGGAGAAAATTATAAGTAACTCGAAAAGTGAAAATAACTGATAGTATTTTATATTTTGAACGAATAAATATGTAATTCTATAGAAAGTTAACATTGATTTTCCATATGTGTTTATATATTCTAATTTTATTTCCTTACATACAAAAAGAAATAAAAAGACCGTAAGGCATAAACACAGCCTCAAAACCCTTCGTTAAACCCCACAGACTGCAAACACGTCTCCCATTTCATCTCTTCCACCTCCCTCTCTGTCTCTCCGTCCTCCGCTCCTGGCGTTGGCAACTTCTTGATTACTGGTCCATCAACCAACAATGGCAGCTACACCTGGCGACACGGCTACAGTGAACAAAATCAATGTGGTAGGGGATAAAGTTGACTACATGAACCTTCCTTGCCCTATCCCCTACGAAGAGATCCACCGCGAAGCGCTTAGTATGGTTCCTGTTCATAACCTTTTCTTTTCTTTTGATTAATTTTTGTATCTAATGACTGATCTGCCATTTGGGTTTCGCCAAATGTTTTTTAATGTGTGCATCTGCTTGCAATGAGTTACAGCGATTCGATTGATCTTTTTATTCATTTGGTTTTGTTTGCTTATCATTTAATTTTCAACTGTAAGATGAAGTTTTGGGGTGCGATGTTTTTATCTTGTCAAATGTTTAAATTTAATTTGTTCCAACTGTTTCGCAGTGTCCTTAAAGCCAGAGTTCTTTGAAGGCATGCGTTTTGATTTTACCAAAGGCCTCAATCAGAAGTTCTCACTCAGTCACAGGTACATTTGCCTTTTTGTTCTTTTAGCTTTCAGTTTGGGGAAAAGTTATTTTTGTTCTCAAATTATTTCCTTCCTTTTATCATTTGCTTCTCGCTAGTTTTCTTATGCATTCTGTTTATGGTGATTTTGTCAACCATCTATCAGCGTGTTCATGGGACCAACAGAAATTCCGTCACAATCCCCTGAAACAATCAAAATTCCAACAGCTCACTACGAGTTTGGTGCTAATTTCATAGACCCAAAGGTAGGAAGTCACTGGATTGTATAATTTAAAAATATAAGTATTTTCTCCCTTTGTAATCAAAATTATGATATTTTATCTAAATTAACGGGACTCTTAATTGTTTTTTCATAGATGATGCTCATTGGGAGGGTCTTGACTGATGGGAGACTCAATGCAAGAGTGAAATGTGATTTGACTGATAATCTCTCCTTGAAGGCTAATGCTCAAGTAGAACATACTCATTTCGTCAAATTTTTTGTCTCATTTTTCTTCTTTATTGTACTATTTTGATGTATTGGAAGAAAGGAAGTGGTGGGGGAGGAGCAATCTGTTCATGGGCATGTAACTGAGCTATGCTTTAACTGTTGTTTACTGTCCAGCTTACCAATGAACCTCATATGTCACATGCCATGTTCAACTTTGATTACAAGGTCCAGTCCTCTTACTCTGCCACTATAGTTAATGGGTTCCCAATCTGCACTTGTTATGAAAAGCTTGATACTCTTGTTAGCATAGAGGAATTTCTAACAGCAACATCAGTTACCTCAAAAGTGAAATAGTTTGTTTTATTATCTTGCTTAAAGGGAAGGAAAAGTGTCTAAATCATAATCACTTAGCCATTAGTGTTCTATTGTATATTGGTTGCGTAATTCAAATTTGAAGGCTATTTATGATTCCAAAATTTATTTCTTTTTCTGTTAAGCATGCAAGTGTCCAGTTAAGATACTAGTGCTTAACATTGTCTGATTTTGAATTACGAGATGTACTCTATGCTTAATATTTTTACCTTTGTTTTGATGTTTGTCACTTGGACTGTGAAATGGGGTGCCGTTATGATTGTTTATCTGGGTATCTGGCGTATGTAATATTCAATCTCCACTTTGAGGCATGTGGAGACTCCACCAAAAATACACAAAACTAATTGTTTTAATAGTTGGAAGGCATTTCGTTTGTGGAAATGATTGCTTTGTTTTGACAATGTAATGGCAACAAGGGGGTGTCTGAGTAGAATCTGATATCTCATGGTTTTGTTTTTTATATTTGGACTGTCCATGCGTGAACCCACACCTGTACATGTGTGTTGTTTCCATATAGGTAATGTAAATAACATGGCTAATTTTTCAGTATAGTAATTCTTTTCAAATTGCTACAACTTAAAGTTGCTTGTTGACTTTGGATCTTTTCTTTTTGAGCTTTGCGTATTATGATTCTGACACTCAGCAAAAAAAACTAATAAGAAAAGGTGATCTTTTCATAGATAAATACTATGTTAGTATGGTAATGATGTAATTAGTTAATAGACCAGGCTTCATGGCCGTAGGTCCTAATAATGTATGGTAATTTATGTAGGATGACTGGAACAGATATCTACTAGCAGATAAAACTTAAAGAAATTAGAAAATTTGAGCTGCTGGAATTTCAGTTTAGGAATCTCAATATATGTTGCTGGAATTTTAGGTTTGGTTGCTGGGAATTCAGATTAAGGTTGATTGGAAAAGATTTCAGGAAAGAAAGCAAACAAGGGACATGTCTACGAATCTCTCCTCGGATGTCTATGCATCTCTCCTCGGGATTGTATCAAAACCTAGAAATCATAGCTAGGATTTGAACAAACAAAACTATTGAAATCACATCAATGGGGTTCTAGAAATCACATCTAGAGTTTAGGGATCACTTCTAAAGATATAAGAATCTGTCTTAGAGAGAAAGAAAACTCTTGAAATCTCAAGTCCTATGAAATGAAAAAATCTACTAAACTTTCAATAAGAATAAAATCCTATTTAATAAGGATTCTCTTTGGTCCTTAATAGACTTAAAACCTTAACCTAATAAAGGCAAATAAAATCGAAACATTTTTCTTTTCAAACAACGAAAATTAAACTATTCTTTTTTTCTTCATTAATAACTTCATGATGTTTTAGTAATTTATACATCAAGATTCTTAGCTCCACTAAGCTGGGTCATTTCTTGCGTAGTTATTAATATCTTTTCTTTTTGAAAAGTTTTTTTACCGTGTTGTCATTCTTTTCCATCAAGCAGGGTAAAGACTACAGGACTCAGCTGCAGCTTGGTAATGGTGCTTTATTTGGAGCGAGTTACATTCAGGTATATGTCTAACTTAACCCAGGAAATTTTTTCCTTGTTACAGTTCAATTTCTTAGAAGTTTAGAAGCATATGCTTTTAATTATAATTCATTTATGTTGAATTTTACATTCCTACAATGACTTTAAGTCATTTATGTTGAATTTTAAATGCTTATAATGATTTTAAGTCCTAAGCTGTTCAGATTTTTATATAGTAGTCGTTGTCCTACTTTTTACAATTCAGTTGTAGAACTAATTATGAAAGAAAAATTTGTAAGAAATTAGAAATTCTGTTTTTCCTTGAATGAGGTTTTCTTAAAGGTTGACTAGTGCAGAGGGATTTAGCAGGCAGCTAACTGGCATATTTAAGACCCTTGCGCAGCATTTTGACCTTGAGGGAATTCTTAACTAAATAGATTATAGGTACTTATTCTTTTAAGGTCCGGGCGGTATAAATCATGAGCTTGTTGTTGAGTTGTCTGTTGGTGGACATGCTAGTGGACTTTAGTCATTTTTTTTAGCTTTGGTACTTTATTGTTAAAGTAAAACAATTAGAACTTGTTTGTAGTGATTTGAAAAGTTGCAGGGCTGATCCTTCCCTCATCTCTATAAAATATTTCAATAGTAAAAATTTTGATCTGGTGTGTGATTATGGCACTAATGTAGAGAAATGAAGTGTTTCTATCAAATTTGTTGCTTGCTTTTGCACCCCAGTGTGAAACAGCAAATATTTCTGGTAAAGTACGTGGCTGAATTTATGCAAGTTATTCATGATTGGAAAATGATGTTAGTTAAGTAGAGAAATAGGAAGCCTCGTTGATGATTTCAGGAATTTGAATGAGGGCCATGAAATTTTTAATGATAATAAAGAAGTGCAGAAGCTAGTTTGGAGTTTGCTTTGATTTATGATTAGACTTGGTTACTTATAAAGCATTTTCTTCTTCGATCTGTAAAAGCAGACACAACAGCAGTCGATTAAGCGTCTTCATTATGAAAAAAAATTGATCAAGAGCCTTCAAAGACTGCACCTCAAACTGTGTTAGAATGAAAGAAGTTGGACACCTAGATTGGTGTTCAATATAAGTTACTAAAATGGTAAGCTTTGGACCATGATACAAATGTGGATGTTGTTCAAATGGAGATGTAAATATGTACTTGGACAATGTTGCTGAAAATTTGAGCATGGCTAACCATAGGGCTACCTTTCAAGCACTAATGGTGGTCAATTGGTGAAAGGATGATACACTGAAGTTAATTAAGACCACATGAGGATGAGAAAGAAGCTTGATGTGAAGTAGAATGGAGATCCATATGCTAAGTATCCAGTGAGGAATTAAAATCCAAAGCCAGTAGAACAGGAAAACCTTTGGAGCTTGGGCTGGATAAGCTTGGGAGAGAGGACTGTTTTCCAGTTGTCTTGGGTAAGAGATAAGTAGAGCCAATATTTGAATGAAGTGTAAGAGCGAGTATTTGAATTAAGGGTATCGAAGATGAAGATAATAAACATTTTAACTAGGAATAAGGGGATTAAGAAAGGTTTAACTTGGAAACTTCAGTGATGTTAATGTTTCAGGGGAATTAAACCATGCTAGTGACGGTTTTACAAGTCATTTGGACGTTGAAGCATATGAACATCAAAGTAAATTAACTAGAATACATAAGATTATCAAATTTGGAAGAAGCCTAGAAATTCTCTTATTATTTGGTGAATTGCTACACAAGGCAAAATGCTAAGAGATGCTGATTGTTGTACGGTGTAATGTACTGTTTGGGGACATGCTGAACCTAAGATGATTGTAGATGCAACGTAGGCAAAGTTTTCTCAGTGTAAGCAAGTACTATAGATTCATTTTGCCAGTGTTTTATTTTTTAAATTATGAAATTATAAATATAATGTTGTAATTCCAAGTGCTTGAAATTTCTGGTCAATTCTATTGAACATAACTGATTAAACTAAAAGTTTAATCACAAACATAGTATGTAGAAGAGCTTGCATATGCATAATCTACACTAGTTTTTGTTGGAAAAATTACGCAGGATCAAAACTTAGTGCAGAGGAAATAATATAAAATTTTTTCTAGATAATCAACTTTAACAGAATTAAATTAGAAACATAAAACAAGAAATTGACAAAGCTTTACTAACCTGTTCTGATTTCTTGTTACAATTTCCTGTTTCTTCGAAAATGTCAATTCTACGAATCGTTCAATCGCCCGGTCTCTAATGGTATCCACAGATCTATTCAAAGAAAACTCAAATTGATTTGAGAGGAAAAATGTAAGAAGTGTTAGCCTCCATTTTTTTTTCTAATTTTTCCTTTTATATGAAAAATCTTATTTTTCATATCCTTGGGTTTTATTAAAATTACAAATAAATTAAAACTTTAATTATAATTACTAATTAATTCTTATAAGATCAAATATCACATATTGACCCTTAAAGTTTCTAAAACTTGTCAATTAAATCCAACTTAATTCAAATTGCAGTTTCTCTTTATTTGTGACCCATTAGGTTCCTAATATGTTGGCCATGATTATAAATTATAATTCTGATTCATAATTAGAATTAGATAAATTAGAACTTCTTTTAATTTATCTTTGATTTCCTAATTAAACAATTTATAATCATAGATCATGATTGACGTCTAGCAACATGTCATGACTATCCAAATATTAAGAATGTCAAAGTGGTTTGACTTAACTTGTCTATGCATGGTTATTATGTATAAATTAATCCTTTCGTCTTTTAATATTCCAATTGGAATTAGATTATGGAATTCGTGTCTGCTCTAAATAATCCAATCATATTCATTCTTGCTAATTAGTAAATGATTTGTAATTGATATTTGAAAATAACTTTTCCAAATTTCAATTTACTCTGGCGAGAGATTTCCAAAATCATTACTAATCAAGAACAATAAAGCATTCTTCCTAATTATTTTAGGACAACGAATTCTTTATTGATTCTATCTTTACATAATTCATATTATATCCAATAATTACTGAATTGAACTATTCTAAGAATAGAACATAAGTAGCATCAAAACATAGTAATTCCTACATGGGATAACTTTGGTAATCTCAAATCTAATGATCAATTATACAACTATCATAATGAGATAATCCACAGGTACACAAGTAATGTTTCATTCGGGATTCTCATAATTGGGTCAATTCAGTAAACTTATTTTCTAATAAGCACCCACATGTTTGTTTAAGTGTCTCCACACTTTAATTTATGAGATCGATTACTTTCTTCATAAGAAAGAAACAAATATGTGCTAGTCTAGCTATTTCATTAATATCCCGTCTTGATGAAACTATGACTAGGAATATTTTAGGAATAATACAAAAATACAATTTGAATTGCATAATTATAATCACATTATAATTTCTAATTGCATAACAA
This sequence comes from Erythroxylum reticulatum, assembly GCA_025504915.1. NCBI lineage: Eukaryota > Viridiplantae > Streptophyta > Magnoliopsida > Malpighiales > Erythroxylaceae > Erythroxylum > Erythroxylum reticulatum. The sequence goes on along the minus strand of JANSVA010000216.1, from coordinate 7,255,039 downwards.
TTATTCCAGAGATTTTATCTTTATGATTAATAATTAA
>JANSVA010000216.1:7189690-7201394 GCA_025504915.1 Erythroxylum reticulatum | reverse complement strand
CAAAAGTAAACACGGTGGCTTATATAATGAAATTTCCAGAAGAATCCATCACTCATCCTATTATTCATGTTTCACAGTTGAAGAATTTTGTTTCGGAAAATATACCTACGTCGACTCAATTGTTGTCCATTATAACAATTGTTTAAAAAATTCCAATAGCAGTCTGGGGTAAAAGAATGATAAAGAGTCACAACCAAGAAATTACACAATTACTAGTGCAATGGAAAGGAGAACCTAAAGAGAAAGCCATATGGGAAACTATATTCGAGCTACAAAAGAGATTTTCGAAATTTAATCTAACGGACAAGGCAATTTTTGAAGAAGGGGGGATGTTACAAAAAATTAACATTATAGACAAGAAGAAGAAGCTAGAAACAACATAGAAAGGTTGCGTATTAGTAAATAACTAAATATGCATCGTATCATTAATGATTATAATAACCTGACAATAGGAGAAGACATATGTCCTTATCATGAAACTTCTTGTATTATTATTAGTATTTGTTGCAACATAATTATGGAATCAATGAAAAATCATGACTGAATTTGCCTTCTTAATCTATCTCTCCCTTTATATTGTTAACGTTCAGGAGTGTGATACAGGAAGAGTGTGTGAGCGTTAGAATTTTCACAACAGAAAGTAAGATAATGATTTCCCATTATTAGAGTCGACTACTTTATTCTAAGGCTTGAAAGAAGGAGAAGGAACAATAGCATTAAAGGAAGCCTCAATAGAGGAAGGTCGATGCGAGGAGTTAACCAAGTTAGGAGAAAGCAGAGAGAATTCCCTACTAGTAAAATTTGAAGGAGGACTAGAGTCTCCTAGAGGATGAGGGAGCGAGAGGGGAGCAGAGGAGGGAACAAAGAGTTTAAGGCGTCACCAGAGAAAAAAGCAATCAAAGACTTCCCTATTGGGGAGGGCAGCCTAGAGAGGCAAATGTAAGAAGAATTATGCCTTAACATTAATTTGAAAAAGATAAATAAGGCATAATTTGGTAAACTAGCTAAAGAAAGGACGAAGCAGTAAAAAGATCAATATATTTTGATGGTATTATTTAGGTATTTACAAAATAAAAATTCCATAGCAATGAGAAACCCTTTTGAATGGAAGCGAGAATTACTACCAAAGAAGATTTTCTTGATTTTCTTTTTAAACTTATCAGTGAAATTTCTATTTGATATATTAATAATTAGAAATATCCTATAGTTTTTTTTATAAAAAAGTCTACATATCTATCAAACATAACGAATTAAAGGAACGTATATCATACCTTATGTGTTGTTTGCATGATGTTAAAAGTGAAATATATAATGGAAAAAAGCAACACAACAAATCAAAAAGATTTATTTAAGCATACAAGGTTAACTTTAATGAAAAAAGATGTTTGTAATTTGTATAGTTAGTTTTATGTTTTGTTTCAATGTAAAAACTATCAAAAGTTACCAAAACAAAGTAGAAATTTGATATAGACCTCTATTTGTAAAGTGGGAAAACTTAGTCCTATTTGTTATTTTGTTTTAATCCAATAATCTAGTAGGAGCTAGTCTTTAGTTGTAGTTCAATAGTTGCAAATTATTTTCCAAATTCTTAGCTTAGTTGTTAAGGTTTAATTATCAGCATGGGAATGTTTAAATAATCTAGGTTGTTTTAAATGAGGGTGGCGAATAAGAATATATTTAAATATTTTCCAGAACTCTTCCTTTCTTCTCTACCCAAACTTCTCTACATCAACTAGTATTAAAGTCATTCTCATTGAACAGCTCACCAGGCTCTCTATGCACATTTCTAGCAGAAAACCTATATTTTTGTGATCTATAAGCCCCTTGTTTTTCCGCTATTACCATTCTGATTACTCATCTTTCAAATAACCCACAAGTCCCAGGTTACAGCTATGGATACTTGTAACAAAACCAATTTGAAAATTGTTAATAAGATTAGTGAAATTTTAGCTCTATATGAGTCTAGTTTTGATTAAGATAATGTTATCTTACAAACGGTATTAACAAAGTTGCAAATCTTACGAGACTCTCGTAGTACCTATAATACCCACCATAGATTAACTTGTTCTACCTAAAAGAGTCCTTAAATTCACCAAATTCTTCATGTACTAATAACCTGAATGACCATGATCACTATCACCTTAAGTTACAATTCCTAAAGTTTAATGAGGAGGATCTAACTGGCTGGATCTATAAGGCAAAACAATACTTTCATCCTTCCATTTAAAAGGGATCGCTTTCCAATGGAATTGGTGGTTGAAAAATTCAAGGACCATTTGCTTAGGATGAATTTTCCAAGGCAGTCATCTTATGCTTTGGTCATACTGATTATAAGGAAGCCTTTGAAAAGCATTCTCACTAGATAATGACTTAGCTAAAAGTTTTCTTATTAGTTTTTTTATTGTATGACTTCGAGAAGACGTTCGCTTAGATGTTGAAATTAAACACCTAGTACATTGGTTGCTATTATAGGGGTTGCATATCTTATTGAAGAGTATAATCATTTATAAAGTAATATAGTCAACTATTTCAGCCATCCTTTATGGCCCCAAGGCTAAATTCTGATCCATCAACTAGAGTCTTAGGCCCTCCACTAAACTAACGAGAAAATTCAAGTTCAAATTCTTAATCCACATTTTGATGAATTACTAATCAAGATGCAAAAGCACGACGAGAAAAGGGTTCATGTTGCTATTATGATGAGAAGTTTGTCTCAGGTCATCGATGCATTTGTCCACAATTACTTATTGTTAAAGACTATCCTCATTTCATTGAAGATCCTCCTCATTATAGCTTAGATGATAATAATGTTATAGCATGAGCCGGAAACTCAAAATATGATGCCCCATATCTATTCTCATGCGATTGTTGGAGCTAACCATCCTCAAGCTATATGGGCAATGAGGTAGCTAAAAAATAAGATATGATAGACCTTATAGAGGATGTAAGCACCTACAAATTTATTGATTAAGCAATAGTGACTAAGCGCGGGTTACTAGTAATTTGTAGTTAGAAGCTTCAAATTAAGATTGCTAACTTAGAAAACATAGATTATGTTGGATAATGCTTAACACTTACAATCATTATTCATAGTAAACCAATAACATTATATTATTATGTTCTTCTTATTGCAACGTTATAGCTAGTTTTGGGGGTACAATGTCTAGAGACTATTGGGCCAGTTAGGATAGACTGTAAAAAGCTAACAATGAAATTTAAGCTTGGGGGAGTTAATAACACATTCTAAGGGCTAAGATATGATAAGACCTTAGTTGCATCTAAGGTATTGCTTTCTTCTTGTAAATTCTAGCTTCTAATCATAATTTCCAACCAAACACATACTCTTATGACATATACCACCTCCTAACTAAATTTCAACAAGTGTTTGAGCCTCCAATAAACTTCCCCCTAGATGACTGCATAATCATCAGATTCTTATATAGATAAACACTAAGCTAATAAGGTTAAACCATGGTAGCAACTCTACTACCAAAAGACTGAAATAGAGAAGATGGTAAGAGAACTCTTATAATATAGGTTGATAAGATCTAATAATAGCTCATTCTCGTCACTTATTTTATTAGTTAAGAAGGTAGATAATGGTTGGTAATTCTGTGCAAATTGTTGGGCATTGAAGGCTCCAAATATTATTATAATTAAAGATAAATATCCAATTTCAATTACTAATGAGCTTTTAGATGAAATTCACATAACCAATTTTTTCTATAAATTAGATTTAAGGGCGAGTTTTCATCAAATTCGGGTGTAACATTAAGATATTTTAAAGATAAGTTTTTATAGACATGAGAGACATTATGAATTTGTTACAATGTCGTTTGGACTTAATAATTCTCCTATAATCTTTCAAAGCCTTATGAATGACCTCTTTCACCAATATCTTCAAAAGTTTATTTTGGTAATCGTTGGCAATATTCTCGTGTATTCAAAGGCATGGGATGCTCACATCTTTAAATTGTTTTCACCATATTAGTTACTAACCAATTATCGGTTAAAGAAGTATAGAACTATTTAAAGAATTTAGGTTGCTCTTTATAGGGGAGGCGAATAAGAAGATGTTTTAATATCTTCTAAAATTCTTCCTTTTTTTTCCTACCCAAACTTCTCAAAACTTGGTATTTACGTTGATGTTAGGCGTAATTTATTTATGTAAACTCTAAAACTTATAAACACAAATTAAAACTAATTACTTACATTAATTACTTTATAATTTCAAAATTATTATTTGCATTGATTAACAAAATTGAAACTTAAGTTTTTTAGCTTCAATTGGAGTTAAATATTGAAGTTTATTAAAATATAAAGAATGTGTTAATTCATTTTAATTTTTATTATTCATAAAATTTTGATTCAAATTTACAACAATTCTATACTCAATAAAAATGTAACAATGTTAAATTTTTAAATTTTAAAAATAACGAGTGTTTAAAAGTAAATATGATCCTTTTGGTTCTATTCTATTTTTATTTTTAAATTTAGTAAAAGAATTATTTCAATTGAGTTGCTAGTTTATATTTTTAGTTTTATTTTCTTTCTATTTTCATAATTTATAAAATCATAAAATGTGGGATTTGATTTTTTTATTTTTTCATGATCCAATTTTATTATTAACTAAATCCATATTATTTATTTTTAGTAATAGATATTTATGTGGGTTTAGATTTTAATTTTTTGTCACAATCCGATTTTATTATTAAATAAATCCATATTCTTTAATTTTAATAATAGCTATTTATGAACTAAAATTTAAGTAAAGTTATTGAAAACATAAATAATAAGATTATTTTAACAATTAAAAACATATATAAATAAATAAACATTAGTTTAGAAGTAAATTACAATTTTATGTAGTTTTTATTTTTAAAAAACATAGTGAATGAATTATTAATATTTATTAATAAATATTACATAAATGGTTATAATTAATTAATTTTCAAAATTAATTTATCTGTTCAATTGTTCATATTATGTGAGGCAAACATTTAAAAGAGAAAGATTTATCATTTATGATTTATTACATAAATGAGAATTGTATTTGGATAAAAACATTTAAATGAAACTACCGTCTCATTGACCTCATACCAAAGCACATAATCATGCAAAGCTTCATTTCTGAACCTAAACACAACTTTGAACGAGGAAGTCATCTTCTACTTAATGAACATTTTGGTTGATTTACCAATGCAAGAAATAAAGCTATCGGATATTGTCCTATCCTATCCTACGGGTTAGGGTACAACTTTGATTTGCAGATCTAATCCAGCAACGCCAATAGCACACCATTACTCAATACGGTGGGTAGTGAAAAGCGAGTCAATACAGCTACCCATAGCCTTATCTCCAACCTTCTCCCACACACACATAAAACAACTTCAGCTCACCATACACACACAAAAACTCTCTTCTTCTGCCACCAAATTCAATCTGTACACGTCTAAATTTCTAATCTTGATTCATGGGTTTGATCCATTTTTAGCTTTACATTAGTGGGTTTCTCTTTTTTCATCAAATGGGGATGCTGACTCCAGTTCTTTCTTCTACGTCCTCCTCCTCCTCATCTCTCAGTTGTCTCTTCTATTCTTCAACCTCCACTGATCACATCACCAAATTCCCATTACCAAGCAGCGTCAAATTCTTTTCCGTCAAACACAAGCCTCTTGCGATGCGAACATCAGCCTCCGCCGTTTCAATCGAGAAGGAGACCCCGGAGACGGAGCGACCCCCAACATTTCTCCGTCAGGACTCTGAAAATGGCGCCGAAGATGTGAGGGCCAGGTTTGAGAAGATGATAAGAGACGTTCAGGATAGCGTATGTGAGGCCATTGAGGCAGTTGATAAAGGGTCTAAGTTCAAGGAGGATGTTTGGTCAAGACCTGGTGGCGGTGGAGGTATTAGCAGGGTTTTGCAAGACGGGGACGTTTGGGAGAAGGCTGGTGTTAACGTCTCGGTCGTCTACGGTGTTATGCCTCCTGAGGCTTACCGTGCTGCCAAGGCTGCTTCCGGCGATCAGAAGCCTGGTCCCGTCCCGTTCTTTGCAGCTGGGATCAGCTCTGTAATTTCTTTTTTCTTACTATTCATTTTCCTAAGTATCTTTTACATTGTGAACAATCATAAGAAGTTTGCCCTTATGTTGTTTCTTAGGTGCTGCATCCTAAGAATCCTTTTGCACCAACGCTGCATTTCAATTATAGGTACTTTGAGACTGATGCTCCCAAAGGTATATTTTCAAATCGCTTTTTACTTCTTATAAGCTACAATGCAGAAGGCATATGATTATTTCATATGATATTGACTAGCTTGACACTTTCACTCGATCTCGCAATTTATGAACTATTACTATTGGTTGTGTTTTCTTCACGGCCATCTTGTGAAGCGTAAGCTAGCTTATAAATATTGATACATGTGCTATTTTTATTTATGGAAACATATATTGGTTTTCCTGCCTGTCTGCTGGACTTTAGATGTATATTAGAACTAAATTGACCATCCAAACCTGCAACGAGGATACTGCGTCTATAATAATAACTTCAAACTAATACTCTAGCATCTTTAAAAGATGTATAATTTTTGTTAATGATTCTTCCAGTTAAGTGTGTATGCTGTGACCTCTAAACGCATATATCATTGCTCAAGTGTGTATGTTGTATCCTCTAGACACATATATCATTGCTTGCTATGTTCTTTTGATCTGTTAGTCTTTTCTTTGTGACTCTAGTGAATGATAATATTTACATTTCTAAAGGGCCATCTAAGCTTTCTTTGTAAGAGTTATTAAACAATTATATAAACTTTCTTATTTTCTAGCGGTTGGCTACTATATCAAAAGTATATAATCCTTTAGCTGCTTATATCACAGAATGAGTAACATCATAAAAGATTATCTCTAAAAGAAGTTATGTTCATACTAACTCCATTCAATCATTTTTGTGCTTCTATGGCTTGAAAAAGGAGTATTTGAATGTAAATTATTGTCATTGTGATATCCAGATTCTCCTGGAGCGCCTAGGCAATGGTGGTTTGGTGGTGGGACCGATTTCACTCCTGCTTACATCTTCGAGGATGATGTGAAGCATTTCCATTCGGTAAATACTGATAATATCTTTATTTCAAACATGGATTTTGTTTATTGTCATGTGTAACACAAACAGAGAGAGAGTAGGGTGATGGAGGATAAAATCACCATTTTATAAGAATTTCTCCTGATAGTTGATATGTTAAAGAAAATTCCATGCTTCTAACGTTTGATTTGTTCATTATACAATCATTTGGTTAGTTTAAGGGGGAAAAAATGAAAATAAAAGTCTGAAAGTGCTTTCGCACTACTGTGCGTTGGTGGCTTTCTTTAAAATATTGTGAAATCATTTACTCCTTCTAATCCAAATTTGTTTGTTTTGCAGATTCAAAAGCGAGCTTGTGACAAGTTTGATTCTTCTTTTTATCCCCGGTTTAAAAAATGGTGTGATGACTATTTCTATATTAAGGTATGCTTTTTATTAAGTACCGGAAAATATTAATGAAACAAAGGAAGAATGGACAAGGTGTTCTTGTTAGACATGGTATTATACATAAAGGACTATGCATTAAAATTTTCAATTTGGAATTATATCATGGCGACATATATTTGTTTGCATGTTTACCTGGTATTTCAACCGAAGAAAACTCAATCTTAGGGGCAGAAAAAACTTGTGCCAGCTGATGCTTTATGTGTTTCTCAGTTTCTTCTTTTGATTTATTCATGGTTTTCATTGCAAAGGCATTGAATATGATTGTTCAATTACAAATGAGCGTAAGAGGGATAACAATCAGTTGTCAAAAGCTAATTGATGCCCTACATAGTTTGTATGTAACTGGAGTTGACATGGTTGACCTAGTTTCTTGTTAATTTTATTAAATACATTTGTTAGTCTTCTTTGGGTTGAGCATTTCTTCTTGTTTCAACTAGATTCTGATTAGGTATCAGACCACTAAGCATGTTACATTGTTTTTCTGACATTTAAACTGCACATATACTTGTGAAATTCCAAACAAGGTACTGTTAAACTAACTTATCTGAACACTTGGCTGATTGAGTAATCTAAAATGGCATAGGATGGACTTGGTCTTGCTATGCTGACTTTTTTTCTTTTTTCCTTTGGGAACCTTATCTACTGATAACTTCAATCAGGATTAAACCTTAAAATATCCTTTGCTAAACTCACAAGTTATATTATCTACATAAGAGTTGATTTCTTGTTTCTAGTAAAAGGTTTGCTCATTGATGCTAACCAGAGTGTATAAATGTACTTTTCAAGCATTTTTTATGAAAGGGAATAGTGGATTGAACGAAGATTTACTCAATCCATCCTTTAATGATTGTCTTGATGTTGCCGGTGTTGTGCAAAATCTGTAGCTATTTGATCTTGGAACTCTGTTGACTTTTAATGCTTTTTGCAGCATCGAGGTGAGAGACGAGGACTTGGAGGAATATTTTTCGATGATCTAAATGATTATGAACAGGAGATGCTTCTTTCATTTGCCACTGGTATTTGCTCCATGATACTGGTGTTTCTTTTTGGTTACATGCAAAGCTCCAAGTTCAAATGGTTACTAATTTGCCTGCATGCATAAAATTTGTTGCATTGTAGAGTGTGCAAACTCTGTGATACCTGCATACATTCCCATCATAGAGAGAAGGAAAGATACACCTTTTAACGATAAGCACAAAGCATGGCAGCAGTTGCGTCGGGGGCGCTATGTGGAATTCAACTTGGTAACAAAATGAGCAGTCATCTTTGAATAATCGAAACAGATAATTAATAAGTCATGGCATTTTGGTTTTGAAATACGCTGGCTCTTATCATTTTTCTTTTTTCAATGCAAGGTGTATGATCGTGGCACAACATTTGGGCTGAAAACGGGGGGTCGAATTGAAAGTATTCTTGTTTCTTTGCCATTAACTGCACGATGGGAATATGACCATGTAGGTTCACAATAACACTGCACAAGAATACTCGTGCTAAATTAATGTATAGAAAGTGGTGATCTAACAGTGGGAGATTGTTTTCTTGCTTCCAATGCAGAAACCTGAAGAGGGAAGCGAAGAGTGGAAGTTGTTGGATGCCTGCATGAATCCCAAAGAATGGATTTAATGCCATTGAAACTGATTTCCTTATTTTGTATCAACCTCTGTATTTCGTATGCTCATTGCATATTGTTTGACAAGTCTTTTGTAGTTGGGAGTTACAAGTCTGTACGTAGTCTGTTGTGATCTATGACCGGCAACTGCGGATGAGATTCTTTGTTGTAAATCCTGTGTAGTCAGACACTAGTCTTTTGTAATTGTTTGATGGTAAAAGCATCGTGCTACATAATATTACTCATGAACGTTGTCATTACTAACCGTGAGTGATAACACTCCATAGCCGAGAGGCAACTGCAGAAATTTGAGGATGCTTGTTTTCAGACCTAACAAACATGGTTGAAATAATATTCTTCAATATCTTATGCCTATTATCTTCAAAAGTTGCCAAGGACAATTTGCTATAGTTGGCAATACGACACAATCTTGAAGGAAGAAGAGGCACAAAACTAGCATACATACAACAAAACAAAGTTCAACCCGCCGGCTGTCTTGACAACGGCAAATAAACACTTAGATGTATAACCTAATAAAAATGTATAATTACATCTGTGTCAGGTGCTAGTAATACATGTGTAATTGGGTACAATTATTACTCCTCCCCTTTGTGTTCAACATGTAAGTGAATGAAACAACTCTATGAGCTGTATACAATAAAAATCTTGAGGTAAATTAGTGTCAAAGTTCGCTGCTTCAATGGTTTCAGTCAAGATTTCTTGCAACAAGTAAGCACGCAGTCATCCAGAAACTGACTGAGCTGAGTAGTATAGAGTTTTGGGTCATTTCTAAAATGATCGACATGAGGCGTGGACACGAAGTTGCAAGCCCTCACCTCAAGTCCAGCCTTCCGCTGTTCACTGATGAATGATTCCACTGATCCAGCAGGAATGACTCTATCAGCGGTGCTATAAATATATAGCTGTGGACAACTTGGTTGCCTTGATGATAAAACGTTTAGCACATCAGAAAGCCGCCTGAAATGTGTAAACGTAACCAAATCTTCAGTTAAAAATCGAAATACCGCTAACAATTATGCTAATGACACGAAGGATATATCCAAGTTTTGCTTTGGTGTTGCTCCATCAACATTAGGTATACATTACCTATTCACAGTAGGAAGATTCAATATGACTTCAAAGAACTTCTTAAGGACGACTAGCAAAGCTGCTTCAGTTACTGCAGGTTTAGGTTCCACGGTTGTTCTGGTGCCAAGCGATAGTTCCACATTGGAGTCAACCGATTTCACATGCACCTTTGTAGCAACACTATTCTTTTTCAGAAAAGCAGCACTGAAACCTGAAGCCCAGACCTGACAAATGGCATCACGGTCATTAGAATTAGAAAGCCCGAAGAAAATAGAATCAAGGGGGAAAAAACCTATACATCATCAGCTAACAATAATAAGCAACAACATTATCAATTAAAGCAAAAATAGTCATCAAATACTATCTTCATAGTAAAATGGTGCGTTACATGTCAAATTCCGCAGATGTTGGCTAGATGGCAACAGGGTATTTTTCAAATTAAAGCTTAGCCAAATAATGAAAGCAAGTTCAGAATCAATGATCTAGTGACACATAAAGCTCAATACCTGAATGAATCAATCTATATAGATGACGCCTGGATCAAAAACCTGGTAAATCTAAGACTTAAACATTTCTATGCCAGCTGTCAACCATAAAACTTGGACGAGTTATGTGAGCTCTAAGAAAATGTGGAAGGGGCGCTTCAGATGGTTTGATCACATTCTACGTTGGTCTTTGGATATCCCTAATTATAGGAATGTTGAAATATAAATTTGAAAAGAAGAAAAAGAGAAGATGGGGGATAATGTTCCAAGTTAACTTCCAACAATTAGTTTCAAATCAATGAATAGACATATTTTATGCACAAGTTATTGATCCAGTAGACAATATCTTAACCCTTCTTAATAATTTTTATGTTATTACCTGAGGGTCAGGAGCAGCAACAGGTGCAGAATCCACTATGCAACCTTTGATACTTCCCACTAAAGAAGGATCCTGCTGCTGGAGCTTCTCCAGTATAACTCCATATCTGTGACAATCATAAATGGGACCACATATCAACGTACAATCTACTTACAAAAAACAGATAAGAAAGCTTGCTGTTCTCGCTGCGTCTAAATAATATTTATTCGAGTAACAGGGAGAGATATAGCGAGGTAGAGATAGCAAGGAAACTTACGTTAACCATCCAGTGTTGCTGAAAGTGTGAAAAACCAATTTCTTTCCGTGCTCTTCTTCCATCCAATCGGCCAAATGGTTTACAAGCAATTCTATGTCTTGCTCAGCTTTCCCACCAACTTGGTAACTAAGAATCTCGGCAATTGGAAAAGTAAAGGTAATGGCATGAAACCCTCTTGAGTTATACCATTCAGCATATTTCTTTAGATGTTTCTGCTTCGATCCTAGCCATCCTAGTAAAACCACTACAGTCCTAGACTTTTCCGACGAACAATTAGAGGCGCCACTAATGTCAATTGCATTTGGCTCAGGTAGATGCCATCTGTACAACACATCTGGTGAAGAAGCCGCAATATTTTGCTTA
>JANSVA010000216.1:7111654-7130186 GCA_025504915.1 Erythroxylum reticulatum | reverse complement strand
TATTAAATGCTATTTATTTATTTCTATTTCTTATGAGTCATTCTTAAGCAGTCTCTCTACTAGCTAAGGGTAAGACTGCATATACTAGTCCTCCCCAGACCTCACATTTAGTAAGTTGTTTGATTATCGTAATAGGGGTTTTTGTGCTTATGGTGAGTGTTATAATTGGTTCAAAAGTTATACCACAAAAGGAGTATTTTAAATATTCATGATCTGTCATCTAGAATAATAGAGAGATTGATGAAGACGTAGTTCATCGAATCAGATTATGATGGCTTAAATGAAGAAGTGCATCATGAGTTTTATGTGACAAGAAGATACCACTCAAGCTTAAAGGTGAATTTTATTGTTGTTGTTGTTGTTATTATATTATTATTGTTATTGTTATTATCATTATTATTATTAAGTTTATTAGTTATTTCATATTTTATTTATTAAGTATTTATTTTACTTTATTTTTATTTTATTTTTTCATGTGTGTAATTCATAAAGAACCTCTCTACTAGTTAGAGATAAGGCTACAACTACTAGGCCTCTTAATACTCCACGTTTAAGTGAAATTCTTACTGAATTGTTGTTGATATTACTATTATGGGTAAATGGAACTAAATTATAGTATTTTGTTTAAAACTTGAATTATGATGAATGAAAAATCCTCATTTGAACTACATTGTAATATATTGTCCTTTGTTTTTATTGTTTTGTTATTCATGAAGATGCCTTAATGATGCCTAATTAATAGTTGTAAAAATCATCAACAAGTATATACAGAAGTAATTATATCACAATAAATAATTGGAACAATATATATGTAAATAATTAGACCACAACATCTATCCATCCATATACAAAAGTTATTGGATCTATCCGTCTATATATAAAAGTGATTGGATCTAATAACTAAAGTTTCAACAATACATATACAACATTAATTTATAGTCTAGGAATCAACCATAATTGCTTCCCTTATTTGCACTTGACTGAGAAGGTTGATCGTGTACTAGTTGATTCATTGATGCTCTCCTCCTCATTGCTTGGGTTTGTAATTGTTAGGAAGTGATGCTAGGTTGTCCTTTGAACCTTAGACCTCTTGGTTCAAAAGACTACTTGAATGAATGTGGATCAACTTCTTTATACTTCTGTTTACTACTATGCAAAGAGCTAGCAACCTACAAACACACAAGTCGTTAACAATATTCATTTGTGAAAGTTATCAATAATGTGATGAATGGTCATATTCTCACAACATTGTTATGTTGGCTCGGTACGACATATGCTCAACTTGTGAAGAGACCACAGAGATGACCTAATAAATATAACATAAATATTATTGTTTGTTTGATAATCAAAGAATGACATAAATATTATTAGATATATGAAGCAATACATATTAATCAAAATAAGGTTTGATAATCAAATAATGTTTTATACTTGTGGAGATCCCTAAACAAGTTTAGTTGATCCTTCATACTTAAATTTTTTAGTATTGTGGCCAGAATTGTCACATTCTTTACATTTTTTGTACTTGACCTTTTCAAGTCAATTTGTTTCGATTTTTCAACTTATTAGGGTCATTTACTCATCTCCTTCTACCTATTTTAGGTGTTCCTAGCATAACTCTTTTAGGTGGAGGGTTTATTACTTATGTATCAACAATAGGCTAGAAAATTGCACCTCTAATAGGTTGACAATACATGTTATACAATACGAGAAATTTGGACTTCTTATAGCAATCATCTACAAATGCCTCTGGCCATCTCTCGGAATGGTGAACAACACTTATAGCATGCTTATAAGGATATCCATAAAGCTCCTATGCTTGACAACTATATGATTGATGTCTACCAATCCTTATAATATGCTTGTCTTCACCCTTTGATACTTCATATGCTTCATCATAATTCAAAACTATTCTCCACTGCATTGCATATTTCTTATTCTTCTTTAACTTCTTCATAATCCTTAGTGCAACATCTAACTTCAAACTAAGCACACATTCTCTTCTATCCACACGCCTTTTCATCACCATGATTCTAATGGTTTCAAGCATGAATAACTAGCCTCTCTCTTGCTGGCAAGATCCATCCATTAAAAGTTTCACTCATATTGTTATTGAAAATCAAGCATTTCGATTCAAAAGATTGGTAACATCTTGCCCACCTCTCCTTATGATATTCAAGTAATGATGATGCACATCTAGGTTTTATTTTATCTAGTTTTTTAAGCTGCGCATTGAAATCTTCAATATAAGTTGACCATGCACAATTCCATAACTACTTCAGCAAATCATTTCCTTTTCAGTTCATATGCCAATTGTGGTATATATGTTTAGCACACATTCAATGAGTGGTATATGATAATGTATCTTCCACAACCTTAATCAATCCCTATAACAATAGAAAAGATTAAGTTAATATAAAATTTGTATAACAATAAACTATAGATAAATGAAGATACACTTTGCATATTCGATAAAATTGTATACACTTCACTACTATCTAATTCTAAGTCAAAAGCCAACAAATTCATAAACCAAGTACAAGAATCAAGATTATCTACCTCCATAATAGCCTAAACCAATGGATACATCCCTCCATCACCATCCCCTCAAACTGCATTCGTTAGTTAGCTTTGGAATTTTGTCTTTAGAAAGCAACCATCAATACCAAAAGTTGGTCTCAAATGCCTTCATTCTCTTTTTAAAACATCAAAGAAAACGTATTTTAAACTACACAAAAGAGATAAAGAAGTATGAATAAATGAATAAATATCATAAATATAGTTGTCAATGATATGTATAAATTTAATTTTTGATACCTGTAAGAAACATGTTTCTTCATTCCTTACCAGCTGTAACTCTACTATTGATCATAGATCATTAATCCTCAAATTATATACGTATCCTTCTAGTTTGACATATTTATTCACATAATCAATTACTCTTTCTTTTCTTAATCTCTTCTTTGCTGCTCTATACATACTTGAGTTAACAAATATATTCAATTTTTCTCTGCATTCTTCAACCATCTTCGCTGCCGAGATAATAGGCTTCTCAAGTATTCTTTCCTTAAAATTTAGGTTTGTTGGTAGTAAAACAATTATGGTCAGATTGTATGTCTTCACTTTAAAGCACTGCTTATTCTCGTCATAACCAATATATAAAACTTTCACTTTTTTAAACTTAACATTGTATCATGTTCATATTGTGTAATCTATAACAAATCTCTAAATTTTTTAGTTGATCCAAACTCCATCCCCAATCTCCAATATGTTGCCACATCAGATAAATTATGCTTAATACTAGTACTAGGTCTTTGCAATGGTTCATGAGGCTCTTCTCTACGTGGATATTCATCACTATTAATAAAACTACCATAATCAGTTGAGTCAATTTCAACTATTTGGTTGCCATAAGGAATGTCAACTTATATAAAACCTTCATTCTGGTTTCTATCATGATCATCCAGCTTTTCATCAAATCCTACATCAACTCCTTCACTAACTTCTTTACTAAATCCTTCGTCAACTTTTTCACCAACTTCTTCATTGACTCCTACACCAACTCCTTTGTTAACTTTTTCTTAAACTCCTTCACTAACTCTTACACCAACTCCTTCTTCAACACCTACACCTACTCCTTCATCAACTCCTTCAATAACTCCTACACCAACTCCACAACTTCCCTCTTCACCTTGCTATCTCCATCTTCTCTTTCAGTTATAGGGGATATCTCAGGTGCAAAGATTAGGGTGTCTAATAAATGAGTTACATAAACATCAATCATTTGGTAGATTTTCTTAAGGTCAGTGACCCTTATACAACTTTGATTTGATTCAATCAATCTCAATGGCTCACTAAATAGAAAATCGAGTACACTGTAATAGGCCTTATGTGCTTGAAGGTATCCTAGCGTCTTTCCCATCTCATATATTTGCCTGTAGCTAACATAATTAAGGTTTAATATATCAAAAACACTTGTTTGCTCGTCAACATATTTCAACTCTAATTCTACGACGAACTTTCCACCATAAAATAACCTTATACTACTAAATTAGGTCATCAGACACCTGTTCATAATTAAGGGGAAATAATTAGCCAAATCAAAAGGAATATTCACTTGAATGTAGCCAAATTATTAACACCATAGATTCAACTTAAAAGAAAGTAGATTACATAGTTGTTGTCAACTTTTTATAATTCACGCATCTAAAATTATACCCAAACATATGCATTTAAAAGGTAAATATCAGCACATTGATCTTCTATTTTATCGTAAATCATTTGAATACTACTTTATTCTACTAATTCTTATAATGAATGATATTTGGCATGGATATGCTTATTTCTACCATGGACAACTAAAATTTTGGACATCTTGATTGCAAAACAACTGTCATAAAACATCTCAATTCCGTCCTTCTATTTAAACTTCAATTATTCAATAATCATTCTTATCTAGATTGCTTGAAAAGCTCTAGATGGTACTACTAACTACTTAACTTCTATGGATGAGAAAGTGAAAATGGTTGTATTTTAGAGCTCCAAGTTAAAATCCAAAAACTAAGAGAAAAGACATAACCTGTCAACTTACGAGGAACACCTTTTCTATAAACTAAAACATTGACCATTATACTTTTAAGATGTCTTAATATCCTCTTTACTATTAAGAGGTGTTGATGCTTTAGTTTCTTCACATACCTACTAAGTAAGCTTATACTATGTATAATGTCTGGTCTAATAGCTGTCACATACATCAAGTTGCTAATTATTTGCTTATATAATGTGCTATTTACAAGTTGCCCTCTAGGATCCTTGACTAATTTACGACTTTTCTCTACTGGTGTAGCTACTGAATTGCAATCTCCCACTTTGAACACATTAAGAATCTCAAGTACATACTTCTTTTACACACAAAAAATTCATCATCAATTTGCTACTATATCAAACTTTAAGAGTTTGTTTTAGTCCATATAATATTTTCTTAAGTCTAAAGAAATTGTGTTTATGATCTGACTTTATAAATCCAAGAAGGTTGCTTAATAAATACATGTTTTTGTAGTTAACCAAGATGAAAGTTGATTTTACATCTAGTTGATGCATAAGCCATGTATTCTGGGTTGTTAAAGCCTCCACCATTCATTGATTCTCATTATATTAAGCCTCGACACTAAAGCCAATAATTCAATATAATTTACTTATATTTCTACTTGTAACTCTTAATAATTAATCAAGCTTTTTGTATTTATCTACTTTGGTTTTATAAACTCGTTCCACTCCAATGACGTTTCTCCTCTAGGTACATTAACAAGCTCCATGTGTTGTTCTTTTATATAGATTTTATCTCCTCTAACTTATAACTTTTACAGTCATAATTAACTTTGCAAATTAATGTTTAATAATTAGTTAGTTTGTTGTAATTTGATGTTCAAAGGAAATTTAATTTCTTATAACTCTGTTACTTTTATCTTTACCAACGTATTCACCGCCAATAAGAAATCTTAGCAACTAAATCAAATAATAGAGGACCACAACATACATGGAATAACTCAACCAGCATTTCAAGCTTAGATAGAAAATATGGAACCACAACATACAATAAACATAAACAAACAACCAAATGAAAGAATCATCAAATCAATAAGGAATAAGGGCCAGCAACATATAATAAACATAAATTAAAATCCAAACAAAATAATGGACCAACCATGATGTATTTTCTCTATCTTTTTCCCTGAAATACTACAGAGGTGTGTAGGAGGCAATTGAATGTGCAACTATGATTGGGCCTATTGTTGTTGCGACTGCACTAGCGAAAGAGTGTGTAAGTTTCTGCGAATGTTTGAGTGAAGTGTAGGAGAGTTAGGGATTTGGTTCTTCAATCGTTTGAAGAGTTAGGGATTTAGGAATTTTGTAATTTAGGGATAAAATAGTGAGAATTCGTGATTGAATAGAATTGGTGTATGATTTGAAATAATGAGTATTGAAGGTTAAACGGTTAGTTTTGAAGTTATAGGACCCACTTTCATTTAAAAATAAAAATGCCACATTAGCAAGTATTGGGTCCTACTAATGTGTAAAAAAATTTTAAAAAAAAATCTACGTCCTATATGAAGTGACATTTAACTAACAAAGGGTAATTCCCATTAAATTTTCCATCCTCATAGGGTCTATTTTGAACATTTTATAAACGTTAGGCTCAAATTGAATGCTCCAAAATGTTAAGGTTCATCTTATATTATGGTGTAAACATTATGATTTAAAATACACTTTTGGCCTTTGATATTGAGGTATGTTGTCCCTTCCACTCACTCATTATATTACTTTTAAAAGGTGTATGACTTACTTATATATATCGAATGATGATCTTTTTAGTTTATATACATGACATTTTATAAATAAAGGGTATAACTTGTACTTAGAGATGGAATTCCTATTTTTCACTAAAGATGTTGCTATTTTTAAATACAACATAGTAATTTTGTTACATAGGAGTGGTATTGAATGTACTAACTTATAAGATAATTTCTATTGAGGCATTCTGATAAGTGATGGTATTTTTAATACACAGGAATGGTATAGAATGTATGGTGGTTGTATATGATATTCTATAATGAGTGTTGATATTAAGGCATTCTAATTTCTTTAATGAGTATTGCACATGTATTGAGGCATTGTAATTTTTGTATATTTTTTATATATACGAGTGGTATTGAATGTATGAAGGTTGTATACAGTATTATTTATACTCAGTGATGGTATTCTTATATTAAAGTGAAGGTGTGACTTATGTGATATAAGTGGTGGTATTTTTTGTATATGCAATTGGTATTGGATGTACAGAGTTCTACTATGGTTTTAATTAAGGCATGATATTCTCATATTAAACTAAAGGTGTGACTTATCTTTTACGACTAGTGACATTCCTTATACATAGGCGTGGTATTGGATATATGGAGTTCTATTATAGTTTTCATTGAGGCATAGTATTCTTTATACTCATTGATGATATTCTCGTATTAAAGTAAATGTGTTACTTATTTAGTATAGGTGGTTATACTTTTTGCACATAAGCATGGTATTAGATGTATAAAGTCTTGGTATAGTTTGTATTGAGTTATGGTATTTTTTTTTAGCCAGTGGTGGTATTCTCATATTAAAGTGAATATATGACTTATCTATTAAGGGTATTAGTGTTTTTTTATCAACATTTTAAAAACTAAATTAGATTAGTCGGTTTGACTGAAAATAGTATGAATCTGCTGGTTATTCTGTTAGGTTTCATTTAATAACATGTTTATATAAAAATCGATCGGTTTATCAGTGAACCGGTCAAAGTCAGTTGATACTTCAACCATCCTTGCTTTTACTCTTTACCGTCTTCTCTTCTCATTTCTCATTGTTTCCTTTTTTGGAAATCGCTAATCCCTCCATAACCCACAAACAAAATTTACTACCTTCACTTAGCAGAAGCAATATATGTAACTAATCATGAATCCCTAGGAACCAGCCAATAACACACATCATGACAACATAAATATGGCCACTAATTACTGTTTTAAGTACAAATATTTGCAATAATAGACATAACTGTGACCATCTTTGCTGTATGATTGAGGAACAGGGGGTGCTCCAAGAGAGATTAAATACTCGACAGATGAGGAGAAAGAGGTCTGAACAAACAAAATACCAAAGGGGAAAAGAGAAATCTAAAAGAAGAAGAGATTACATGAATATGTAACATCATGACTCTCAAAGCGATTCTTGGAAGATCTTAGGAGAAAGGCATGAAAGAAGATGAGATGAGTTTGGGAAGAAACAGTAACGAAACAAACTCTAGAATAAATCAAGTTTCTTTTTTAATCATACATGTGTTTAGAATTCAGAGCATCACCTTTAACTTTGCATGGCTGAGATGATTCTCTCTTTGCTAAATCGGATGCTCCTGAATTTTCCATGTGTACAACTCATCGATGACTAACAATCTTCATTCGTGGCCTTGAGCACTGACCAATTAGAGCTTACACAATTACATTACTTAAATGCATTTGAACATATAGCATCAGTGTGGTCCTTTTTATTCTTAGTAATGGATGACTTACTCTATACATGGCTAATGGTATATGCCAATCTAAAGTCACCACTTGGATGGTTAGATGATTTATTTTTATCCTAATTGTTTCAGCATTGTTTTTCCCTCTTTCATCTCGCGTTTTCCTCATTGCAGCACTGTTTTCATAATGTTCACCGGGACATCGTTTCGGAGTTCATTGTTGTTGTGTTTTGCGCTATTGCTCTTGCTGTTTCAACTTTGCATGCCGTAAACTCTCTTCCTTATTTCTTAATTTTTGGTTCAATTATTTTAACTAAAATGATTTCCTTATTCTCTTTGAAATTTGGTGCCTTCGTTTATATGTTTGAGTTAAGAACAACCCTTTTTCTTCTTTTATTTATAAATTAGTTTGTTGATGATCATATTGGATATCTTAAATAAAAAGATGAATATTTATTGTTATTTTAAGTTTTATATTAGACTCATATTTATTTATTATTAGTTAATTATATAATAATAGATATTAGTGTATTTTTATTTCAATAAAAATATTTTATTTTTGCTTACTCTTATACTTTTTACGCCTTATTTATTATATACCGGTTTAATAGATGTTTAAAAACGATTGAACCTTTAAACCTTAAACTTTTTCTTTGACCGGTTTGATGTATAGTCCGGTTTTTAAAACATTGATGTTTTATACATAGGCATAGTATTAGATGTATGAAATAGTGTTATAGTTTTTATTGATATATAATATTCTTTATACTTTGTGATGATATTCTCATATTAAAATGAAGTTGTGACTAATCTGTTATGGGTATGATATTATTTAGCTAAATGTGTGATTTGCACCTCAACGTTTCATAAAAAGTTTAAATGAGTTCCTGTCATTATTTCTTGTACCACTTTACACCCTAACGTTACTAAAAACATACTTGTTACACCTTAGCGTTATTAAAATAGTACTCGTTACATCTTGAAATTGAAAGTGATAATAGAGATAAAGATAGAGGCCTATTTAGATCTTTTTTTGAAACATTAAGATGAAATTTACACATTTAAAAAGTGTTTAAAAAAGTTATTTTAAAGATCACATCAATGCCTGGTAGATCCAAATTGCCTAATTGTGACATAAGATAAGCTAAATTTACTGACTTATATGCTAAAAGTTGCCAAAATTTTAACTCAATTAGGATTTAGGGTGCTATTAGTACTATTTTGAAAATATTTGAACTTTTTGTGATATTTTTTATATATAGCTGTGATATTAGTGGCATAGAGTTCTTGTGTAACTTTATTGAGATATGGAATTTTTTATACCTAGTGATGATATTCTCATGTTAAAATAAAGGTGCGACTTATTTGTTACGGGTGGTGGTATTATTTGTAAATAGGTGTGGTATTGGTTTATATTTGATAGGTTTTACTTAAATAGTGTTTATAGATTCTCAATCAAGCTTTCTAAAGTTCATATAAGATCATTTATTAAAGACCAAGTTTCCAAACTCAATCTTAAAGTTGAAGGTAATGTAAGTCGGTACTTTATCTTTATCGTCTTCCATTGTAAGCTTAAGTGTGATGCATCAATGTCAAAAACAATGGTGACTTTGAATATCAACCGAAATGAAAATAAAATCAGATCTAATAAAAATAATTTTGTTATTTTCAAAACTAATTATCGCAAATGGAAAAAATACAAAATTTGTTTTTTTTAAACTGTCGTGAATTTTTTTTAACTTTTTAGTAATAAAAAAACATTAAAGATGTCAAGACAAACATATTTTGCAACTTATAACAAGAAATTTGGAAAAAGATGAAATACGATGAATAAGAAGAAAAATTTCTCAAAAAAGATCATTCAATATTGTAATATTATTATTTATCATTTTGTATATGAAAATTAATCATTTTTCCTTTATAATATATTTTAATTTAGTATATATGTGATAAGTAAGTGATCGCCAATGATTATGATTACAGGTTCAAAGTAAGATTGTAAATTAACAAGGAGATTATTTATTCGGTATGGTCAATTTTAAAAAACGTACATTGAGGTAAGTAGCAAAAGATGTTCTCAACTATCGGAACACCCCAGCCCATATGGTGCTTGAGGATATTTGAAATATCTTTGTTCTAAGAAGTTTCAAGTCTGTAGGAGGCAGCTAGTATGGAAGCAAGCCTGCTCCATGGTAATACCGTGAATCTCGCTGAGTATGGGAACCCAAGTCAATGAAAGCTAAAAGGCATAAGGTGGCTGATAGTCCAGACAACTCCAAGCGCCTTCCCATTGCCTTCTTCCTCTTCATCATCTACTATAACATTATATGATAGCTAATAAACTTCTCGAGCTTTTGTTTTTATTTATTAATCATGTTATGTTGTATTGTGCATATTATTATCATTAAAGTGTTACGTATAATGAATGTTTCGTTGTTCTGTCAAGGAAGATTTTTTAAGGAACAAAATCCACACTCTTAAGAATGTAAAAAGGGTACTTAAAAATGGTGGCTATAGTTTGATCCTTGTGTTTATTATACACGTGTATTGTTTTTCTATCTGCATTTTGGGTTCATGGTTTGCATGTGCATATAGAAGAAGGTGGCGAGAAACAGTCTATGATAGATGAAGTCAGACTTGTTTAATTGAATTTGTTCTTATTTTGAGACTGTGAAGTATTCCATGAACTGAATGAACTTTTTTGGCCCCTTTTCCCTGTCATTCTGTTAGGAGAAGAAGCCATATGGGCAGAAAGCCGCTGAACTCAAGGCTGAGTACAACAATGCCTGGAAAAAAGTGAGAACATACGAGGATTTAATCCTGAATATAATTTTGATTATGTTTATCAGTTATCTGACTGTTGTTCCTAGGAATTGAAGTGCTTGGATGATGAATGTGTTTTTGTGATTGAGCAAAGTTGATGCGGGTTTGGCCTCGAAGAAGGAAGGTGCCCATGAGCAGGAAAAGCATGTGTAGGTTGATTGCAGCATCTTATTTAGTCCATTACAAGGCATAAGAATACTGAGCGGCAATCAATGTTAACTTTATATTCGTTTCTTCTGCCGTTAGGTTGCCCGCATATGATAAGTTATACTTAGTCAATTGCTTCTGCAACATTGGTATGTTTGTATTATTGACTAAATGATGATTTGTGAGTTTGGCTGAGAAGTATGTGCCTGTAGCTATTGAACAAGTTAAAAAGGGTAAAAAACATTGAACTGGTGATATGGCTTGCTTACCATAAGGTTTCTTTGGGCAACTGAGTCAGTCAGGATCTCGCTGACCTATATTCACTTAATTCTTTGTTCTACAAGGTGGCATTGGTTTGCCACATAAGCAAAGATTGTGCGCGTAAGCAACTGCAGGGAAGATATTGTAAGGTCTTCCTTGTGGTATCTCTCCACATAATCTGTTGGCCCTGAAGTTGGCATGCTTCAGATCTTTGATACCCAACAAAGTAGTTGGGATTTTTCCAGTGAGACCGTTGATGGACAAGTCAATCCATTGCAGTTCCGACAAGAGTCCCAGACTATCTGGGATGCGTCCTGTTATTTGGTTCCTCGAAATGTCAAACCTCTTTAGCTGTTTGAGGCTTGAGATTGAGCTGGGAATATGCCCTGTTATCTTGTTGCTTCCTATGTTGAGCACGTTTAAGCTAAACCCTTCAATGAATTCTGGAATTGCACCCGAAATTTGATTTTGTGAAACATCTAATTCCTCCAAATGGCTGCTCCTATTGTTTAGAATCCTGGAAATAAGTCCCGTGATCTGGTTTTTTTGAAGATCAAGAACAACAATCCAATCTGGTAATCTGATTTCTTGAATATCAAACCTCAATTGGTTGTTGGAGAGCTTCAGCGTCTTCAAGTTAGACATGTTGCCGAGGAAACCAGACACGCCACCTGTTAGAAAGTTGTCTGACAGGTCTAGAGTGTCCAAAGAATCTGGTCTAGCAAATCTGGGAAGGGTTCCGCGAATTCCGCAATCTGCTAGGTTAACTTCTGAAAATGCTCTGTCTTTGATCCAACTGGGAACCGTCCCTAATGTGAGATTGTTGTAAGACAGGTCTACTGAAATCAGAGATGGAAAGGCTCTACCTTGAAGAACTGGCAAGGGATGAAAGAACCTATTTCTTGACAAATCAAGGTGCCAAAGTTTTGGCAACGTTGAAAGGGACGGGGGAATTGGACCTGTAAGGTTGTTTGAACCAAGAGAAAGATATTCAAGAGACTTGAGTGCACTGATTTGATCTGGAAGCTTTCCCATGAGTTGGTTATTGTCCAAGTACAAATTTTGAAGTTGAGCCAACTTAAACATGGAACTGGGTATTTCTCCTGATAGTCGATTATGGGACAGTTGAAGGAAGTTGAGGTTTGGAGAAGATCCGAACATATCAGGAATTAACCCACTTAAAGAATTGAAGCTAAGATCAAGATTTAGCAAGCTGCGGAAATTTTTGAAACTGTTTGGAATTGGACCTGTTAAGGAATTTCTACTTAAGCCAAGAATTTGGAGATTTGTAAGGTTGCCAAGGCTTGGAGGAATGTTCCCTGAGAGATGGTTGCCAGCCAGAGAGAGGATAACGAGATTGGAGAGATGAGCTAAACCAGAAGGAACGTTCCCTTGAAGAGAATTGTCTTCCAACACTAATGCCTTGAGATGGACCAATTTTGAGAAGCTTTCAGGAATAGGACCCGTAATATGCTTCATTCCAGTAATTTGCAGAGTCTCCAAGTAACACAAACTACTAAGAGAAGGTGACAACTTACCAATCATGTAATAGCTACTGTCTCTTACATCTCCTTGGAACACTAATTGAGTAACCCTCCCGGTATCTGGATTGCATTGAACTCCTTCCCAGTCTCCTGTACAACAATCTGTTCCAACCCATGTATACAGACTATCAGTAGCGTCCTTCTTGATGCTGGCTTTAAACGCAAGCAGCGCTTCCCTATCGGCGTCTGAGCAAATTGCGGAAGCCGAGACGTCAATAATGGAACAAAGCAGCAAAAACTGGAAAACCCACCTCAAAGACTGCATTTTTGGCAACTGGGTATTCGATCAGATGAAGTCTGTTATGAACTTTTCCTAAGAAGATGGGATCTGACAAGAACAATCTTTTTCTAGCATGACTAAAGAGTAACACAACAGAACAGCTAGTAGTTTCTGGTGGTTTGATTCTATTCTGTTCCACTCCTTCGGGTAGACAAGAATGAGTAATGATGATGAAAGAAAGCCATCGAACTTATCTGGTTTCTTTCATTAATTTTCTTTTTTTGTAAGAAAATGAACCACGTTTCTGTTATTTATAGCAAAACCAAAAAGGTTCTAGCAAAGAAGCTCATAATGGGGTGTTTTGATTTCAGATTGAAGAGATTCCCATGCAAATATGTGACCGTTTGATGGCTCACGAGAATCCTAATTTGTAAATTTGAACGTTAGAGCGCACTTTGATTCAAAAACTTACACTAGTCCTTTTATTCAGGTCAAAATGATGAGAGGCACATGCCACGCTGTACTCTACAAATTCCTCGGTGACCTGTTTCTTTGTAATTTGTCTATTCAGAGCTCAGATTTTCTGTAATATTTTAATCCTAAAATAATTTCATTTTATGCATAAAACAATGTTGTTTTAGGATAAAAACAAAAATATCTAATGCCCTGTTAGGGCTGCTTTACCATGACTTTTATCCCTTGGAATTTTAATTAGTTTCAACTTACATCGTAACGACAGTGACCTCAAAAATGGATATTGCAATTTTGACCGTTTTATTTGTTTTGTTTTGAAACTTTTGTTTCTCTTTGGGATCGGAGACAGAAGTAATTATGAAGAGAGTTAACTAAAAATGGTTCGTATTGATTTTTACCACATATATTCCAAAGATTGATTCAATCATTTACTTTCTTGAAGCATAACGGTAATCATTGGCATGAAGACATGAATAGGTGGTCCATGACTCCATTCCCGTTTAAGTTTAATCTGTTGAATAAGTGAAATTTCAAACAAACCGTCATTATTAATTTGAGGGTGAGACTGAGAATGCTCCATGATTTCAATTTTTCAACATTTTGGTTCTTCTATTGACTTTAAACATGTAGATAAAATTAAATGACACCAACTTAAAAGCACATACAATTTCATTTGTTTCGTGACTAGCAGGATCTAGGATGGCATGGAAGCGGACCATTAAGTAAGAAGAGAGTGACAGGCTTAGGGGCCCTTTCACAAATGACAAACCTAATTAACTCTGATTAGAGAGGGGTATGCTAAAATCCTAGTCAAAGTGCACAAATTAATTGGTTGGTGGACCCACGTACAACACGATTTTGTTGACTAAACGTTGAAAGAATTATGTCATGGCTAAACTGACGGCTAGGATTGATTGGCAGTCAGTGAGGAATGAGCTGGATTGAACAGTGAAGTCTATAGCTCGTGGTGGGCTGTCTCGCCCAAACGTAGCTCTTACTCTGTACCACTGAATGAACACAATCCCCCACTCTGCCCCTTCCCTTTTCATATCTATTCCATAAATGAGGTGATAGTTGAATCATGTAAATATGTAGCTATATACCAAAGAGCAGTCGTATTAAATTGACAAGGAAACCACTTTTCTGTGTGTGTGTGGCCAAAAAGTCACATCCAAACCTTGAAGTAGCAAGTTGCTATTAATTGATAATAGTAATGTGATTGATTGAGGCGTAGGAGAACAAATGATTATGAAAATAAAAAAAGAGTTGATTCATGATTGATATCAACACCCAATTGTCAAAGGGAATGAAAGAGACAACCAAATTACAGCATGGACGGAATAAAATAGAACGAAAACACCAGGAAGATGCAGACGTTGTGGCCCTCAGCGCCAATTTGGCTATCAAGCCAACCCAAACGAATTGACACTGTTTTTATAGTTTAATCAGATCATATCAAATTTATGACCTTCGATACCTGACACAAGTTTTTCTGAAAAAACTTGAATATTTTGAAATAGTTTAATTGATAATATAATTTTATATAATATTATTTAACTTTTTAAATATATTTTAATATTTATTTTTGATACTACTTTTACTTATGTTATAATCAATATAAAAGATTTGGTTATCTATATTTTTATTCATATTTTATATGGTTTAAAATTATATAATAATTAATATATTATGATTTGCATATTGTTTAATATACTTTAAATAATATTTATATGCATAAATAATTTTTGTTACAAAATAAAATATATTAAAATTAAAAGTACTTTTTACTTTTATGTTGTCAAACGGTCTATTGTATGAAGCTCTTTCAAAAAGTTCTTTTTTTAAATAATAGACAAACAGTTAACTGGCTTTTTAGAAAAATTCTAATACAAATTCTATTATAAAAATCTAATGACAAAAGCTTTGCTAGAATAAGCCATCAAACCATAAGCTAAATCCATAAATATACTCCTTTTCAGTTTCCACTAACATACATGGTAAACATACACTAACATAATGGGCTAAAAAAAAAAAAGCTAATCCATATTATTTAGAACCAAAAAAACATTAAAGAATTCACTGAACCCAATAGTAGAAAGAGTTGTAAATTTTAAGATAAAATTTGAATAAACAATAAAAGCACAAGTAGAAGAGTTCTAATGGCCAAAATTATATTTCATAAGTGTACCTAAAAGTTTAATCTCCAAAAGGTAATCC
The DNA here is from genome assembly GCA_025504915.1 of Erythroxylum reticulatum. Classification (NCBI taxonomy): domain Eukaryota; kingdom Viridiplantae; phylum Streptophyta; class Magnoliopsida; order Malpighiales; family Erythroxylaceae; genus Erythroxylum; species Erythroxylum reticulatum. The sequence goes on along the minus strand of JANSVA010000216.1, from coordinate 7,114,450 downwards.
TACATTGCCTGCAAGAAGTAATTCATAGGACTTGAATTTTTCTATTCCCCTCACATCTGTCCTAGTTCTACTATAAAAAATAGAAAAGCAACACCATACAAGTACTTGCTTGGTCACAGTAAAACAAAAGTATTTCAATAGAGAATATACCAAGTGACATAACATTTTCATGTGGTTAATTTAAGGAAATATCGTATACGCATTTTTCATTCCAATAGTTTAGTTATTACTCTTTGCCAAGAAAATTAAATATTAGATGTGAATGGTATCGAAAAGCTCATGAAAATTAAATATTAGATGAGAAAGGTATCCTAAAGCTCATAAGATGTAAGATAGGAAACTCCCCCACCTTAGTAATGTCACGATTGAAAGAATACCAATGTGGGGCTTCCAAACCACAACAAGAAGCATTGCAGCAGTTCCTAGAAGTTATATAAGCATTAGTTGTAAGGATAACAATAAATAATAATATCAAAGTGAAAGCATGAGATTATATAAGTATTAAACTTGTAAAAAATTGGAAGTAAATGAAACTAATCACCTTACTAAACCAATAAAGTCAACTAGAAAGGTCTTACAGTGGATATCATAATTCTCAAAATAATTTCAAAGTTTTGACGTTAAGCTATTTTCAAAATTTTCAGACTTTGGGAAGTCGGGATGCTTTAGGTACAAAAGACACCTAATAATCTACATGTAAATATATAAATATGCAAGAAAAGCTTGGGACTCTATATTTACCATATGCCGTAATAGCAAATGATAAGCGAACAAAATGCTTTAACTTCTAGCTAAAACTATAATAATCCTGTAAAACAAATCATGTACAAGATTTTAGCTAATAGAGCATTAAAAATGATTCCAAATAGTTTGCAAGCAAGCAGATATGCCAGGAAGTAAATATATAATAGGAGCAAAGTCGCCAAAACTTCCAAGAACTTCCTTGATTTCAACTTAAAAGTGTAATAGTTGGGTTTGGAGAAGATTTAAATAAGAAAAGAAATACTTGAATACCTATGCTTAGAATTGCAATTAGCAACTTTAATCCCAATTGGCATTCCAATTAATTGAAAAATCAATTCAGGAGGAAAAGAATCAAGTAACTAAGAGATTTAGAAAGGTTCTTAATGAAAATTACCTGCAATCGTATTTTCTGAACCTGAGAACATAGTATTATTGAAAGATGCTTGAGACAGGGAAACAAATTCGTTGTCACAACAACGATTCAATTCCCCAAGATAAATGCAACTCCATGTAGCTTATTTAAAATGATAAGCGAAAATGACAATAAAAATATGATCTTTTACGGTACAAGATATTACAAGAACCATACCTGCTCTCTTCATAAGGGCTCAAGGAAACGTCAAAAGATTTTGCCATGCCCTCAACATCAAAAACATGAAAAAGACAAACTTGAGGAAGTGCGAGAAGATCATCCACTTAAATTGAATACAAAATGATGATGCAATTTAATCATTTCAAGAAATGATCCATGGAGCAAAAAATGAACAATATACACATAACAACTAGACATTGAAAAAGAAAGGGACATTAAAAAAGCTCTAGAACAATCCTTTAACTAACAGAAGAGCAACGTGGCAATGACAAAGCAATAAAGGGATCAACTTCTCAATTGAATCAAACACATAAGGAGCTACAGTGGCTAAAACAACATAACCTGTCTTCTAAATTCAAAGACAATTAGAAAAGGGAACTAGGGAATCAAATTAGGAACTTTTCAAAATTCAGACACCAAGAAGAAGAAGAAAAGAAAAGAAACTTTGATTACTAGTGTAACACAGTAAAGAACAGGCGTGAAAATGCTCCTAGATTTCCTGTAACCAAACAAAGGAGCCTCCTGGAGTATATAAAGGAACCTGCCATTTAAAGGAGGAAACTTTAAGAGTTGAAGAAAGGAAAGTTGGAATTTTGGAGGGAGTAACAGAACATACATAAAATTTTCTTTAGGGAATGTAGAGGATGAAACGTTGTGCCTTTCTGTAGACATTTTTCTCCTTTATTAAGATCACTTCAAAAAATTGTTTTGTTGCAAAGTGCAACGTCTTTAAAGAACATCTCTGCTCTCGTCTTTAAAGAATATCTTAAGTTTCCTCAACTCATCAAAGGGTCTCATATCTACGAATCAAAAGTAAAATTCAATTTCAAGGAGGAAAAAATAAAAACCTAAAAAGAGATTTGAATTTTACAGAATTAGCTGATTGGCTGTTATCCAAACATGCCTTAATACCTCTAACATCACATAAAGTTCTCCTACAAAAGTCAAGAAAATTCTAAATCCTTCAGACAAAAAAAGTGACGTTGATTCATCATATTGTTTGCTGTCTCCAACTTGTCAGATAATGGTCTAAGCCGAACAACTATCTTACAATCAATCAATCACCATGTTCATTGTACAAGGTTTAATGCGCGAGAAATGCCAAAAAATGCAACGATTACTCATGTGGGCTTTTGGAAGATCAATAAGTATTTTTCTCTATTATAATTTTTTTAAAAAATAAATATTTAGTTGTAAAATAAAAAATATTTTTTAATAGATATGACTTTTTTTGTAGTCAAAATATAATTTTTTAAAAAGTTCAAATTTAGAGCTTCTAAAAAAACTTTTTTTAGGTAAATTTTTCATATTAATTAATGAGCTTAGTTTTTAGTCCCTTTTGCTCTTATGTTTTATACATAATTCCCACAATACTCACGAACTCATCTTCACATTTATTTTGAGATTTATATAATATTATTTGACTTTTTTATATGTTTTAATATTTATTTTTGATATTA
>JANSVA010000216.1:7081370-7111554 GCA_025504915.1 Erythroxylum reticulatum | reverse complement strand
ATTTATATGCATAAATATTTTTATTACAAAATAAAATATAGTTAAAATTAAAAGTAAAATTTATTTTTATATTGTCAAACAGTCTATTATATGAAGCTCTTAAAAAAAACTCTTTTTGCTTCTTAGAAAAATTCTTCTAAAAAAATATACAGAAAAAAGCTCTACTGATAAAAACTTTACTAGTATAAGCCTAACAAAATAGAGGCTAAATCCATGAATATACTCCTATTCCAGTCTCCCACTAACATACATGGTAAACATACACGTGTACGGGCACTAATTAACAGAACCAGACTTTAAATATACATGATAAACATGCACGTGTACAGGCACTAATTATTGATAATGAATTTTATTAACATAATTTCATATAAACCTAATATTTTAAAATTTTAATATAAATAAAATTACATTAAAATTTAGTATGATAGAAAATGGTTTTTACATATATATTTTATTCTTTAAAAAATCAATCAATGTGATTTGACCTCATAATACGCATTACATCCCTTTAATTACTCATCATACCAAATTGGTTCAAATATAAACGAATCAATCTAAGCATCACTTGACTAAAAGAAGGAGCCCACGTGCATATATTAAGAATTTATAACAAGAGTTTAAACTTTGACAAAGTGATTACATTTTAGGAAAAAAAATACCATTAACGAATTTTTAATCATAACTAGGTTAGTACTGTTATCTACTTTTTTCTTAAATTTCTACTTGTTAAAATGATTTTATTCGTTTGGTTCCATCCAAAAAAAGTATCATGTTTTAATAATCTAATTTATTTTTCTAAAAAATTGATTTAAATGAAAATTTGGACAATAATTCTCATAAAATTAACCCAGTAGAAATCTAGTTGAAATGTGGAGTTTAAGGAGATCCAGAAGTACGCCATTTTACCCTTAATTAGGAGAGATGTTATTTTTGATAGATCCACTGAAAAAAGGTTTTGAAAATGATTGAAAATACATAAACAAATAACTTCAAAAATAAAAATAAAAATAAAAAGTTTAAGTATAAATATAAATATAAATATAAATATAAATATAAATAGAACAAAATAAAAGATAAATGAATAGATAGATAAAAAAGAAAAAGAAAATAAAAAAAATACGAGAAAAAAATAAGCAAATTAACAACAAGTAATTGAAAAACAAAAGAAAAAGAAAATAAGAAATAAGAAATAAAATAACTAAATAAACGAGTGTGAAAAAAGTATTAACACTAATAAAAGTCATAAGAATTGAAAGTAAAGATTTCAAAGGCATACGAAAGGAGAAGGGTTTTTTTATATAAGATCTTATATCCATATTTTAGTTCGTCAAAATTTCTTATTGAAAACTAAGTCCTTGTTAAGCTTTAGTATGATTATACTGTTCTTGATCACCTCTCCTATTTCTTCTTAGGTTCTTTCTCTCCTTCTCTTACGGTTCATAAATACAATTCCCTCGTATCTTGTTATTAGAGTGTCAAGATATTTCCTCTTAATATATTCGAACCATCTAAGCCTTTTCTTCTTTAATTTACTATCAATGTTAACCATTTCCAACTTATCGTTGCTACTACATTTTTGACCTTATCTTTTTTTGTAAGATTGTACATCGAAGAAAGCATTCTTATTTCTGCAACTATTAACTTATGACTATGCACCTGGTTAACAGACCAACATAGAACATGGTTGACCTAATTGTTAAAGTAAAATTTACCTTTTAGCTTGAGTAGTATTTTCTTGTCACATAAAACTTCTGAGATGCCTTTCCATTTAAGTCATTCTGATTTAATACAGTGTACTATGTTGTCCTCTATCTGGCCACTACTTTGAATGATGGATCTAAGATATTTAAAATAATTTTTTTGTGGTATAACTTCTGTTCTAGTTTTGATGTCCTCATTGGATGCATTCCTACGATTCGAAAAATTACATTCTAAATGCTCAGTCATAGTCCTACTTAATTTAAAGCTCTTTGATTATTTTGGTAAATCATTACTAAGTTTATCTTATCTTAAAAATTCCAAGCTAAAGAAGTTATTTTTCTTTCAAATGATCCTCTAAGATTTGGTTACAAAATGATAAAGTTTTAATTTTAAGTTAAGGATAAAGTGAGCCAAAGATTTTGATAAAGATAAATTCTTGAACACATAAATTAAAGTAAAAAATTAAAATCAAGAGTAAATTATATTTAAAATCATAATTTTTTGATCTTAATAATTAAAAATAACAATAAAATACATAAACTTTTAATTTATAAAATTCCTATTTTAAAATTTATTAAAGAAATTTATGAATTTTAAAAGAAAAAAGCTGAACATGTATAATTTTTGGCTATTGTTATCCTAAAATTCTTATTTTAAAGTGCCAATTGGACCTTATCAGATAATGGTCTAAGTGGAACCATGAGAGTGGATCCTACAGTCAAATGATGTAAGTTAGATCAATCAATTACCATGTTCAATCTTCAATCACTTAATGCGTGACACATCCATAAATATATATTCCGAATATTGTTTCCAACAATATACATAAAAAACATAATGTACCTATTATTCTTTTTAGGGTAAAAGAGCAGGACTTTGCTCTAATAATAATTATTATGTAAACAGAAGCAATATAGAAAGAAAATAAATAAAAATATAAAATTTTATGTAATTCGATTAATTATGTATGTATCTTATGTTTACTGATAAGAAAATATAGTTCATTTATTACTATAAAAAAGATGACATAAAGAGAAGAGACAATAACAATCTTCTCAATCTTTTAAAGGTTTTATCTTACAAAAGCTCTTATCAAGGTGTTTATAGCTTAGGATTACAAATAAGAAGATTAAGTACAATAAAACTTTATTTTCACATAAGTCTAAGGTTATCAAAACTCAATTTTCACATATATCTGATGACATTAAAACCCACTGTCAAGCATCCTCAAAAATCATGTCACGAGTTCGGTGCTTATTTTACACTTGACATCGGTGTTGGTTTGCTTCTAACTTAGAAATGTTGAACTTTGAAATTTTTTCCTTTAAGTTAAGCATGATTTAATATAATTTTGAGGTTTTGATATATTTAATTTTGGAGTTATAATTATGTCAAAGTTAGTAGGATTTATTGAATGGGTAAGTGGAATTAAATTGTTAATGTAATAAGGATGTTCAAGGACATTTTTAGAAGATCACTTAAGCATAAAAGAACATAAGCTTATAAGGAAGGGTAAAATAGACTTTTTGGACTCATTAAGGGTAGAAATGGAAGAACAATATGCTGTCTCGCTTGTTAAGAAGAGAAAAACGTGAATTGAAGGGGGAGAAGAGTGAAAAACAAAAATAAGAGAGAAGAAGAGAGGTTTCGGTGAAAGAAAAAAAGAAGAGAAATCGAGTTTGTTAAGGTAGGTTAATCATCTTTTCTTCTTGCTTTATTAAAGAAATAGGTTGTGTTAAGGATAAAGGAGTTAGAGGGAGAAAGAGGTTTGTGTAGAGAATGAAAGGTTTGTGCTGGAAGAAGATGAATTAAGAGAACCCAATTGATTTTAGGGTTTCTAAACTAGATTTTAGGTTTTCTAACCTAGATGGACTATGGGTAGGTAAGGTTTGAGCTTAATTTATGTTTATTTCAATTTTTGTCATTTTTTGAAGTTTATGAATTTTATTGGAATGTTGTTTTTGAATGAAACCTTGGTTGTTTTAGGAAACTAAGAGAATCTTGCCAAATGTGTGTATGTTGATTTGCTTGAAATTTAAATCGTTGTGAATGTTTGAAATGCATGATGCATTGTGATTATGTTATACCTTGAAAGAGGTTATAACATTTTGAATTAGATGAAAAAAGAAAAAGCATGAAAGTATGAGCATATGATTGAATTGAGCATAAATTTGCTTGTGATTGGGCAAGAGAGGAACTCATTTCGTTAGTCACGTGTACGTTGACCTATAGCCTTCTCTCGATTACCCACTTGAGGCCACGAAATCATGAGAATTCGGACTCGTTTTGTTCACGGTGTAAATTTCAGTTTCTCCGTTCATTCCACGGAACTCTTGTGCCATTTGTTTGTGCATTGCATCTTTAAATTGTCGAGTATGGTGCATAATTGAGTGTTATGTTTAATGGCTGAAGTCTATGTTGTGTATTATGAGTTTAAGCTAAATTGATTAAATGCTTAAATTGCTAAAATAGATTGAGAATGCTTGAACTGCTAGATAGACATGTACATACGATTGAATTTGTGGTCAATTGCTAATAGTTATAACTATATTGGCCTCTGAGCTATATAGCTCACCCCACTGTTCCCTCTTTAGGTGCAGAACGGAAAGGTTAGCAATCCTTGCAAGGCATCAGAAACTCTAAGATATTAGAAACTTTTGTAACTAAATTAGTTCTATCATTTTTTAATAGCTTTATAAGCATATCAAACATTAAGCATCCAATGTATTTTGTTTTTTTGTGTTAAGCCTTTGATTTTAATGTTAATATGTAATTAAAGCTATGTATGAACTTCCTTTGATTTAAAAATGGATTAAGAAGTTTCCATTATGTATGTGCTCATTTATCTTGTATTGGTACATTTCATATTTCAAGTCTCTCATAGGGTAAAATTTGTGTTCTGACTTTAATAGAAAAATTGTATTTATCTAGGCTAAACTAGACAAAGTTGTCTTTTAGGAAGTTGTAACTTATCTTTCTTGCTTTTCAACGATATATAGTATGAAATTGTTGGACATCAGAGTCAAAAGTTATGATCTTTATAAGCGGAGGTGCTCTAGAGAGTGTAGTTAGTGATTCATAACTTTGGTGATGTGAGGAAGACCCAGTTGAAATCATCTTCTTATGCACTGTAGACTGAACCATCTTTTTATGCACTATAGACTGAATCATCTTCTTATGCACTATAGATAATATTGTTTGGTTTAATTCTGACCCTCTAGATGACAGAATCTATCTTCAAGGTCTTCATGAAAGTTGTAGATCTAGAAGTCCTCTTTCAAACCATCCTAGGATGACTCTAATTAGACATCTATAGAGAAAGTTATGCTAATTGTCCCAGAACAAGTTCAATGTGATTGAGGACAAGTACTGTTTCAGTTTAATGACTTCGAATGTTGGGCTCTGGAAGCGGGGTCTAGCTAGAAATGTCTCTGACCAATATAAGTTTGACATTGATCTTATATCCTTATCTAATTCCCTATTTTGGATGCTTTTATTAGGAAGAAATACAGATGTAAATAATAATAATATAGAGAGCCATAATAAAATAATTGTAGCATTCTCGTTTCTTAGCTAAACTTTAGGATTTCTATTTAATGTTTTTCTACTATTTAGGAAGTAATATTATTATTTCTTAATTAAAAATGACCATTTTCGTGGTAGTTTTATTAAATAAGGATTCTTACTCCTAAAAAAGGATTTTTACCTTTTGTAGTTGGGATTCTTATCTATTTAAAGGGGAGGATCATATTCAACAGAAATCATTGATTTTTTTCAGTCAAGAAATGTGTCAAAGAGAGTTGGTTATCTTTTACAAATCATTATTAGAAGCTTTTAGAATAGGTTCCTCGAAGAACGAGAGAAGTAAAGGAAATTAAGAAGACTTTCCTACTAACCGACCTGAAACTAGATCCTATTTGTAGAGATTAACAATTTGGTATCAAAGCGAGACATCACGAGTGACTTGGAATACTTGATGACTAAGGTTCATGATCTAGAGTATAAGCTCAAGAAAAATAGCAAGGAGGTGTGTGTGCGATTAAGGATAACATCCAAGAATTTAGGCGTTTGATGGAGCTACACTCTTCCCACAAGAAGAAGAGATGAAAATGGACTCCAACCACATGCAGCCACCAACTAGCATTAATGATATCATTTGGCAAGCATTAGGTCATTGCAATCATCCCTAAATACAATGGGTTGGAATTCCCTTCCTATAATGAAGGTTGCGATCATTTGGAATGGATATACAGATGTAAACCGTTTTTCATTTAACAAAAAATATAAGAAATGGACAAGGTAGGATTAACTGCATTCCATTTGACAATAAAGGCACAACTTTAGTAATATATATTGGAATAGGAGGAACCTGGGATTAATTAGGCCTAATTCAAATTCTATTGCCTTCTTAAGTTTGGGCCCCTACTAACAAGCATTCTACTAGGAGAACTAATCAACCTTAAATAAACTAGAACCATAGAAGAGTATCAATACCAATTCCAAACCCTTATTGTAAGAGTAACTTTAGTACATATAAACTAACAAGTTGATGATATATTCACAACAAGCTTAGTGGAAACTTTGAGGGTGGATGTACAGATGCAAAATCCACCTAATTTAGTTATTATTATAAATTTAGCTCGAGTCTTTGAAAGGGAAATACAACTCAATTGATGAAGTATCAGTATAAGGCCATCTCAGACAATATAAGCAGCTCAGAAATCACTTGTAACTACTTTATATTCAGCAACCAGTTAAGAACAGAAGACATAAATAGGCATTAATTCAAATATGATATCCAGTCCTTCCCTATACCTCTTACAAGGCACTTACCTAGGTTGAGATGTTTGAACAAAGAAAAAAGGACAATATTTAAGTTATGATAATCTTAGTGGATGAACTAGAGGGTGACAAAGTTGAACCTACTTAAATAAAATCCAATATTTCTCTCTATACAATTATAGGAACATATATCTCTCAAACTATGCAATTACAAGAATTGGTAACTGGGAAACCAATACTGATCCTTGTGGACTTTAAAAGCATATATAATTTTATAATCAACTAAGCTACTCTCAAATTATAATTATAAACGACAATCAAATTAGGATAACAAGTATTCATAGTTAATGTAAAAAAGTACATAACCTATGTATCTATAGTGTAGTCCAAATACAGGTCAAATTTAAATCTTTCTTCGTTGGTTTGATTATGTTATAATTTGATGGATTTAAAGTGATTCTTGGGATAAAATGTATTAGGACTTTCAACCCAATCATATAAGACTTTAACTCCCTAATGATGACATTCCACTTAAATGAGAAGAAAGTTACTTGGCAAGGAATGTTAGTGAAGGTGAAATACCAACTGGTTCATATACTACAAGATGAAATAACACACAGTAATTATGGAAAGGCTCCTAGTTGATTTTTCATTTGTATTCTAAAAACCCAAAGGACTTCCTCCCTCTGGAGCTTATGGTCATATAATCACTTTGATGATGGGATTCAAACCAGTAGAAGTAAGGCCATATCGCTACCTAAACATATAAAAAGCTGAGATCAAAAGACAATATGCTGAAATGTTGGAACAAATGATCATTCTACTTAGTTGTTCCACTTTTTCTTCCCTAATAATGTTAGTGTAAAAATATGATGGAACCTAGAGATTTTGTGTAGACTACAGGGAGCTTAATAACTAGACTATCAAGGATAATTTTCCTATCTCAATTATGGACAATTTATTAGATGAACTTCATAGTACACAAGATTTCAAAAAATTATATATGAGGTCAGGATACTTTCAAGTTATAATGGCTTTTGAAGAAATTAAGAAGACTGCATTTTAAACTCATACTGACCAATTTAAGTTTTTAATCATATCATTTAGTCTCATAAATGCACTTTCCATATTTCAGTCTTTAATGAATGAGGTAGCTCAATCCCATCAATGTAAATTCATTTTATTATTCTTTGCTGACAGTTTGGATTATAGTTAAACTTAGGTAAAACATATGCATCATTTGAAGATTTTCTTTGAGTTACTATACTAATATAAGCTCTTCCTTAAATAGTCTAAGCGTTTTCTAGAGGGAATAAGTTCATATACTTGGGCCATATCATTAATGATAAGGGAATATCGATAGAAAATTAAAAATTTTAAGTAATCAAAAAATTACCCATGCCAAAATCAGCCAAGGATTTATATGGCTTCCTTAGCTTGACAGGGTATTACAAAAATTTTGTACATAATTATGATACTCCATTAACCAACCTATTGAGGAAGAATGCCTTTAATTGGGCCAATTCAACTGAAATGTCTTTTGATAACTTAGATAATGCGCTCTCCATTACTTCAGTATTACAATTATCAAACTTTGATCATGGGTCTATAATTGAACGTGATGAATCTAGAAAGGGGATTGACACCATTATACAATAACAAGGATGCTTGATTGCTTTCTTTAACTAAAAATGCACTGATCATCATTTGAAATTGCCATCCTATGAATGAAAAATGATTAGAAAAGTCAGAGCAATCCAACACTGGAGACTATACTTATAGGAAAGATCATTTGTTATCAAAATTGATCAATATAACCCAAAATACCTGTTGGAATAGTAGCTTATCACTTCTCCCCAACAACATTGGGTTAGTAAACCATTGGAGTTTGATTTTTTAGTGGATTATAAGGCTAGATCTCTAAATCATGTAGTAGATGCTTTGTCTAGGCAAAAAGAGGACACTATACTCCTTTGTGGTATTTCAAGTACATGATTCACCTTATAAGCAAGAAGTGGCATAATCAGTAGATTTATAAGCACTTATTCAGAAAATTAAGAACATTATACTTAAATTCAAATTAGGCTTTCATATATGGGTTAGTGAGGCATAAGGGTTGGACATATCATTTAGTTGATTCCTTTTTTATTCCCTCTATCATATCTAGTATTCACAACTCCACACATAAAGTATTCAGAAGACACTTTACCACATCTAAACTGATTTCCATTAGCAAGGATGAAAGCCTGTATTAGGGAATTTATCCAAAACTACTATATTTATCAACAAAACAAATGGGACAATGTCCATCCGACTAGTCTCTTATACGGCCTTCCGATTCTAACACATATATGGGATGATATTTTTATGGATTTTACAAATGTGCTACCCAAGGTTAGAAAAAAAATATTCCTTTATAGTGATGTATCAATTATATAAATATGCTCATTTCGTCTATCTTTCTCATTCATAAAACAATACTTATTTTACCCATGTCTTCTTCACTTAATTTTTGTATTTACCAGGGATTACCAGAACTATTATTAGTGATAGGGACCTAATTTTTACTAGTAAATTTTTGGTTTTCATTAAGTGGTACCACTTAAGCTTTTCCTCTACTTATTATCTACAATTGGATGGTCAAATTAAGGTGGTGAAGCACAATCAAGATCTATCTTTATTGTTTTGTTGGGAATGAACCAAGAAAATGGGTCAATTAGCTTCCTTAGGTTAAATATTGTTATAACACTATCTATCATTCTTCTTTAGGTGTGACGGCCTTCTGGGTTATTTATGGTCATAATCCTCTTTGTTTGTTCTCCTTAAAAACTATTTTTACCTGTTTAAAGGAGATTGATCATTCTTTGTAAGAGAGAGAAGCTCTTTTTTTTGAAATACATCTTAGTTAATAGCAAGCTCAACTCCAAAAGAAATAAGCCTAGCAGTTTATTTGGTTGAAAATATAGCATTATCGACAACAATATTTTGGCAAAGGGGTTTTTTATAAGCTATCTCCTATGTTATATAGCTCAATCAAGGTTTTACATTGGATTGTTGAGGTTACCTATAAGTTAGAACTTTAAAAGCATAGTAAGATTCTTGATGCTTCCTGTATTTCATTACTTAATGAGTTTAACTGTGTTCCTCCTACTAGTGTTCCTTCCTTGCCACCTTTTAAGGATGGAAAAATTATTCCTAAACCTCGTTCCATTATTCTTTCCAGAGTTAATTGAAGTGTTGTTGAAGTTTTAGTCGAATGGGCTAGCTTACCATTGAATGAAGCTAAATGGGTTTGACTGAGTTTCGAAAATCCTATCCTGAATTCATACTTGAGGGAGCCATAGTCAAATCATTTTAGCATTCATGTTTCTTAACTAAACATTAGGATTTATGTTTAAAGTTTTTCTATTATTTAGGAAGTAACATTATTAATTCTTATTTAAAAAAGATTCTTTGCTTGGTAGTTTTCCTAAATAAGTATTCTTACTCTTATATAAAAAAAATTTCCTTTCGTCGTCGGGATCCTTGTCTATTTAAAAAGAAGGATCATATTCAATAGAAATATTCTACATTTTCAATCAAGAAATGTATAGATGAGAGTTGGTGATATCTTATAAATCACCATTAAAAGCTTTCAAAATAGACTCCTTGAAAAAGGAGAGAAGCAAGGAAAATTTTGAAGACTTTCCTGTTAATCGACATATGACAAAATCCTATTTGTGGCCCTTAAAACACCCGTTAGTTTCTAAAATTTTACTATTTGCCAAGAATTTATGGCATATATCATAATTTTTTACCTTGACTTGAATTCTCCAGCGTCTAACTAAGAATGACTCCTTGTCATAACTGACCTAAAAGCTTTAATCTATATAAACATTCATTAAATCCAAGTTATGGTTAAACTTTTCTATAAGCAACAACTTCATCAACATGTTAGATGCATCTTTCCAAGTGTGAACCCTTTTAATAAAATCTGATTAGATGTAATCAATTTCACAATTTTATGAAACCATATATTTGTTAGCATAACCCATGTCCATCTATCTTTCTCCTAACTTTCCCTAGTCCCTTAAAAGATAGTTGCATGCTTATCATTGATGGTAAGATTATACACGAAAATAGTCTCTCTAATGATATCTCTTTGGCTACTTGATGATCCACTTTGCTTTATTTTTGGTTATAGCGTACTAAAACTTTCTCCCTAATATTGTATTATCTCTTGAATTATAATTTTCAGCTCCCTTAATAGCTGTTCTAGGCTGTTTTACTATCACTTATAGCATCTTTGAACCTATAGTTAGTGATGGTAAAAAGGTCCAACCTAGCTCGACTTAATCTGAGTTGGTAGGGATTTCTCATTTGGTTTAGCTTGAGTTAATCGAGCTTCTCGGTCTAATCCGAAGCCCAAAATTTTTACTTCAAATGGTTTTATTTTTAATTTTTAAAAATTAAAAAATAAATTTAATCAATCCTATCAGGTTTCGGGGCTTAGGCTTAAGTACAACTTTTTGAGTCTAAATCTGACTCAAATACAGAATTTTAGGTTGGGCTTTAGCTTGGATAGGCCCAAGCTAAACTCGATGTATTGCTATCTTTACTAGTAGTGCTCACTATTGACCCTGAGACATTCTTTCCATATATTTGTCTCAACATATGTCACTCCCTAAACACTATATCTCTAAAAGTGCATGAAACTTACAAAAGTCTATCTTCTTGTGTTTATTATCCTTTAATATCCCCTTATAAAGTTCTGTCATCTCTTTCTGACTAAGATGACACTCATATCTACCATATCACTAGACTACCATCCTTTAGCCTTGAAGATTAACAAATAACCACCAATCTCATTACTGTCTTTTCTATTAAAATATAAATGTCTTAAAATAGTCAGCATATCTTTTACCACTTTAACTACTCATCGTCACTAAAAAACTTATACGTTAACTATCAAAAGTACCTATGAAAATCAAATTCTTTTGAAACTCTTAAACATACCAGGCATCCAATGTTCTAACAATTATATCATATAATTTTAATTTGCACTAAACCATAACATGCTCTTCATCATCATCCAATTTGACACTATCATTTCATTCTTTAAAATAACATAACTAGTCCTTACTTAAAGTTATATGATAAGAAGCACCAATGTCTATCAATTACCAATTTACAGAATCAAAATTACTTTTAGATAAGACATCACTACCTCTTCTATTCTCTTCTTCGTAACTTTTCTGGGCTATAACAATACTTACCTTTTCATATGTTTTTTCTTATTCCCATTTTTTCGCTATGGACAATTCTTTTTAAAGTGCCTTCTTTCTTTACAATGAAAGCATTTAACAACTTTAACCTTCAATTTGGATTGTGACTTCCTACTTCCAATGTCATTGTTCTTGTTCCGTTCATTATTAACAATCAAACCCACATTTGATCCACCTTAATATATGTCAAAGATCTTTTTTTTTTCAATTCTTTAGACCACTATAGAGCATCCTTCATATCATTAAAATAAATAATCTCTCTACTATACAACATTGGATTAACAAAATTTTCATATGAATTAGGAAAGGAAAATAAGGATTATGACTTGATCCTCAACCTTAATTTTTAACTTTAACAATTTATAAATCTAAGACGATATGATCAAAATTATCAATGTGATTTTTTGCCTATATACTTTCTGTCATCCTTAATGTATACAATTGTTGCCTTTGATATAAATGATTCGTAAGTGGTTTCTTTTGATACTTACATTCAAGTTGCTTCCGTAAAGAAGAAAAGATCATTTCGTCAACCAATACTCACAGGATCTCATCATCCAAATTCAATAGTATTATGTTGGGCACTTTTGATAAAATTTCTTCCTTCTCTAACACCCCTAAATTCTCTTATAGTTTTTTTTCTTCTTCCAATGGTATCGCATATCCCTATTAAATAAGAACCTCATCTTCACCTTTCAAGGAGTGAAATCATTTGATCTATTGAATTTCTTAATATCAAACTTGTGAAGAGAAATCTTGATAGCAAAATCTATACTCTAGTACTAATTATTGAGATACCAATTATTCTAATACCAATTGTCGGACAAATAGAAGCAATATAGGAATAAAATAAATGAAGCATAAACAAAAGTATTTATTTAATTAAGCCAATTATGTGACCTATATCCACAGGTAAGGAGATAGCCTTCTTTTATTACTATTAGAAAGATGACATAAAGGAGAACAGATAGCAATAACCTTCTTAATCTTCCATAGGTTCTACCTTATGGAACTCATATCAAGGTATTTATAAACTATGGTTGCATATAAGAAGTTTAATTATAGTGAAATTTTGTTTGCTTAGAAGTCTAAGGTCATTAAAACTCTATTTTCATATGTGTCTAACGACATTGAAATTCCATTTTCGTGCGTCATCAAAAATTATGTCACGAGTTCGACACCTGTCCTAAACTTGACACGAGCATCGGTTTGCTTTTGACTTAAAAATCTCTCTAATGAATACAAGACCAACCTCAATCCCATATTCTAACCCGGTGTTGATTAACTTCTAAAATTTCTCTATTCACTAAGAATTCAAAGGATATCTCACAATTAAAATAATTTAATAGAAATCTAGTAAATATATTTTAAAAATATTTTAATACCATAATATTTTAAAACAATTTTAAATTTATATGAGTGTTTTTAAAATAAATAAAATAACATGAAAATTGTGTGTTCTTTTTATGGTTTTCACATATATCTTCTTTTAAAAATTCAATCAATGTAATTTCACGTCACAACATGATTTACATGCATCACATCCCTTTAATTGTTCATAATAGCAAATTAGTTCAAAAGGGAGCCTACATGTATATATTAAGACTTTATAATAAGAGTTTAAACTTTGACAAATTGATTATAATTTTTTAAAAATCTAAATACCATCATCATTGAGTTAAAATTTATAGGCTTAACAATTACATTCACTTAAAAAAAGATAGTAAAAATGATGTTCATTGCTTAAATATTTAATCATAACTAGGTTAATACCTTTTCTATATTTTTTAATTTTATAGTTGGCATTACTTTTATTCAATTATAACTATGTTAAAACAATTTATTCATTTGTTCCACAGAACAAGAAATACCTTGTTTTAGTAATCCATTTTTTTTCTCTAAAAAACAATGGGTTTAAATGAAAATTTGGACATACTATTAGTAAATCTATCTTACTTTAAAATTCTAAAGTTAGAGAAGTTAATTTTCTTTCAACGATGGCCAAGATTGGTTACAAAATGATATCGTTTTGAGTTTTAAAAGAAAGTCATATGAATATTTGTATATTTTACTTTTTTGTAATATAATTACTTCATATCTAATACTTCTTTTTCTCAAGAATTCTTTTTAAGAATTTAATCATAGCTTTTGCTTTATATGTGAATAAATTATGACTTATAATAAAATATTAATTTAATTATTGAGTTAGTCATAAAAATTTAAAAACTTTACTCAATTTTATAATACTAGTTTGAATTTTAAAAAAAGACACTAAATTTAGTCCTACTTTTAATTTTTAATAAAAATAGCCTGATGATAAGTTGTCCATTAATGTAATGTAGATGACATGATTTTTGCCACATAACTACCGTGTATTTAATTTCTGCTACTATAAATTTTATTATTTAGTAATTAAAATATCAAAAACTTTAAACTAATTATACATTGATATTTTAATTAATTAAATAATAAAATTTCTAAGTAGCACGAAACAATATATAATAATCATGTAGTAAAAAGACTAATCTAATGTAGTTTGTCCCTCTCATTTATATTAACAGAAAATTTTGGTATCGACTATTTTTATTAAAAATTAAAAGATGTCTAATATTATAAATTCGAGTAAATTTTGAGTTTAATATAGATAACGTTAATTATTTTATGCTTGGATCTCGTATTATTATTCTGCATTTTATGATTGGGCCAATATGTCTGCCGAAAGACACTTCGATAACTGTTTAAGCAATTGGAGTCCACCTGGGGAACTGGGTATGATAACACTCGTTACCCTACAGTTTTGCTTTGGATAAATGTCAAAAAGCAGGAAAATGACAAGCTTGAAAATAAATGTTTTTGAGGATTCGATTTCAACATTTTAAGTGTTTAGTTAACCTAATCCACTGACTTTGATAACCTATTGTAGACTTTTAACTTTTTTGTTCGTAGGATAAACAATTCTTGTATATGTCTATGTCTATGCAATAAACGAACATATTTTCTTAATGCAAAGTCTATTACGGTGGGAAACACGTTTTGGTCCAATACTAAATGTACCCTCTTAAGTTCATCACTAAAGAAACGAACATGCAATGATATAATAAGGTGCTAAAATTGTTTTCTAGCATTAAATATGGGTCACCCCGTTGTAAATAATTCGTAATTGTTAGTGCATTTGCTTTGAAAAGTTAACTAAAACAAAAGCTCATCTTAAATAGTATGTATACTAATATATATTAACATCTTATCCCTAATAAATGAAAAGTGCGTGGGGCATATGCCTCGTGAGCGAATATGACTATAATAAAGCATAAGCAAGTAGGCTTAACTAGGCCTCGAGTGAGTGAATGGGACGATATGAATTGGTCTTGACTAGTCAATTTTGTTTCTTGCAAATTCCAGGCACTGCAAGCCCACAATTTTTTAGTAGAAGAAAATTATTGAAAAAGACATGAGGAGTTTGTAAATGAAGAAAGGAGTCAGGCAGTATATGATGCCTCTCCTGTAGAAAAACTCCCGTTTATTTTCCTAGTACAGGAGGGAATGGAATATGGTGTCTCCTCTTATTTATGTACTCATATTAGGCCATATTAAAGAAAGCTTTAGGGACACTTAAATTATCTAAGGTGGACTCGAAGGGAACTAGCTACATGAGGATAATAGCTGGTGAGGGCAGAGCGAAGAAAAGGAGTCCCAACAAATACCGCAACCACCGCAAGTCTCTGGTGCATCGCAACCAATCTCCCAAATTGAGTAAATGACTGAAGGTTTGAGAAAGGCAAAGGTAGTTTTGCCCTAATCGTCGAGTGAACATTGTTGAACGTTGTCGTTTTAGCTTTATTATATGTAATTCTGTGGGTCTGTCCACGTGGGTTAGTGTTTAGATGGCACTCTTCTCATTCTTTTAATGAAAATTTAATTTCTCAAAAAATAGTACTCAACACTTTTATCGGCCACCAACTAGATAAAAGACTCATTTTTTTCAAAATTCAAGTATAGACAAAAGCAAAATAAGGTAAGATAGGTCTAGAAAGACTACCATAATTAATGAAGAGGACTTCTTCTTGTTTAGGTTTAATGGTGAAGCAAATAAGATAAAAATTTTGGAGCTTGGACCATGGAACTTCAATGGGAAGCCACTTCTCCTTCGGAGATGGAGGCTAGGTATGGTCTTTAAGAAGCATGAAATAAAGCAAACTCCTATTTGTTTACAACAAGATTGACTTATTTGACAACCTCTATATGAAGACCAATATGCTTAGACAAAAAAATACTATTGCACTTAAAAGGATTAGATATGTTATAGTTTGTATTAAAGTAAATATAGATGAATAACTAATTGAAACTTCAAAAGTCATGAGATTGAATGAAAAGATGGGCCTTATGAACATTAAAATATAACTCATCTACTAATGTAGACTACTTAAACGTTGCCACAAAACGTCTGGAAACTAATAGGTAGACTGTTTGTTACACAAGAGTACATCAAAGTTATAGGTGTTATCATTTAATTGAATTAGCCGAGGAATCAACTAAACCCCAAAAAGAATCCACCATTACCACCATCAAATCCTCTAAAGCTATAGCCACCACTACCATTGGATTCACTTAACTAGAAGGTCCCCATTATTAAGTTCCTATCTCTCCCAAGCAAATTCATAATCATAAACCCAAAGAGACCAACAAGGAGATTGATAAACCATTTACACCCTTAACTATTGTCCTGTCGTATAAAGTTTACTTAGTGCATCGTACCTGATTGGTGTAATTTTTGAAGATTTACTTAGTGCGCATTTAAATGATAGCAACTGTAGATTCCTTTGTTAAAAAAAAAGTGTTTTATTTTTAATAGAAACTTAAGAAAAAAGTTTAGTTTGGAAAAAGCTAAAAATTAGAAAAAAAATTTGAAAAATTTTAAAGATCAAGAATGTTTCTAAGAGTTCCTAAATTAAATTAAATATTTATTATTTCCTTTTAGTTCTTAATCAAGTTAATATAAACCTAAGTTCCAATTTGAGCATGTCTTTCTAAAGTTGATATGTTGGTCCGAGCTACCTCAAAATCAATGATTAAAGTTTAAATTAAATTTAACTTTGAAAGATTTAATCTAATTTTAACTGATACAAACTTAATTTAAAATAAAAATATTTAAAATAAAAAATTTAAAGAAGTCTATTAAAATTAGGTTTGAATTTGGAGTTGAACTCGGATTCTTTTAAGCGTGATATAAAATTTTCTCCCACTCGTTGTCACGTCTAAGTCTCCCTCAAAGTGTTCATCATGAAATCTCCATCAAAATCGATTATCATGACAAAACACTCGCTTTCTTTCCTACTCGATCGATCACCTTTTTTTTTTTTTTTTTTAACGAGTAATTTGGGAATGCTTTAGCATTTTGGAGCACTAAAGAACAGAAAAGCCACCGACTATTACTGTACGTAGATTGTAACTTGAAAGGCTAATAATTGAATCACAAATTCCACAAGTAATTAAGTTGTTTAGACCATCAACTATGCAAGTAGAGCATCGACCGTTCATCTCGAACGTGAAGTTATTATTATGATGCAATTGATCTGTTTTTGTGAGATATGGGTAATAAATTTCATTTGATTGAAGTAATAATGTTATACAAGTTTTAAAATTAATGTTTTAAATATTGTACCAGAAATTAAACGGATAAAATAAGAAGTTTAAGGTTTAAAAGATTTAACTAATATATAAACTGACTAAATATTAAATAAAATTAAGAAATTTAAAATACGATTAAAAGATATTATTCGTATCAATAAAAAATTTATAGTTTAATTAAATGAAAATCAATTAATTTAATTTAATTTGTAAAAATTTATTAATTTATAAAATTGATCGATTAATTAATAAGTTTATTAATTTTTAATAATAAAAGTTATTAGAGTAAATCGAATTCGAAAGTTAAAACTAAATAAAAAAATTGGACAATTTAAAATTTTTACGGTTGAATCGATTGAGTTTTTAACCAATGCTTAAAATCAAGGCATTTTCTCCAAAAAAAAAGCATTAGTTAAATATGTAATTAATAAAAATACATATTATGCACATTTTCACATATTTTAACTTTTATTTATACTCAAATTCTCGAAGAAAGTCTTATAATCAACTTTTGATGACCGTTCACACAAAAGTCTTTTAGTTTAGAAAATCATATGAAAATAGTGAAGCATCCCTTCAAAATAGATATGATTGGCTAAAATTCGGTTATTTATTAATTATATTATAATGATCCGTATTTATTAATTAATAATACTTTTATAAAAAGAAGGTATGTAAACTATTCCAGTATGGCATATTTAAATAACATTTCTATATAATATACATAACGTAAAAATATTAAGTTTATCTTATATTGTCTATCGAATTAGAATATAAACGTTTCAACTTGTTACAAAAAATCTCAATGTTAAGCACGTATGAAGAATGTGAAATTGTCTTCCAACTTCTTCCAAGTTTCCTTTCAACAAAACTAATATAGTATAGTTTGTATACATATTATAGTCATTCGAAAATATTATTTCTACTTAGTGACGGAGTCAAGAATTTAAAGTAGAAGGGTCCAAATATTTAATTTTTTAAAATTTTGGGGGTCCAGTGCACCACTGGTCTTAAATAACTCCATCCTTGTATATATATATAATAAAAAATATTTAATTTTCTTAAATCTTGGCAATGGGTCCCATGTACTTCCGTCCCTGTTTCTACTATTTAAGAGCAAGACTTGTATAGATATTAAACAATTATGATATTTAGCATAAAAATGTGAATAAGGTCAAAAATGTGGTAAGAAATGGTTTGACTTTTTCAAAAAGATAATCTTTGATGTTTGAAAAGAGGACAAATATCACATGGGAGCAAAAATGTTGAATCAATAGTAGTGATATTAGTAATGCATTTAATGACAACAAGAGGAGCATGACCTAATCTGTTATACTAAAGTCATAAGTTCCTCTCTAATTCTTTATTTACATTTTTTTTGAGTGTACAAGCAAATTTCTTATGAAAAACTGTTTCTATCGCTCATTTGGCAAAGGATTCAATTGTATCTTCCATGAAGCTTAACTTGTCTTGAATGTAAATTAGATTCCCAGTCATTCTTCCTATTGCTAGAATCGTCTCAGTTAGCAGGTCCTGAAAAATACAGAAAGAAGTTATTTTAATATCAGCTAAGTTAGTGAGTTTATGGATTGAAAGCAAATTAAACTTGCATCTGGGAATATGAAGAGCATTAGAACCCGTAAGAGACTTATTGATAGTTATATCACCTATGTGATGAACCATTTTGATTGAACTATCACATAGAAATACCGGTGTATGATCTTTTGGAATTTTAGGTTGATGAGAAAGAAAAAAATCTAAAGTCATGTGGTTTGTGGCTCCTTGATAAGATCTCATCTTGCTATATTATTTGATATTATATCATTTATTTTGTATTTATTTTGTTGCTTAAATATGAAAATTAATGTTTGTTTTGTTTTAGGAAATGAAACGTGAAGATTGAGTTAAATTGAGACTTTATTGATAATAATCACAAATTTTCGATAAAGTGAAGGGATTGTTGCAGTGGATAAGACTGGTCAGTTGAAGAACTGAAGTTTAAATGAGAAACTTCTTCTTATCCCTATCATGTAAGAGTTTGAATTTGAATTTGAATTTGTTTTAGATAGACATCTTTACAAGTTAGAACTATGTTATAATTAGATCAGAAAACCTTATAAAATAGATGTTCCTCGTAACAGAAAAAAGGTTTTCTCTTTTTAAGTTTTTTGGTAATTCTCTGTTTGTCTTCTATTTTTGTTATTGAAGTAAAATCTATGTGTGACTAAACTCAATCATTCTGATTCAAGGAGATTAGATATTCTAGTTGTAACTTTGTGAGATTTTGTGTTCCAAACTTTTATTCATGTTTTAATTCAGGTATTTCTTGTTTTGAGTTCTCATATTTCATGAATGATTAATATTCAATTAATTTGACAATTTAATTTAATATTGATTATTCTATCCCTATTCAGGAATTCAATGATCTGTAATTGGCATGAAGGATTGGTACAAGTAGCAAATAGTTTATTTATAAATTTCCATATTTAACTTATAATAAACAAGAAAAACTAAATTGAATAGTTGCAGCTATCTCAATTATTTAATTTAGAGTTTAGTCTTTTTCACAAAACTTATTGCTATAATTTAGTTGATATGGAATGCTACCACACCTAGTCAATGGATGATAAGTTTTGATTTGAATGCTAGATTTGAACCAATTAATTTAGATAAAATTTGAGACTTATTACGACTATCGTAATATATTTTAGACTAACTGCTTGAATTGTGAAAATATTCTCTTTAAACCAATGATCAATGTTATAATTAGATGAGATCTTTATCAATGTTATAATTAGATGAGATCTTTCCCTTGAATTGGAGTTTAGTAATATTTACTTTCTTATTTTTAAATTTAGTTGATTTAATTTATTTTCGTAATAATTTTAGTTAACCAGTTATTTAATCAAACCCCCCCCCCTTACTTTTATTAATTGAAATTAAGAAGCTAGTGTTTAGTTCTCTAAAGATTCAACCCAGTTCCACAATTGTGACAAAAAGTTTGGAGAATCACAATTATTTTAGGGGCTTCGACTACCGACCACACCTATGTCAATGGACAAAATTAGCATGTTGATTATTCTCTTCATCAGTCCTTCTTTCATGTATTTTATAACTTCTTGTTGTATAACGCTAGAAAGCTCGACAGTCCATCCAGGCATCTTTGGAATCATCTCATATTTTTTAGCTTTTGCAAATGGTGTATCAGTTAAATTAGCCATTATCCTTTGTTGCTTATTTCTCTTTTGTTCTTTGTTTCCTTTAAACCATTATGGATATCCTCTGTCCTTATTTGCTTCTCTTTTCTTGTCACTCTATTGGTTACCTTCTTTGTTACCATCTTTTCCTCCATCACTCTTAAATCTATAACCTTTGGCCAATAAAGTACTATTTTTAGTAATATCTTCTATGGCATGTACTTCTCTTTATTTCTCAACTCTTAAAACCATCGAGTATTCTTTATTTACATTGGGTATAGGCTCCATTATCAAAATCTAGTTCTTTACATGATCAAAGGAGTCGTTCAAACCCATCAAAAATTGAATCAATTTATGCATTTGATTTGTATCAACTATGATTTTGGATGAACCACTTGTGTACTCTGAAATTGGTAACAAACATTCCAATTCATCCCATAATTTCTTCAACTTTGTGCAGTATTTAACAACATTCTTATTTCCTTGTGAGATAGAATTTATCTCCCTTTGAATTTGATATATCATAGGCCCCTTGCTTTCTCCAAATCTCTCCTATAACTGATCCCATAGCTCTTTAGCTTTTCTTACGTAGATAAAGGCATCTACTAAATCCTTGGAAATAAAATTTAGTATCCATGACGTTACCATATAATGTAACATCCCGTTACCTGCGGAAAGGTTAGAAAAGTAAACGTGAGTGACCAATGAGAGCTTTAAAATGTATTTTTTCATGCTCATGCATATTATGTTATATACATACACCTGAATAGTGAAATTTGTTGCAAATGAAAAATTTTACATGCACTCATGAATAATTTTGAGTATAATTGAACAGAGTTATGATTGTTGCGAAAATTGTGAATTTAGAATTTAATTAGTTTGGAAATTTTTTTAATTAGAGGAAGTAGATATATATTTGTGAAACTCGGTGAATTTATGATTTATTTCAGAATTTATAGAGTATTATGGAAAATAGGAAAAAGAAATTTAAAAGAAAATTTAGAGATAGTTGAATTGTAAGAGGAGAGTTAATGGAATTAGTTTTAAAAGAAACTTAGTTAGAGTTAGACCTTAGAAAAGCGACAAGTGTAAGTTGCTTTTATTAATTGTTAGAAGTAAGTTTGAGTTATTCGAGAGTAAAAGGGGGTCTTATCCTTTTGCTTAAGTTCTTTCTTTGTCATTATCTTCTTCGAATTCTTCCCACATACATAGTATTTCCATCAAACTCCTTCTGGGAGTTAACCTTACCACTTCCTCCACTGCTAAGTGTCTCTGTTGCATTAAGAGAAGAAAACCAGAAGTTGGTTAGTGTTCACAATGGTTTGTGTAATGTTGTATGGAATTAGAGTTTGAAGATAGTTGAAGCTTTTGGAGTCTTCAACAAGTAAGTAGTGAATATAGTTGTTAGAGTTGTGGATTTCTGAAAAAAAAGTTGATGAATTTATTATCAGTGCATGATCATGACATTTACGTATATTTATATTCTTAAACACTGTGTTAAGGAGATGAAAATTGTGGATAAAGTGTTATTTAGTTTTTG
This sequence comes from Erythroxylum reticulatum, assembly GCA_025504915.1. Lineage (NCBI taxonomy): Eukaryota > Viridiplantae > Streptophyta > Magnoliopsida > Malpighiales > Erythroxylaceae > Erythroxylum > Erythroxylum reticulatum. The sequence goes on along the minus strand of JANSVA010000216.1, from coordinate 7,089,442 downwards.
ATGGATTATTAGTGATCAGATGTTGTGGAAATGGTTCTTGAAGTTGAAGTAGCAATGAAATGATGTATTAGATGAGTGTAGAGAATTAGATATGGAAACGTGATAGGCTTTCTTTCTTCATTGTGCAAATATGAATATATAGGTGTTTATATGTGAGCTGATGAAAACTTAGTGATATTCTATAAAAAGGTTTTTAAATCCAGGAGTATAAAGACGTATCGCCTGTGATGACGTCATTCGTCTTAAGAGATGCATCGTCTGTGATGACGTCATTTGTCTTAAGAGTTATATCGTCTTAGGTTGACTTTTGCTTCGTCTTAAGTTGACCATCTGTATCGTCTTAGGTTGACTTTTGCTTCGTCTTAAGTTGACTATCTGTATCATCTTAGGTTGACTTTTGTTTCATTTTAAGTTGACCATCTGTATCGTCTTAGGTTGACTTTTGCTTTGTCTTAAGTTGACCATTTGTATCATCTTAGGTTGACTTTTGCTTCATCTTAAGTTGACCATCAGAATCGTTTGCTTTTGCATTCGTCTGCTTCCCGTTCGTCTGCTCTTTCCATTTGTTTGCTCTTTGCATTCGTCTACTTTTCTGAATCGTCTGCTCTTTTCATTTGTCTGCTTTTTGCATTCGTCTGCTTTTCTGAATCGTCTGCTTCCCATTCGTGTGCTCTTTGCATTTGTCTATTTTTGCATTCGTCTGCTTTTTCGAATCGTCTGCTTTTACATTCGTCCGCTATCTATTTCGTCTTATGTGGATAGAACCTTGATTGATTCTTTCAGCCATAACTTTGTCGTCCGACCTCTAAATGACCTGATTTTTAAAGCGTTGGATTCATAACACATTTCTCTATCTCTGTCCATAGAAATTATAGCTTTTGGATTTGAATCGAAAAAGATTTCTCTAATCAAAGTAAGGGTATCGGTTAGAAGAGCATGAACTGGATATTTTACTGAACATGTTCTTATATTTTGATGATATCTCGATCTGTAGGATTTCAAATGAGATGATTTTTAATTCGGAGTAAACTAGAGATATAGGCCTACAAATTGTCTCAAGAAGTCGAATTGTGAATTTAATGATTTTAGTGGGGGCAGAAACCTAAGTATTAATTATACTGAGATGAGTTTTGATTATGAGAATAATATTGTGATGAGATTGATGGTAAAATACCTGGGGGTATCATGAGCATGTATTGTACATATTTCATTTCATTTCATACATGTGCATTATTAAACACTTGTGATTGTATAAATTATGATTTTGTGTATGTTAATTGATATAGAAGAGCAACTGGAACGTCAACTCCCAGACGTTGCCTGAATTTCCAGGCATTAGCTTCGGGAGCAACCTGTGAGTAACCTAGACGGTCTCACTTAATTACTTGATTGCTTGATTTATGTTTTGAATGGTAATTAAATGTGTTTAATTGTGAATTCCGAATAGAAGGTTCAATAAATGTAAATGTGGATTGAGATATCGAAGTACTATTTGAATGTGAATGTAAAGACCTAATGCTTGATAATGTGGGTGATTGTGGTACAAGCATTCCATGCATGAATGCATAATCAGATAATGGCATTTGCGACCAGAGTAACCACCAATCAGAGTTTAAATCTCAACGAGTGAAAAGAGTCTCGAGCTCAAACAGTGATTAAGAGCTTAAGACTCACTATGTATAATGAGCCTTGTATTCTTATCGGATAAGGGGACAATTATTAATGAGTCCGGCATCCAAAATGGATACGAGACAGTACAGGCACTCGGTTACAACAATGTAATAATTGGAAAGTATCTCATGAGCACCTTATATACATATTTTTAAGTAGATTTGTTGAAATGAAATGACTATGCTTTAATGAAAATGTGAGATTTATGTAAAGTGCAATATGTGATTATATGTTATGTGAATTATTGTGATGCATGAATTGAGTGAACCATCGATGATGGTTACCTTATTGAGTTCGCAAAACTCACCAAAATTGCAACGTTGTCTTTTCAGAACCGAGAGACGACTCTAGCTACTGAGAGGTTCTACCAGCCGTGTAGATTATGATTGGCAAGAGAAGTCATGGCTCAAAGGTCGGTTAGCTGGAATTTTTGAACAGACTAGATAGACTTTGAATATTTTCTCTTTCATGTAGCACTTTTGTATTAGGTTTTGATGATGTACATGTAGTAAAGGTTGGAAAGCCAATGTAAACCTTCGGTTTTATGTAATGAAATGAGGAAAAAGAATTGGTTTTTAAAATATTGTGATTTTCTTATAATGCTTTATAAGTGACTTACGATAAAATGCTATATGAAGTGAATGTAGTGATCAAACATAGCTCGTCCTTATCGTAGGATATGTACTGAAATGACCTTTGAACGTTCCGGTGTATATACTACGGTAAGGGGGCGCTATATATACTCCACCCTAAGCCAGTGCTTATACTTAGGTGACGTTTCAGTCAGCATGATGCATTTGCTATTAACAAATCCTAGTTTCACCTTTGCTCCTAAAGCGATTCTTGTATGTCTTGACTATGACATGTAGTTACTTTCAATAAGAGGGGAAGAAATGAGAAGCATACTAGGATGATATGAGGATTAAAGGTGGAAAGGATCTTCGGTAAGTTGATTTATGCGTTCCTGGTTGTGATTATTTTCTCCTATGGTTGACAGTGATTAATTGAAGCAGAGCAAGTGTTTATCAGTGAGCCAACTATCAATTTCTCTGATAGCATGTACAAATATTAAAAACTTATGGAGTAAAGCTAATAAGAAGCTAGAAATGAAGTAATGAATGTATCTCCATACTTCTTTATTCATCCTTTTCACCTCTTTGTACTTACAAGTTTCATTAACAGAAAATAACTGTTTATTTAATTGTTCAACGAACTTCTAACTAACTAATTGCCTCCATGCTAATTTTACATAAAACAAAATATAGGTTAATACGTATATTTAGAATATATATTTACAAGACTGCGTATTATTAAACCTTCCTAAACTCTGCATATCAACGAGATTTTTCCTAAGTTGTTGTTATATACATATTATACTTAAATTTAGATAACATTTGCATGAAAGGAAATAATGTTTTATTCAATTTACTTCAAGTAAACAGTGAATTTACTTAAATAATATACAAAATATAATTAAGATCATTTCATTTTAACTCAATTAGATTATTATTTAATATTTAAAATGGAAAAAGCTAAGTTTGTCTTATGACTTTTATTTCTGTCAAAATTTCCTAAATTTTTTTAAATTTTCTCTTAATACCTTCATTTATCTTATATTACTCTAATTCCTAGTGTTTTAAACCTTTAATGGTCACTAGCGAAATAACAACTTCTATTTGATACAATTAGTCAATTTTACTCTAATTCCTAGTGTTTTAGACCTTCAATAGTCACTGGATCTTGTTACGTTGGCACAATGACAGGGACATAAAGTACAATTTAATGATGTCATTCCTTGATAAATTTAAAAAGTTTTAAGATTAATTTAGTAAAAATAAAAATTCAAGACCTTATCTGCACATAAAATAAAAGTTCAAGGACCAGTTGGAGAATTTTACCAAATATTATTCAAGTTTTGTAGGTGTTAATTAATAGTCTATGAATCAAATTATTCAATGAAATTAACGTTATAAGATTTATTAAAATCATTAAAAATATATATTTTAATATTTTTTCAATGCTCTTTTAATTATTTGTTTGTTTGTTTTATTTATTTATTCGTTTATTTATTTATTTACTTATTTTTATCTTTATCTTTATTTTGATTTGTATTTTTTACTTTGTATTTATTCAGTTATTTGTTTGTATATTTAGTTAATGTTTTCTTTAAACTGTTTTTTCATTTGTCAAAACAAATTCTCCACCAATTAGGTTAAGACTATGGATTTCCCGACTTTTTCAAACTCTTAAGTTTCAACCAAATTTTTATCGAAACTATGACGTTCTTCTAACATTTTTCCAACAATTATCATTTTCCCAGTTCATCCATCGCAGAAAATAGTCTGGTTACTCATGGATCTCTTTAGTACAGGCTTGTCTCCTGAAAAGACACGACATCTTTAGCTAACTAAGGGGGTTTGAAGAAATTAACGTCCCAAGAAAGCTTTTGAAGAAGCACTAGGGTCCTTTCGTCTATACCAGGAACGCTTTTCAGGCTTCAATGTTTTGCTTTTTGTCTCCATACCTCGACGCATCACCAACCAGTGAGTGCATACACCTTTTTTTCCTAACTTACGTTTTGCCTTTTGTTCAACGAAAGCTACCAAACTCTCCATGCTTTTTCTTACAAAGCACTTGGCAATGCCAAGCTTATGGGACCTCTCGAATCTTTCTGTCTAGTAAGTAGATGAGAGATGCCCACCTCAAGCCCTATCAAGCTGAGTCATTTGGAATGAATATTTGGAAGTTTCTTCGCCATTCAAATTAGTTCCTATTTAAGGGATCCTAAAAGACAGCTCAATATTACTATCAAGTACTTAACACTGCTGCTTTACGAGCAGAATTAGAAATTCCTACCTCGCTTAAGCTAAAATAAGCCCCTTACTATTGAACTTCGGTGCTCGGTGGTATGGCTTCTTTATTATTAAACTTGAAACTTTGATAAGGTTGAAGTTTTAGCATCTTAAGTAATTGAGAGATGGTAGATACCGTGGTGGTTCACGGTTTTAAAGAATTCTCAAGTGTTTGAGGTCTTAGCCTGAATTTTATAAATTATTTATAAATTATACACATATTTAATAATGTATTTAGTGTGTTTAAAGACTATGAAAACATATATAATATATTTACATGTACCTATTAATTTATTTAATGAACATGCACAAAATAATAATAAATATAAAAATTTGAATAATTATTAAGTTTAGTGATTGATCATATATTGATTGAAATCTCTTTATTATTAAACTTGAAACTTTGATAATATTAAACTGTTAGTTAATATTTTAAAAATTGAACCGAAAATTAAATCAGTAAGATAAGATATTTAAAGTTTAAAAGATTCAATCGGAATTAAATCATCATAAAATTGATATAAGAATGAATAAATTTAAAAATTTTTAAAAATAATTCAGGAAAACTATCTTACCTATAGAAATATATCTTTTCTTATGAAATTAAAAATCCCATGAATTTTCAAAAAATTATTATGTGTACCCCTGCTTACTATACATGTTCATTAAATATATTTATAATGGACATTTTCACTCAATTTTAGATAAACCATTATATGTTTCTTCACTTGTTAGCTCTATTCACTTAATAAATTTATAAAAGATAAATATTAATAAATATGACAATGTATTAAATTTATAATTTTTCCGTTTGTATTTCGAGTTTAATTTAAAAGAGTTTGAAAAGTCCAAAATTTGAATAATATGAATAGTTTAAAAGAAAAATGACATTGTTTTGTTTAAATTAATTTATATTATCCCTTTAATTTTAAATTTGATATAAAATTTGATCAATTTAAATATAGCTTGTTGATTTTATGTTAAAACAAAACGGATTCAAACAATTTATTAAATGTGGTTAGGAATGACAAGGAACGACCCATCAATCAACCATGCTATTTTTTGGAAATATTTTTTTTAAAATAAAAAATATAAAATACTATTTTTTATTAAATTTCGGTTTAAATAACTTAGACTTAGGCTTACTTATAAACTAACACATTGAAAACGATTAAATTTAAACTAATTGGCGCTCATGGGCATCCTTAAATCAGATCAAGCTTGAACGTAAGTCTTGAAAGATTTGAATACTTTGAAAATCAAACAATGCTATGTAATTTAATTCATATTGATTTGAGCCGACTCTTGTACCTGAATTCAATATAAAATTCTCAAGTCCAATCTATTTACTCTGGGTCAGATTAGACGGTGCCTAGCAAATTTTGTCATTCATACACATCAATCATTGTGATATAGCACAAATAATTTTAAAATTATAAAATTTAAAAAGGTATCCTTAACTTATTAATATTTGCATGTATGCCACCTATATTCTTAACCCCTATACACATCCATCGGGGTTTGGTGGTGGTCCTGAGTCCTGACCGTAGATTTCATAGGCTGGGGTCCCACTGGCTCTGCATGTGAGGGACATGATGAAGATATGGTTATGAATGGACCATAGGCTGAATTTATAGAGTGGCATAGGTCGCCCTTTAAGCATATTATTATTCGAGCAATAGCCATTACGATGTAAAGATATGTCTCAAGAAAGGTGGCAGTTTTAAGTGATGAAATTAAGGTTTTCTACTAACATTTAATTTAGAAAAATTAAAGATTCGTGTCATTTATAAATTAATAAATTTTTATTAACTAAAATTAATTAATTAATTTTTATTTTTAATTAAAATTTAAATTTTTTATAGGTAAAAATAATATCTTTAAATAAAATTTTAAAATTTATTTAATATTTAACCAATTTTGTGACAGTTTAATACCAATTGAATCTTTTAAACTTTAAAATTTTTATCTTACCGATTTAATTTACGGTTCGATTTTTCAAACGTAGGCAATCTACCTAAAAAAATAATTTATGATTATTTAACAGACACTTAAAATGTAATAAATTGTAAATTTTTTACCGATATTTTTACTTTTGTTACGCATTGACAAATAAATAAGGAACTCACTGCTTCAATCTATAGTGGCGTTATGTAATGCTAGTGACAGTACGGATGATTGTGACCATATCTACCGTGATCTTTGATCTTGATTTGGAACTTTCGAGTGAATTAGCGAATGAGAGTAAGGGCCAAGAAAATGGGCTTGAATTTGACTTGGGGCTCATCGGATTGTATTGAATTGGGACAACCTTACCCTACTCAATCAGAGAGGCCGAATCAGAGACACCCTTGGTCCGAAAGAGGCCGGATCGGGTCAATGTTGGGTCCAAATTAGGAAACATCTGCAATGGAGTATGGCCGTCCTCTGAAGTTTCACAGCAGAAAATATCTGTTTCTGGAAAGAGTAAACTAGAACTGATGCATTCTGCTGTCCACAGTATATAGGCACGTACGTCACCCCGCAAACAATGAAAGGGTTTCTGAAGTCATAATTTAGATCACTTTGTCAAGTTCTTTTCAGCTGCTTGCAAGACTTATCGGGCAGTTTTGGTTTGGTTTTCGATGGAGGGATTGGTTTGTAATAGTCGCCTGGCAAAGTTAGCTGCTGTGTTAAGGTTCTGGGCCTTGTAACAAACAGTCATTGCATTCAATAACGCAAGCCTAAAGTGCGGTAACTGAAGATTACAGTGGGTGAAGTATGCAGCTAGCTCCTGCTGATGTACGGGATTGTCCTTGATATCCCTCCTCTTAAGCTCCATTTGCAGACCTAGTAAATACTATTTTACAATGATGATTAGTTCGTTTACTTCAGTACCTCCCTTCTTGAATCAACTACAATCAGAGGATTGGTATGGAGAATGCTGACGAAATGCCATAAAGTGTCAGTAAATTTTCCTGAAGTTGTTGCTTTATAACCAGCCTTCAGCCTCTTCCTCGAGCTGAGAAAAATTTCACAGCCCTCAAAATGGGCTTGATGATTCAGTTCATCCTCTCTCCTGTTGTGAAAATCGACCGAATTAGAGTAGATTCGCAGTTAAAGAGGACTGAGAGGAATAGTAATGAATACACAGATTTTACGTGGAAAAACTCCAAATTAGGGTAAAAATTACGGGTAAGGATAGAAGACTTTTACCACTTGAAAAAACTGGAGAATTATAAGGAAAAATTAGACCCACAAAAATATATAGAATATTTTTGTCTCTCTCTTTTTCTTTCTTTTCTCTCACCTCATTTCTCTCTATTTTTTTCGCTCTATTTTGCTGCGCTCCTCCTCTTCATCTCCTGCCTATTTATAGGCAGGAGACTTGTGTTCGACAACTAACAAATGTTGGCTTGCCTTGGCTATGTTAGGCAGCCAACAATTGTTGACTGCCTAGGTTGCTGCCAACAATTATTGATAACAGCCAAGGTTGACAATTCTCCCACTTGAAGATTTGATTGAGTGTCAATCAGATCTTCACACTATTCTTTCTACCTTGCCGCTTCA
>JANSVA010000216.1:7048851-7073436 GCA_025504915.1 Erythroxylum reticulatum | reverse complement strand
CTATCATCATCATCATCATCATCATCATTATTGTTATTATTAAAATTGATCAATTTTAAATTTAATTTAATATTTTCTACAATTTATAAATTAATTAAACAATTTTAGTAAATTAATCAATTTTTAAAATTTAAATTTGATACCTTATCTCCAATCTTTAAGATATAATTTAATTTATCAAATTAAAAAGTATTCAAGTGAGATAAGTCTTAAAAAATTAATATCTTTTGATTGAGAATTATACTCGATAACAATATTGTGTTGTGTATTATGAAAGTTACTATATTATATTATCGTATTAATTGAAGCTTTATTATCTATATTTATTTTAAATCATATTTTATCATATAAGTTGATGTGAAAATTAGTTAAATATTAGTATTTAAGAAATTATATGTACTAAAAATGATTTATTCTAATAAAGAACAAATATTTTCATTGATAAATAATTCCAAAGAAATATATCTTTGTTAAAAATTCTAATTTTGAGAAATTAATAAAAATTGTTGAAATCAAAATAAATTATACCACATATATAACATATTGTATAATTTGTTTACATTTCACAAGTATCCTCTATGGAAAAAAACTTTATCTATATTTATATACAAGATGTTTAATATTGTATTAATATGGCAAGCGGGCTAATATAAGTAACAAACTTAAAAAATTAAATTGATAAAAAAGGAAGAGTCATAGGTGACATTTAAAATGACTCAAAAAATACAAGAAAACTAAAACAAGTCACAGATGCCTGTGACACTTATGTCACACCGTGAAAATTCCTATCACGTATATGACAGTTCTATTTTTAGAGCAAAGTAACAATTATTTAAAGGGTATAATTAACATTTTGTATATTAAATTTTTAGTTGCTGAGTAAAGTATCAAGGCACAATCGTTATTAAAGTATAATTCTTATCAGTTGAACACCAAAACATTCCTATAGAGGATTTTTTTAAAATCAGCTGATTAGGTTGAATCAATCAACCTAATTAGCTGATAACCAAACAAATTTATTTAAAATATGGTTGAAAAGTCATCTACCAAATAGGTGCTTTAACTCCAAAGAGGTGTGACATACTTAAGCATTCTTTGAAAACATTTAAAAGCTAATTCAAAGAAAAATATTAATCACATAAACATATAAAATGATGCAAAAAATTTAGAAGAATCTACGATTTGCTTATGGTTTGAATCAATGCTATAATCATGGAAAGGATGCTTGACGTAGAGAGGATCTCCATGTAAATTAGCAACTCATCGTCAACCAGATATATGGATAAGCTCATGCCCTTCCTAACAATTAGTCTTTGCACATACATACGATTTGATGATGAGAAGAATGTCTACAAGGAGCAACTGTTCATGAAATGAGACAAGGATATTTGGATCAAGTTTAGATTTTCTATTTAATTATTAAACAATCATTTTGGCCATTGGACATAATTGGACAGGGTAAGACAGACAAAGGATCCTCATTCGTCAGGCCATGAGTAATTCACATTTATTTAGTGATTGAAGCTATCTGGAACAAGCCTGTAGATCAAAATAGAACAAATTCCGTAGGCCAAAATAGAACAAATATTTCCATAAAAATTTCATTTCCTTTCTCTTATTTTACTCTCAAACATTCAAAATGTTGAAGTATTTAAGAGATTTGATTTTCTCAGAGATTTGATTATATGCCTTTTTTAGGATTCTTTGTAAAATAGGAAACTATAAATTAGGAGCTTGATTGTAGGATCTTTAGCTAAAAGATCGTTGTCAATGTACTAATAAATAACCCTGTACTTAGAGTATTACGATAACTTATATGGAAAATTCATTCCTTTCTTCTTATTTCAATGTGTTATCAAAGCGTAGGTTCCAACTTAGGACCATCAGCAAACCAGAAGTTGAAACTTTTGGGACCAAGTCCGTTCCAATTCTTGTTCAAGCTGAAAATTCCTTCTTAATGCTGGAATTATTCTCAATGAAACAAACTATGATATTTGGTCTCAGATCATGGAGATGCATATTGCCGAAAAGGAAAAACTTTCATTTATCCAAGGAAAGTCATAACCTCCTACAGAAAAGGACAAGGTCTATAAGAAATGGTATGTTGGTAATAAAAAAGTTAAGAAATGGTTGTTGATGTCTATGACTCCTGACATTATGAAGCGATATATTCGCTTGCCTACTGCTCCAGATATTTGGAAAGCTCTATCAAAGGCCTTTTACGATGGAGCTAATGAATTACAAGTTTTTACTTTGAATCAAAGGGCTTTTTTTTCCAAACAAAATGGTAGGTCACTTTCTATTTATTATGGGGAACTAACTAAAATCTTCAGTGAATTAGACCGTCGTGACAAAGTGATTATGAAGAGTGAGAACAATTTCACATCTTATTACAAATCAATTCAGTGACAAAGGGTGCATATTTTTCTTGCTGGTTTAGACAATGAATTTGAACAAGTTCGTGGGGTAATATTGAGAACGGAGCCAGTTCCTGAATTAGAAGAGTGTTACTCACTAGTTCGTTGTGAATCTATTCGGCATGTAACCATGAATACAGAACTTGAAAAGGATGAAGCTTCAACCACGATGAGTAGAAACAAATCCAACGAAAAGGATCGAACAAAGCCCATTCAATCAAATAAATCTACCTTCAAATGTACTCACTATGATCAGTCTGGTCATACAAAGATCGGTGTTTCAAACTTGTCGGGTACCCAGAATGGTGGGATCACACCCGTGATTCAAGGAAATAAACGTAGATGTTGCTGTTGCAAAATCTTCAGCTTTAATTGCAACGGGAGGTAATGGTGGTAAGGCTTTAAATTCATATATACCTGTTTCTAATAGTACATGGATAATTGATTATGGTGCAACGGATCATATGACATTTGATTCTGGACAGGTTTCACCACTTAAATCCTCTTTACAAAAATTTATTTCCACTGCCAATGGTTCCTCAGCTCCTGTCATTGGGGAAGGGTCCCTATCTCTGAACAAAACTTTAAATTTGGATTATGTTCTAGTTGTACCCTATTTGGATTATAACCTTTTGTCTGTCTCTCAAATTACTGCTACTTTATCTTGTGTTGTGATTTTTTGGCCTGAGTATTGTGTGTTTAAGGACATTCGAACGAGGTGGACGATTGGTTATGGTACTAAATTGGGAAAGCTATATTACTTGGATCTAGAGGAACACGGCTCAAATAAATTGCATCAAGCATTAGCAGTGGACAGTTCAGAAAAAATGAGGTAATTTAGATGTTTGGTTATGGCATCGATGTCTAGGACATACTTTTTTTGGATATCTTAAAAGGTTATTTCCTAGATTATTTACAAACCTTGATGTTTCTAGTCTTTGATGTGAAGTTTGTGAACTTTTAAAAAGCCATCGTGCATCATTTCCATCTAGTATGAATAAAAGTTTGACTCCTTTTATGCTTATACAATCTAATGTTTGGGGTCCATCCAAAGTAGATAGCTTAGGAGGATCTCGTTGGTTTGTAACTTTTATCGATGATTGTACGAGGATGATGTGGGTTTGCTTGATGAAAACTAAAGGTGAAGTAAATATGTTGTTTCAAAACTTCCACAAAATGATTTCTACTCAATACAATGCTCAGGTGAAAGTTTTACGTTGTGATAATGGAGGTGAGTATTTAAGCCATGAACTTCAACAATACTTGAGAAAAAAAGGAATCCTTCATTAAACTACTTGTCCTAACACACTCCAATAGAATGGGCTGGTTGAGAGAAAGAATCGTCACTTATTGGAGGTTATTCGAGCACTCTTGATAGAAGCTCATATGCCATTATTCCACTGGGGAGAAGCACTCACCACTGTAACATATTTGATTAATCGACTTCCTTGTAGTTCTATTAACTATCAAACACCATTTGAAGCTCTCTCTAAAATGGGGATGAAATCAATGGTCCTAAATCTGAATCCTCATGTTTTTGGTTATGTCGCATATGTACACCTTCACAAGCAACAACACAATAAATTAGAGCCTCGTGCTTTATGTTGTGTCTTTGTAGGATATGCTACTCATCAGAAAGGGTACCGATGTTATCATCCTCCCACTCGAAAGATGTTTGTTACATTTGATGAAGTATTTCATGAGGACTCTATGTACTTTCCTTTCAAGCTAGATCTTCAGGGGGAGAGCAATGAGGAAGTTCTACCTCTTGATCATGATATTCACATATTTGAATCTATAGATGTGATTGAAAACCGAGAATTGGAAGATAACATGGATTTATTTGAACAAGTGGATTTGGAAGGTGATGAACCACGAGCAATTGATGTCACACAAGTGGCGGAGCCGAAAGCAACTGATGCAGTATAAGAAGTAATAGTACCAAACCAATCTTCGTCGACCGAGGATGTCCGTGAACCATCTAGATGACAACTACCTTCAAGACACAGCAGAGGTATTTCCAAACCCACATATGAACCTGAAATTTCTAGTAAGGTTAAATACCCAATGAGTCATTATGTGTCTAACCATCAATTGTCAGAATCAAATCAATCATTCATAAATCAATTATCCATTGTAGCTATTCCTAATAGTGTGCAGGAAGCCTTAGGTGATCTGAGATGAAAAGTAGCCATGAATGAGGAAATGAAATCCTTGATTAAAAACAATACTTGGGAGCTTGTTGATTGCCCATCAGGAAAGAAAACCGTTGGATGCCGATGGGTATATACTATCAAATTCAAGGCTGACGACACGATTGAGCCGTTTAAAGCACTGTTGGTGGCCAAGGGATATACTTAAACCTATGGAATTAACTATATTGAGACTTTTGCCCCAATCGCTAAAATCAACACAGTTCGAGTTTTGTTATCCCTAACTGAAAATTTGGATTGGCCATTACATCAATTTGATGTAAAAAAATGCCTTTTTATATGGAGAATTATTAGATGAAGTTTATATGGATCTTCCTCCTGGATGTACGGTACCTAAAGTATACAGTCATGAAGTGTGCAAATTTCAAAAATCATTGTATGGGCTAAAGCAATCTCCAAGGGCCTAGTTTGGGAGATTTACAAAGGCTATGGTATCTTGTGGTTATACCAAAGCAATGCAGATCACACTTTGTTCATAAAGAAAAGACAAGATAAAATTACAGCTCTCACTGTATAAGTTGATGACATGGTAGTGACTGAAAATGATCTCGATGAAAGGAAAGCACTTCAATATTATTTATCTCAAGAATTTGAAATGAAGGATCTTGGTTCTTTGAGGTTTTTCCTCGGAATTGAAGTTTCGACATCATCTAAGGGTATTTTCTTGTCTCAATAAAAATATACTTTAGATTTGTTAAATGAAACTGGTATGTCAGCTTGTGAACCAGTTGATGCACCTCTTGAAGAGGGACTAAAGTTATTTGTTGAACCAAATCAAGTTCTAGTTGATAAAGGGAGATACCGAAGACTTGTTAGAAGATTGATGTACCTAGCACACACAAGGCCAAATCTTGCTTATGCCTTGAGTGTTGTAAGTCAATTTATGCATAATCCTGGAGAACAACACATGAAAACAGTTATGCGCGTTTTGAGGCACTTGAAATCTACTCCAGGGAACGGAATCTTATTCAAAAATAATACAGACCATCTAAATGTTGAAGCATATATTGTTGCAGATTGGACTGGATTTATAGATGATAGAATGTCCACCTTTAGTTATTTTACCTTTGTGGGAGGCAATCTTGTTACTTGGAGGAACAAGAAACAAAATGTTGTTGCCCAGTCAAGTGCAGAGGCAGAATTTAGAGGCATGGCGCTTGGATTATGTGAACTTTTATGGCTCAAGCTTCTTTTATCAGATTTGGGTTATTAACCAACACAACCTTTTTGACCACATTGTGATAGCAAGGCTGCTAGTGATATTGCTCATAATCCAGTATAGCATGACCATACCAAACATGTGGAAGTTGATAGGCTCTTTATCAAAGAGAAATTGGATGAGAAAATATTGGAGTTGCCTAAAATTAGATCAAAGGATCAACTGGCAGATATTCTTACTAAGGTGGTGTCAAGTCAAAATTTCTCTTCATAGGTAAGTTGGGCATGTTTAATACCTATACACCAACTTAGGGAGAGTGTTGAAGTATTTAAGAGATTTGATTTTCTCATAGATTTGATTGTAAACTTTTTCTGGGATTTTTTGTAAAATAGGAAACTATAAATTAGGATTGGCTAAAAGATCATTGTCAACGTACTGATAAATACCATTTACTCAGAGTATTACGATAACTTATATAAAAAATTCATTCCTTTCTTCTTATTTCAACGCAGAATGTTGGGGAAAACTAAATGCTTCATTCATGCAAAAGCAGGTAATGTGATTATGGTGGTGTTATTTACTATTGACCTCATAAGGCCCAAGTCAAGGATACCCCAAGAAGTCTGAGGCCATGACCTCTCTTTAACTTTCATCATCAAGACTGTAGCCAAAGTAATCCACCCTACCTAAGACATTCTCTTGTCCCAAGGACTTTCCCATGCCAGCAACAGTCTCCTGCCTTTCTCTGCTTCTTTCTCATCTGCTTCAAACCTACCTTTGGGGTGGTAAATCTGACCCAACACCACATGTCATTCACCAACAAAAGGGGTTCTTTTCAATACATCTCAATAATAATCCCTCTGCTTTCTCCAAGCCTTTCTTAGACGTACCACAAACAGCTTGCCAATACAATTCCCTTGCAAGGATTTGGTGTCCAATATCAACTTCCCTTGTGCAGTTCTTAAGTACCGGTGGCACTACAAGCTCTTTATCCTCATCTCTTTCCTTATTCATCCCACTACCACCTGCTCTTTTCCTCTCTTCCACAAAAATCTCTTTTTTCCTCTCACTATCAGTGTACAAACAGCAGCCATCCTTGACACTGAATTCATCCACAGCCCTGGCTTACCATCTCCGGGCTATAAAGTAGCAAAATTGTTGCCTAAAATCTCTAGTCGACCATCAATGTTGTCGAACAACACATCTTGAAAACCAAAGAGTTGATCACTGAAATCAGCCATGGTCATCAAAAGAAAAACACCCATCATTCTTCTTGTTAACAGAATATCCTTTCCTGTCTTAATATGCTTCACCCTGGTGACATCGGTAGGCAAAAGTGAATTCAGTTTCTTCCCCCTTTTCTCTTCCCTGTTGAACAAACCTTTCTCCTTTGCGTTTCTCATTGATATCTCAGAAACCTTAAGCTGTTTGACAAGCTCAGTGTCAGAATATTTGAACAAGAGATCATCATGGACAAGTGGTTGGCGAGGAACAATACAAAAGTAATGAATCAGTCTCTCTGCAGCTTCACCAACATGGCTACTAACAATTTCACGGCCCGTGTTAGGATCAAAGATAGCGAGATTAATATAAGAGTTCGAATAAGCAGAATGGAAGAGGCCACAAAGATAGACACAGTTTAGGGCTTTCCAAATCTTGAGGATGCGATATAAGTATGTTAAAACATGTGTTTAAAAATGCTGCCAGATGTTTTATGTTCTGACTTAGGAGCTGGTTATCTCATTTTCTTCACATTCTTTACGTTGGCGTAATTCTAGGTTCATAGATTTATGTTTCCAGTTTCTTTAAAACGTTAAAAAAATGTATATGTCTGTATTGTCGTATGCGTTGTTGCTCTAGAAAAATCCGTATTTGTGTATGATCTTTCTTGTTACAAAATCATTCAACCAAATTTCTCTAAAAAACACCAATAAATTGGTATTAAAGCAAACTTCTTGAGGGATCTGTGAGGCTAGTGTACCAATGGAAGGAGAGTTAAACTTTTCAGCAATTACACCACCAATCTTCGATGGAGACAATTATCAGATGTGGGCAGTGCATATGGAGATCTACCCGGAAGCATTGGATCTGTGGGAAGCTGTTGAAGAAGACCTGGAACTTCAGCCACTTCCAGCAAACCCCACCATGGCCTAAATGAAATCACAGAAGGAGAAGAAGACTAAGAAATCAAAAGCAAAGGCTTGCTTATTTGCAGTAGTGTCATCCACCATCTTTACACGAATAATGTCACTAAATTCAGCAAAGGCAATGTGGGATTATCTCAAGGGAGAATATGAAGGTGATGAAAGAATCCAAGGAATGCAAGTGTTGAATCTGACCAGAGACTTTGAATTGCAAAAAATGAAGGAGTCAGAATCAGTAAAAGAGTACTCGGACAGACTTCTAAACATTGCCAATAAGGTGAGGTTGCTTGGATCCGAGTTAACTGATTCTAGAATTGTGGAGAAACTGCTTGTAACAGTACCAGAGAGGTTTGAAGCCACTATAACAACCTGGGAGAACACAAAGGACCTGTCAAAGATTTCTCTTGCAGAGCTCTTGAATGCTTTACAAGCACAAAAGCAAAGAAGAGCCATGAGACAAGATGGAGCAGTAGAAGGAGCCTTACCTGCCAAGCATCACGAAAGTCGCAAGTATAAAAAGAAGAAGAACTTGAAGAATCGGCCAACAAATGGAGAGGGTTCATTCAACAATTATCAAAAGGGCCAAGGAGAAGGCTCAAAGAAGATTTATCCACCCTGCCAACACTGTGGGAAGAAAGGCCATTCACCTTTCAAATGCTGGAGGAGGCCTGAAGCTAAGTGCACCAAGTGCAGCCAACTCGATCATGAAGCAGTGATCTGTAAAGTCAAGCCTCAACAGCATGATGAAGATGCCAAAGTGGTGGATCAAGAGGAGGAAGATCAACTTTTTGTGGCCACGCATTTCACAAGTTCTGACGCAAGTGAACACTGGTTAGTTGACAGTGGTTGTACCAACCACATGAACACGATAGAGAACTCTTTAAGTAGTTGAGAAACACTGAGATTAAAAGGGTGAAGATTGGGAATGGTGAACACCTGGATGTGAAAGGAAAAGGTAATGTAGCTATTTCAAGCTATTTAGGTACAAAAATTATTGTAGATGTTCTATTTGTATCACAGATTGATCAAAACCTGTTGAGTGTTGGTCGATTATTGGATAAAACCTATAAAGTGTTTTTTGAAAATAAACAGTGCTTCATTAAAGATGTTGATGGCGGAGACATTTTTAAAGTTAAGATGAACGGAAAAAGCTTTGCTCTAAATCCAATGGAGGAGGAGCAATCTAAAGAAAATGTCACAGAAATCTGGAACAAAAGACTCGGACATCTTTATTATCGTGGACTACTTCAAATGCAAAGGTTGAAAATGGTCAAGGACTTACCAATCTTGCAGGAGCATTCTCAAAATTGTCAAGTCTGTCAATATAGAAAGCTAATTAGGAAGCCATTTCCTAAGATAGCTTGGAGAGCTTAAAAAAAGTTACAATTAGTTCACACAGATATTTCAAGTCCTCGAAAAACACCCTCTTTGAATGGAAACTGATACTATGCAGCATTTATTGATGATTTCACCAGGATGTGTTGGATATTCTTTCTAAAGCACAAGTTAGAAGTAGCACGAGTTTTTTAGAGTTTTAAAGCTTGGGTTGAAAACGAGAGTGGCTGTAAAATTCAAATGCTCAGGTCTGACAATGGCAAAGAGTATACATCTGAAGAATTTAATCAATTTTGTGTAGAAGCAGGAATTGAGCATCAGTTAACAGCTCCTTATACTCCTCAACAAAATGGCATAGTTGAGAGGAGAAATAGGTTCATACTGGAGATGACACGCTGCATGCTATATAAAAAGAACTTACCTAAGAAGTTTTGGGCAGAAGCAGCAGATACTGCTGTTTTCTTACAAAATCGGCTTCCAACAAGAGCTGTAAAGGATCAAACTTCATTTGAAGCCTGGTATGGTCGCAAGCCATCTCTGAACTTTGTTAAAATTTTTGGTTGTTTATGTTTTACTCGAGTTCCACAGATCAACCAAGATAAGCTAGATAAAAGAGCATTGCCAGGAATTTTTATAGGCTACAGCAAAGTTACCAAAGCCTACAAAGTTTTCCAGCAACAAACTGGAAATTTTGTCATAAGTAGGGACGTACACTTCATGGAAGAAGAAGAGTGGAACTGGGAAGACTCAAAGAAGACAAATAAATTTGCAAGTGAGCCAAGGCATTCATCTATTGTCAACATACCAGAGGAACCTGCTGATGAAGTGTGGGAGGTTGAATTGATGGATAACACACCAGTAAGAGGTACAAGATTGCTCTCTGACATATATCAGAGATGCAATATAGCCGTTTGTGAACCTGCTGGATACATGGAAGCAAAAGAAAATCAAAATTGGATGGATGCAATGGGAGGAGTTGTCGATGATTAAAAGAAACAAAACTTGGGAGTTGGTTGATAGGCCTTAAGACAGGAAAATAATTGGAGTAAAGTGGGTGTTTAGGACTAAGTTGAATCCTGATGGCTCAGTTAACAAGCACAAAGCAAGGTTAGTAGTAAAGTGATATGCTCAAATGTTTGGAGTTAACTACTTAGATACATTCACACCTGTTGCTAAGCTTGACACAATCAGATTGCTCCTTGCTCTTGCAGCTCAAAGAAACTGGAAAGTGTTTCAGTTAGATGTCAAGTTAACATTTCTTAATGGATTTCTACAGGAAGAGATCTATGTTGAGCAACCTGAAGGCTTCGTGGAAAAGGGAGCAGAAGACAAAGTGTATTTGCTAAGGAAGGTGCTTTATGGTCTAAAGCAAGCTCCTCGAGCATTGTATAGTAGAATTAATGATTATTTAATTAGTTTGGGGTTTGAGAAAAGCCTATATGAACTTACTTTATATGTTAAGCATGATACTGTAGATATTTTGATCATCTCTCTTTACGTAGATGATCTACTAATTACTAGGAGTAATCTTGATTGGGTAATTCAATTTAAACTGGAAATGAAAAAAAAATCTTTGAGATGATAGATCTTGGCCTGATGACTTACTTTCTTGGAATGGAATTCAAGCAAAGTCAGGACGAAGTGTTCATTTGCCAAAAGAAGTATGCAAAGGAAATACTAAAAAAATTTCAGATGGAAGACTGCAAGGCAATGAGTACTCCTATGAATCAAAAGGAAAAGCTGGTCAAAGAAGATGGAGCTGCCCAAGTTAATGAAACTGAATTCTGAAGCTTGATAGGATGTCTAATGTATTTAACTGCAACCAGACCTGACATTCTAAATGCAGTGTGCATTCTATCTAGGTTGATGCATTGTCCAAATGAGACTCACATGAGGGCTGCAAAGAGAGTCATTAGATACGTCAAGGGAACTTGGAACTATGGAGTCAAGTTTATGAAGAGCAAGGAGCTAAAGTTGACAGGATTCTCTGACAGTGATTGGGGAGGCTTAATTGACGACATGAAAAGCATATCTGGATATTGTTTTACTTTTGGATCAGGGATGTTTTCATGGAGCTCAAAAAAGCAAGAAACAGTAGCTCAATCCACTACTTAGGCTGAGTTTGTTGCCGCAACAAGAGCTGTGAATCAAGCTCTCTAGTTGAGGAAAATCTTGACTGATTTAAACCTGGAGCAGAAGCAAACGGAGATTTTTATTGATAACTAAGTAGCTATTGCAATCTCTAACAATTCAGTGTTTCATGGCAAGACCAAGCATTTCAATATCAAGTTGTTTTTTGTGAGAGAAGTGCAGAAAAGTAGTGATGTGACTCTTTGTTATTGCAAGACAAAAGATCAAGTTGCTGACATTTTTAAAAAACCATTTCCACTTAGCAAGTTCGAAAATTTTAGGAAGAAACTTGGAGTTTGCAGCATCTAAACAAGGAGGAGTGTTAAAACACGTGTTTAAGAATGCTGCCAGATGTTTTATGTTCTGACTTAGGAGTTAGTTATCTATTTTCTTCACGTTCTTTACGTTGGCGTAATTCTAGGATCTTAGATTTATGTTTTCAGTTTCTTTAAAATGTTAAAAAAAATGTGTATGTCTGTACTGCTGTATGCGTTAATGCTCTAGAAAAATCCATATTTGTGTATGATCTTTCTTGTTACAAAATCATTCAATCAAATTTCTCTGAAAAACACCAACAAGGTATCGACGAGGTGATCAAGACAGCTTCCTTGTTTGTGCCGGCTGCTTCAACAGAACGCAACATAGCAATCAGTTGAGGCAAATTCTTATCCACAGACTTAAGCTCTCCATAAAGAAAAGGGCAAGCAGAGGCTAAAAGGGGTTGGAGATAGTCGTCATCTTGACAAGTATTTGATGTTGGCATGGCTGATTTTTGGTGTTTGTGGGATATCGAAAGAAGGTGATGACGAATCTAATGAAGTGTGACAAGGTAATAAGAAACAAACAAAGAAGAAGAAGAAGAAGACGGTTGTAAGTGAAACTAAAAGGCGTGATCTTTAGTGGTCTTGTTATCTTACATAGGTTGTGGATATTGGAAGAAGCATACTAAAAATAGACTCGTTAATGTTGAATCTAAAGATTCATGAATTTTTGGCGGTGATAAGATTTCTGGCATGTTTTTGTAGGTATCATATCAAATCTTTTTTTTAAGTAATCATAAGAACTTCCATATTAGGAGTAATAACCCCTCCGATCATAGACCAGGCGACTCTCTAATGCACGATCTTGTAGCTCTTTAAAACAAGTTTATTCAGAGATGCTTTAACATCAAAACCGGGATAAGGTTAATATAAACCTATACAGTCCATTCATTTGCAAAATATTTGAGTAGTTGATTAATTACCACTACTCAAATTTAAGTTACCAGCACTAAAAATTTACAATGAAACTACCAATCCAACAGATCACGCAATGAGGTTCAAAGAAATATAGACCTGTATGGAGCCAAGAATGTGAAAGTGCAAATTGTTGAATGTTGAAATATAAGTGGGAGTTTGTCTCGTATGGAAAGAATATATGGCATTAAACATGCATATAAGCCTGGTAAGTTACTCCTCCTATCATTAATTAGTTTTAGGATGAAATCTCATTTGGGCTTGTACGTGCTAAGTTTATTTGGGTCCAATCTTCCAAAATTTAACATATTATCAGAGTAGATTGTTCTTGGGTTAGTTGTCACTACCTTAATATGATATACTGTATCACATATTGGGCCTTAAATTAGCTCACACATGAGGGGGCGTGCTGAAATATAAGTGGGAGTTTGTCCAACTTGAAAAAAATATATGATCTTGAGCATGCGTATAAACTTAATGAGGTACTCTTCCTATCATCAATTAATTTTAGGATGAAACTTCATTTGAGCTTGTGTGTGCTCAATTTATTGGGGCTCAATCTTACAAAATTTAACATCATAAGAGATTGGTATCACTCTTTGGAAAAATTCTAAGACAATAGGTGAAAGATTCAGTATAGAGGTAACTCAAATTCTGAATTTGAACTCTTTTATAAATGTTGCTGCATTTCAGAAAAGGTTAAGGGCATGATAACTTTTTTGGAGATCATTACAATTAAACAAACTCATAACATTTGAAGAAATATGGGAAAGATCTTAAAGATATATAGACCTTCAAGAGGAAAAAAACTCGTCAGAAAGATGTCATCGTACCTTACCTGAAAAGAAAAATCAAGTACAGGTCTAAACAATACTTGCACGCATAAAAAGTCAATGAGATTCGAAGGAGGGAGGAGACAACAGCCAAACCATTAGAGAGGAGTTGAGAAGCGACTTCTAGCCCTAAATACTAGCTTCAACCAAATCCTAAATTACATTCAAATTATAGTGGAAGATAGATAAGGACAATGATAATTGTATATTTTAAGTCTTATTTGGTAGCCAGTAATAAGAGGCGAGAATATGGAGAGCTATATTAATAATGGAGAACTATTAGGTAACAGACCAAACGGTAGGAAGGTTGTATGCAAATAAAGAAATCTCTCCTATGCAAAAGAAACTTTCTAAAAGATCATGCACCATGCCATACCTAAAATGCGTTATCCCAGTTAAAGTAAATCATGTTTTATAGGAGATAAAAGATAATGCGGTTCTTAACAAAGACCAACAACTTTGGGCTTTTAAATTTTGAGACAATGATATTGTTGATCAACCCTAAAAAAGGATACTATAAAGTATGTCAAGACTATGATCATTGCAAAGACATTCTTTATCCCATCACTAACTTGTGGCATAATATTCACCCCTTTCATTTTCGATCCTATTTGATCAACAGGACATCAACATCTTAAGACTCCTCAACCATGTGATAAAGCAACATAAATTCAACTTAGTCATGGTTGATTACTTTACTAAGAAGGTGAAAGTTGAGTCCTTCCATAAAAGTTTTGCCAAAGACTGTCGAAAGATTCTTGAAAACAAATATTATGTTTAAGTATGATAATCCATTTACAATAGTCACAATGTGCGTACATTTTACTTACTATTTTTCTTTGTTTTCATCTAAATCATCTTGCATTTATTGATTTATATTATGTTTTAGGTAATTATGGAAACATTTCTTAGAAAATAATGTTAGCTAAAAATTAAAGGGTTTTACATAGTAAAATAAGAAGAAATTCAAATCGATTAAACAGAATTTCGGACACAAGTATGTTGCAGCTCGTGTCTCGCTCTGAACAAGAACAAATGGTAAGATTAGACACGACCTAGTACATGGTTATGTTCTAGGGTGTGTTTCTCAGTGAAAGTTTGGTACAAAAGACACCCACCTAAATGATTAGGTTAAAGCTCATGTCATATGATGGATAAGTTACAAAGGAGGACTTAAAACATAAGTATGTTTATGCCTGTGATCCTCTTCGGAAACATAATCGGAGAAACATTGAAGTAAATGACAAAATGATATAAATGGAGATGCTAATAACAAAATGAAGATAAATGAGTAATTTTGGATAATTTTAACAATGCTTCTTAAATTGGGTTAACTTTCTTATTTGAATTTCGATTGAGATGATTTAAGATAAAATCGAACGCCTAATAACATCTTTAAAATTCTATAATTAATCACAACTTTTTCATCTAAATTTCTATTGAAATGATTTAAGATACAATAGAAAGCTTAGAAAGATCTTTAAAATTATATAATTGAACATGATTATGAACAAGAGCATATCTTAATCATGTTCACAATGGGAACACTATTTGAAGTTTCTATAAATTAAAAAAAAAAAACTAATCAAGAGCCTATTTTTAGTTTTCTTTTCTTTTAATTCTTTTCAAGTTGTAATTAGGGTT
Source organism: Erythroxylum reticulatum (assembly GCA_025504915.1). Taxonomy (NCBI): domain Eukaryota; kingdom Viridiplantae; phylum Streptophyta; class Magnoliopsida; order Malpighiales; family Erythroxylaceae; genus Erythroxylum; species Erythroxylum reticulatum. The sequence continues at coordinate 7,058,326 of JANSVA010000216.1, read as the reverse complement.
AGCATCCTTTAGGGAGAGAAGCCCTAGAATATTACTTACAGTAGTATTCAATAAAGAGGGTGATCTAGAATCATTCCAACATCTAGAGGATAGGATCTTCATCAGGGAAACCTTGGCAATGAGTTCTTATATACTTTTAATTGAAGAATGGTCCATAACTAACTTTTCATTATATTTCTAATAGAAGGAACCTTAGTTGATTCTTATATGAATTGATTATGTTTTATTTATAAGAAGTTTCATAGTTATATCAATCTTAATGTTAGTTATGTAGTTGTTGTCAAAAGGACGTGCATATATATTAACTTAGATTGAAGATTAAATAAGGTACTGCAGATATATCTACATGATAATTGTAATATTAAGGTGATCTTTTTCTAAAGTTTTTACAATGCTTTAGACACTTTTAGATGAGTTAATCATAGTTACAACTATCTAACTAATTACGTAACTAATATATTTACAATTAACCATCTCTTCTATTGTCATACGTAACCAGCTCCTCCACCTTCCTCATTCACCTTCTTACGTTCACATAAACATATCGGTTAATATATCAGAGATTAGTAGTTATACATCAAATAACTACAATTTATCATACTAAAAGACACCACCAATTCAAATAATAAAATCTCTAATCAACTGAATTAAAAGTATAAAATGATGCTATGACTTTCCTTTTTTATTTTTAGTTTTCTGTTTTTGTTTTCAAATTTAGTTAAAAAAAACATGTTTATTTAAATTTTTAGTTTTGGTTTCTTTCAGTTTTAAAAAATTATAAAAATCATAAAAAGTGGTTTTTATTTCTTGTTTCTGTTTTCTTTATAATCTAATTTACTATTATTTAAATATAATAAATTAGATTATAAATCCACTTACTTTTATCTTATATTACGATAATGGAGAAAATATCAGTTGTCATAATAGATAGGTTGTAACCAAAGAGAAATCTTGCTCTAAATTGGACATGTCTGTATAAAAATCAGCGAGTCTTTACTCTTTATACCCCTAAATTAAGCACTTAGATGGCACAAAGATAATTAGAACATAGAAATATAAAATTTTAGGTCATTCTATTATTGATACTTTCAATTCATTTGCATAATTTTCTTCATATGAGTAGTTGATTTTTATTTCTAGATCATCATTTCAATAGGTATATTTTACTGTCTTATTCCTCCTAGTTAAGACAATGTTCTGCAGGAAGATACTTCGCCTCTTTGAGTCTTGTTGCTATAGACAGTTCCATCCAACATACAAATTAACCCTGCTTAAGCTATAAAGGTGTAGGATCCCATTCTCACAACTTGGGGAAACTTGGATAGTTTGAGATGCATGTTAAGGTGGCTTTCGCTGGCTGAATGGATAATCACTGGTTAACTAACCATTCAGCTACCAATGCCACTCCATTTGAGTTGGCTTGACTTACACACCTTTTCTCCATATTTTCCGTTTTCCTGGGCATTCTATTGTTGGATATCGTTGGGTATTCTGCGTTGAACAAAGTATCAAAACCTAATTGTGGTGTCAGATGGTAGTTTTCCAACTTTACTTCTCCAACACCATACCCCGGTCACTTGTATAAAACAATGGTGTAAAGCCCACTTTTCTCCAAGATCCATCATTGTTCCTATTATTAGTCTTGCCTCCAATAACAGAAACACACATGTTGGTCCGAATAAGCAAAATTTAAAATGGTATGAAAACCACCAGTTGCTGATATGTTTTAGATAGTAAAAGGAAAAAGTAGTGAAGCTGAATAAGTTTTCTATGTTTTGCGAGACAGAGGGCATGGCAGAAGAACTAAAGCTATCTGATAAATAACTAACCAAAGAACAGAACACAGTGGTAAGGTAATACAGAACGCTATAAATCCAAAAGGCAGCCTTTTTTTGGTGGATGGGAATGTCCATCCAAGCAAATCAAAGGTCCCACCTGTAAACATGTCACCTGGCCTCAATACGACTGCTCTTTCTCATTAACCAGTCAATACATAAATTTTAAAATTAATGATCATAAGAAATAGGGTACTCCTGTTCTAGGTCCTCTCATCTGATTGTTCTCCTCTGTTTCTGTGAAAAACTTCACTTCTCTCTCCTAAATAAAAAAACAATGCAAGTGAAAAACTTGACTTCACAAGACAAGTAAAGGGTTGAGTAGCATTTAAAGGGGGATACTTGATAGCTTTTGCTACCAACTGATACAAGTATACACATAATTTCATTACCTGCTTATTCCAGAGGTTCCATTTATCACCAATAAAAAACCAATCGGTCTTGACAAGCATTTTAGTAAAAGAAAAAGGCCAATAAGAATATGCATCTCTATCTTTAAACACCTTTTTGTTGTCACCATTCTAGCTTCTTAGTACTTTTCTGAATTTCCTTTTGTGAAAGTATATGAACTTTATGATGGAGGAAAACAAAAACAGTCAAATAATTAATCTAAGATTCTTGCCCTCTTTTCAGATGGATATGATTGCTACATGTATTAAGGGTGCTTCTAGGTTCATCTGGCTCCTATTGTTCCAAGTAACAAAGTTTTCACGCTATGGCTCATTTCTACCAAGCAGATTCTATTACCATCTAAGGAAGTTCAGTTATCTCTTACGTTATTGATAAATCCAACCCCACCTCCCCAAAAGTACCCAAGCTTTCCCTCTCTTTCCCTACACAACCAGATTAAGTTGCAATTGGAGATGATAATCCGGAGACAAATTAACAAACACAAAAACAGATGGTAAATCTAAGCTGCAATAATATAGTGGACAACAAATCAATGAGGTGAACAACTACTGGCTTCCCATTATATGAGAAACCTTTTTTTGGATCGATCATTAACTGAGAAATTTGCTCACCATATTTTCATTGAAGCTCAATATGGAGGCAACATTCCCACAACGATAACAATAATTTGGTGCTGACCACACCTACAAAATTTAAGGAAAAAGTAGTCATTTTTTCTGTAAAATTTTTTTACCTCAAGTAAAGTGCAAAAACTTCTGAAGCTTACTGTTACTAAGCCTTTATCTTGAAACATGTACTTCAAACCCTCTTGTACAAGTTGATGTGCTCGACAAACCAGATCAAGATTGTTAATGTGATTGAACTGCAAGTGCAACAGAAGAAACAAAATGGGTATAAGAAAGTATCAATCAACTTTGTTATATTAAACTGTGTTAAGATAGGATTACCTCAGAAGTGACCCTTGATCCAAAAAGCCAACCTGCTCCTCTGGGACTAACTGCCCATGTTTCAATATCTTCAGGATCACTCCACATCAAATCACAGAAAGGTCCTTCATGTGGGATTTCACAATTCCTTTCAATTACTCTAATCTGCCAAAACATAGAACATACAGCACTTTAAACCAACCATTTCCTTAATATAAAAACACAGAAAAGAAAAAATAGACAAAAGTGCAGCATGGAAAATCATAGATGCATGTTAAGAACCAACTCAGTGCATTAATTCATTACCAACTATCTCTTCTACAAGCACCAGGCAATAAACCGAATTAAGGAGACCAAACCAAACTCCATGTGCATCTGCCATACATAATTTTTCCCCACTCGGAAGAGCAAATAACAAATATATGGCAAGAGTAGGGACATGTCTAACCTTGAACTTTTGGTGCATAGACTCGATTCATTTACTTCTAAAAAAATTCACCAAAAACGTGACAAAAACAAGGTATTTCTACAGAGTACAAATGAACAATCAACATCCATATATCCACACTTTTGTCAGTGGTTTCCGAGACTCAAATTATACCATGTCCTTTTCCCCTCAAAACCAGATAGTGACATACTAAGATCAATACCTGGCCAATCACGGATGCACAAAACTTTTAACCAAAAGTATTTTCTTGAACTAAACACATAAAAGATGAGGTGGTAAATAATTCTTGAATTCTTTTTACGGAAAAAGCACAAATACACCAAATGAAAACATTGCTCCTTATCTCTCACTCTGTTTTTTGCTGCCTCCTCCTTCCCTTCTTCCTGCCTTGATTTTTAAGTGATTGTACCCAGTAACAATTGGGTTCTTTTTTCAACTCAGCCAGAAGGCTAATTGAAAATTCCATTAAAAGACCTTATATCAAACTCCCAGTTACAATGACCAAGAATGAAAAACTAGAATGCAATATGAAAAAAAAAAAAGGCAGACAAATGAAGCCAAGATTTATTAAACGATCATATTTATACTACAGCAGTTAAACAATTTTAAAGTCAAATTGTAAACAGAAGATCACAAGAACACCTGATCAATTGTTCGGACATCAGGAGAGAGACCTCCATGGACACAAAGCACCTGCAGGATAAATATGAAAGATAAACCTCATAACATAAAGTCAGATGCAAAAGCAAAAGTACATGTTTAACGAAGAATAAATGTAAAGAGATGGATACAAGAAGGATTAGGGGCTTACAGTGCCATCTATAATTGCTGAGAGTGTCAAAAAATCAAAAACATCGGTACAGTATCGCCAAGCATTGGCATTTCCGTACTTCCTCTGGCACTCATCATAAAAACCATATACCTAAGAAATAAATGACATAATTACATAAAAATAATCATGTAATCATTACTAGATTCCTGTAAGAACAAGAAATGGGATTGAGATCCCTATAACTATACACTTCTTTTCCACAGAAAAATAACTGCGAGCGAAGGCAACTAAAATACTTGATTAAAAAACCAAGAAAAATGTCATCCAGAAAACATAAAAAAAGGATCGAAAGGGAGGAGATAGCAAAATATATTCATCTCTTATCCCAGATATTTTAATTTAAGTTGGTCAACCCTGCTGATATGATATTGACCAAGCATCCACCTGCACTTTCTTCCAAGTGTAAAACAACAGAGATTAAAAGGATTACCTGAGTTAGTTGCCTGCTTTCATGGTTTCCACGTAAGAGCGTAATATTAGCAGGGTATCTGAAACCAGGGGAAAAGAATGCAATAATCTTTTCAACTGACCAACAGATGCTAAACAAAATACATCATGTATTCAGATGTTTTTGAACAAGGTAGTAAGATCAGAAACAATTAACTATCTCCAGGTTCTGGCAATTTACAAAGAAGAGAGCATCTCATGCAGTCCAATGGAGTGTCACCAGCAAAAGAGTTATTTTATGGTTCTAGAACTTCAACTATAGTGATACCAGCATTTAATAGCATACTCTGTATCATGTGGTTTATTCTCATCATTTCCCAGATAAAGAAAATCAGTATCTTTCCTAGTAATCAGCTAAATGTACTTTTAACTCGTCACATAAATATATGATGGATTACGTGATTATCAGAAACCAAGTGGAGGATATGTAAGTCAGTTTCCTCTGAATCATTATATTAAATAATTTTATTGTTAATCCAGTAAACATTATTGTAACACCTTATATGAATAAATCTATCCAACTCTAATTTCATAACCATAAGTACAGAAAACAAACATAGCAAGAATATATGCATACTAGGTAACAGAGTCAAGAATGGTGTAGAAAAGAACTTACACATAGTTAAACATTCAAGGTTATGCATATTTAAGGATGGACCTCACTTAACGACAAACATTCACAGAAATGTAAACAACACAAGGGTAGAATGAGCAAAGCATGATACAGAAGAGAACAAATGACAAGTTAGAATCAAATGAAACGAGGTACAAAGGTGAACCTTGCTTTAAGAAGCAAAAGAATAGTAAAAACTTCAAGGCTGTTGTAACCACGATCAACAAAATCCCCCTGAAATATTAGTTAAGCTCTCAAAAAAGTAGAAAATGACTTTAAATGGATACAGCATGTTGTTAAAACAGGTATGAAAAGGGGAAGAATGAATTACCATAAATATATAATTTGTCTCAGGAACATGACCTCCAGTCTGGAATAATTTCATTAGGTCATGAAACTGGCCATGAATATCACCACAGACTGTAACTGGACTGTTGACAGGCTGCACATTGGACTCCTCAATGAGGATCTCTTTTACCTGTACCAGACAAAAACTTCGTAAGACATCAATCAAATCCTCATCCAAGAACATGACATTCTGTCTCCGCATCCCACAATAATAGTTATAAATAAATCCAACCCACACATATTTTGTTAGGTAAAGGAAGACCATCGAGGAGCCGCAATCATCTACAAGAGAGAAGAAACAATGTCTAGAACTTCAACAGCAGTAATAAATGCCCAGTTAAATCAAAATTAACCATTCCACTGCAGCTGTGTATAAGAAAGAAAAGATTTTCCTCTTTCTTGGAGGACCTCCATTCTTCACATTAAGTGTAATCTAACAAGATTGATCCATACGTTGATTTATCACCTTTATTCAAAAGTAGAATCCAAGCCCATAATTCACCTCAAAAAAAGCTTTCTGTTTGCAAGGACTGATGCATACTTTAGCATGAGTCAGCATACACACCATATCAACTCATTTTGACTGTTTCAACTCCACATCCAACGTTAAAGCCCTTGTTCCAGTTAGCAACTGGCATACAAAATCTTGTTCTATATCAGGCTATGGCGATACTTGGAACAAGGTACTGCAAGTATGTCCATTGGCGTAAGAATCTCTTTGATGCCACCATAATTTATGCTTTAAGTTCAAAAGTTTAAGGGGTCATGGGTGCCAAAAATTATTCAACCCACGATGTATATAGAAAGTTAAAGCACCCAATCCAAAAAATTTTAATAGGACCATTTGGGAGGAAATGATAAGCTCCTTAGCATTTCCAAAATGGAAAGCTGGAGAAGCACAGACAAGTAGTATACACTAAAGCTTCAAAGTGTCAAGTTTTCCTATGATATTTTTACAACTGGGTTATTAAAGAGCAGAGTTGAATAAGTCTGTCAAACACCGTATTAATATAATAGAGAAGAGCTAAAGGTATGAATGTGATAAAATAGAAAAAAGAAAAGAACCCAAAAATATAGCGAACACAGTTTTTCTCACTCGGACATAAAAGAAGGAAATATAAACAAACGCTATGAAATTCAAAACCCTAATTTCGAGATAACAGCAGCTCTTATATAACTTATGCAAATAAAGACGAAAAGTAAAAGCAGAACAGAAACACGAGAGAGAGAGAGACAGAGAGATTATACGTATTCGCAAAGAAGCTGAAGCTCATCTTCCAACAGATGCTGGCCTTCTTTAACCTTCCCTATCCACTGATCCAAATCCATCTCTACCTCTCTCTCTCTCTCTCTCGAATTCGATTTCGAGTCAGTTCCAAGTTTCTTTTAAAAATCAACAAAACAAAAACAGACAATCAAATTCAAATCTTCCCAAACGAAAGCCTCTCCTCTCCTCGGGATTATCTATGCCAAGAACACACCACCAAAACGCCCTTCTTTTCTTATTTCCCCTCTCTTCCCATTCGTTCATGCTATGGATCTGCGATTTTTCGTTTTAATTTTGCTTTGTTTGATCTCTTTTCTCTTCCTGTTTTGTTCTTTTTGGGAGAAATGAGAAAAGAGGGGACTTTCTAGCAACAGTGTAGAAATTGGAACCCCTAAAATTGACTTTTCTTTTCATGATCTTTAACAGAATTAAGTCCTAAATTGAAAAAATAAAACAATATATTTGTAACTGAAAAATGTAATTCAGTTAACATATTTTTATTAAACAGCAGATGCAGATCACTTTCATAGGTAAATGTCGCAGACTGGACTTAGGAATCTCATAATGCTGAAAGGTAGGTTATTTTTCCTTTATTCGTTTTTGAGTGGACCAGATTCCAAACAATGTTATGGATATTGTATTAACATCTATTGTATTAACAGTTAAACTATATTTTTTTGATACATTATTGTATCAATATTAGTTACTATTTTTAATATTTTTCAAAATCATAAAATAGTGTTTAAAATTTTCATAATTTGTAAATTAGTCTCTCAATATATTTACTATATAATTTATAATTTTACGTCAATATTATCTTTAAAAATCATAATAATAAACATTTGAAATAACAATTATCCATTTATTTCTAATTTTTCATATATTTCACGTATAAAAATAAACACAATTAATATAAAAAAAAGATCATTTAATTATTATACAAATATAAAATTAAGGATAATGTAGAATACTTAAAATGCTACAATTTTATTATATAATAAATAATAATTACATCAAAACAACAATTAAAAAGAATAACAAAGATTCATAATTATTTAAATATTATAATTTATAATAAGAGTTTATGTCGAGGAAATAACAACTAGAAGTTGAATTTAAAATAAAAACATTTACAAATATATTTATATTTCATATATAGAATTTAAGATATATATCAAATATAAATGAAATTAAAAAAAGAGAAGAAATGAAACCAAAAACTTTTTTCAATCGAATATCTGCTTAATTTGCATTAATCCTAATTCTCATTTAATACAAAATCTTCATTATTGAAATAAACTTTATAATTACCGTCATTCAAATTAATTTTACTAAATAATATGTCAATATTTTTTCACCGATATTATCTTCCAAATTACTCTCATCTATTAATTTGGTTTCTTACAAATTTAATCCACCGAAATATCGATACGGTTGAGGCAAATTGGATCTGCAGAACTAGTTTTTCTATTAAGAATCCTAATAGACAAATAAAATTAAATTATTAAGAAATTACAATAAATTATATTCAACTTAACAATGATAATAACATAACTTTTCTAAAGCTTTAAGTTGTATCGAACAAAAACTAAGGGGTTGTTTGGTTTCGGTTTTTTTTTTGGTTTTTCGTTATCGTTTTAAAAAGGGAAGAAACAGTCGGGTAAAACTTGTTTGGTCGAGGATATTGCAATTTTTCGTTTTCAAAAATAAGAAAACCGTAACAACTTTGCAAAAACGAGAAAATAACGTTTCCGTATGTTTTTAAATCAAGTTTTCTGTTTTCGTATATTTTTAAAACAGGTTTTCATAGTTCATGTTTCTTGCGCCGCCGACTCTGCATCTTCAGCCTCTTCCTCTGTTAAAAGTCTTGCATATAGAAATCAACTTCATCGTCTTCTGCGTCTTCTGCTATCTTTTGTAGCTCATCACATCACACAATTTTCAGGTTTGTTTTCATATGTTGTTATTTGTATTTTCTAAACCGTTGGTCGAATATTATTTGTGTTGTTTTCGTATGTGGTTATCTGAACTGGTGATGATCTGCTACTGCCACTACCAAATCTCCTCTTACACCTCTCTCTCTCCGACCTAAAACTTTTCGGGAATTCCCTCCTTGACACTACACTAAAACTCTCACACTTTCCTCCCCTCCCAGAGCTTCTTGAAGCTCCCTCTCGTCAGTAACTGCGTTTCTCTCTAGATTTAGAAGCCAACTTTTGCTTATGGGAGACTTTATGACTATAAGAGATATTGAGGCCAGGGTAGTCGTTACTGGAGTCGGTCTCTCTAATCTCAATCTTGATTCTATTCAACTCCCTCCTGGTGAAGATTTCGGTATTATTAGTGAC
>JANSVA010000216.1:7036125-7048751 GCA_025504915.1 Erythroxylum reticulatum | reverse complement strand
CGAATCTCTATAGCTCAAGTTATGATTAAAAAGCCAAAGTATATTTGTAACCAAAACAGGCTCTTCCAATCTATTCCCTCAATTTCTTTCCATCAATCTTTTTCAATTCAACACCAAAGGCTACCAATTTTTATGTAGAGGTAGAGAAATGTGTTATGAATCTATTTCTTCAAGAATCAAATCATTTGGAGGTCGGATGGCAAAATCATTGCCAAAAGAATCAAAAGAGTTCAGGTTTTCGAGAGCATGATGACCTGTTGTTTTTAAAAGAGCATAACTTTTACTAGAGATGTCGGATTAAGGTCATTATAGGGCATTTTTGAAGAGGACTTCTAGATCTACAACTTTTGTGAAGACTCAAAAGAGAGAGATTTTACCTCCAAAAGGGTCAAAATCACAAATTAAAACCCTTCAGGAAAAAAGAGTTCGTCATGACCAACTTTTTGGCTTCATCGCGGTGAACTTTGAAGGTGAAAAACAAAATCTATCAGGAAAAGTTCGCCATCGCTAAATTTTGAATTTTCTGTGGTGAAACTTGAAGGAAGACCTTTCTGAAAAAGTTCGCCATGTCGAAACTTGAAAATCAGACAAAACACCTGTCAAGGGTAATGCTGCTGACTACCAACACCCATTATCATGTAATGACCATAACTCTCTCATCCTAAGTCCAAACATTACAAATTATAAACCGATGGAAATCTAAGAGGAAAAGCTACAACTTTCATGAAGAAAACTTCATCTAATTCTACTTATATTTATATAAATTTGTTCCCTGAAGTCAAAACACAATTTCAACCCTATGGAAAACTTAAAAGATGCAATATACAAACTTTGAGAACCATAAGCAAAACACAATCATATTTCATTATCATCAAAAGATAAGATGTAACGCCCCATATTAGGAGTTAGAATATTAAGGAATTTCAATGCATGGTATGCTTTGCATAATTGAGTTTTTTCTTATTTGTGCATATGCCTTTTTGGGACTCATACCAATATTTGTACATGCATTCATTGACATTTCTGGGTACAATTGGTTTTAAAATTTCCGATTAAGATGATAATTGTGGTTTATTAGTGATGAAAATTTATTTGGAGATTATTGGTATTACTTTGGAATTTTTGAGAATTTTAGGAAATTTTCTGAAAATTTTGAGATATTAGGAAAAATATACTAATGGCTTAATGACATGTAGCACTTCTATGTACATGACAAATGCCACTCATACAATGAGTCATGTGTCAATTTAGAAACCATACACATGGTAATAACACATGTGAGTACTTGTGCTAAAGAGTAAAAATCAAAGAAGCCTTGTTGTTCTTCGGGTTATGTTGGTGTTCTTTGAAAAACCATTGAATCTTCTTCACCGAAACACTAGTCTTTGGATTCCTACATCAGTATTGTACTTTACAACACAAAGAAGTTGGTTCAACTGTTAGTTTGTTTTTCTCTCTCTAGTCTTGCTCCTCAACCATCATCGAAACCTTGGTGATTTGTTGAAAATAAGGTTAGTAAAGTTTTAGCTTTCTAAGTTTTATAAATGATTCTGATGATGTATATTAGGAATAAGTACATGCATGAGTTGGATGATGTCTTATGTGTTGAGAATAAACACATGCATGAGTTATATAAGTTAAATGGTTTCAGTAAAAGTGGTGATGAGATGAGTTGATAATATTGTACAATGGAAAGGTGGAGATGTAATACCGATTGCATGTAGCTTAAAGAGAAACTTGGTAAAGTAGAAAGGTTTCGGATGAGTTGAGTGGTTATGATGAATGGGTGTTAATGAAAATGAATGTAGCAGTAGAGAGAGAAAAAACATATTCCATATTCGATTTTGAAGCTTGATTTTTTATTCTTGAGTTTTGAGTTGTATTAGTTGTGATGAGTTGAAATGGAAGTGGAGGAATTAGTTTAAGTGTGATATGTGTTCATTGAATAAGATGGAAGTGAGAAAATCTGGGAAAAGAATAAAAGAAGAAGATGAATAAAACGCAGTAAAGTTCGTCACGACCAACTCTCCTTGGTTCGCCATGGACAACTTGCAGGATTGCATTTTTGTGACTTTTAATAACATTGCGAAGAATTTTGCTCTCTGAAAAGTTCACTGCGATCAACTTTTGGCTCATTGCAGCAAAGTTTCTTGACAGCTTGAACATACTTCGGTATTTTAGGCATAACTTTCTTTGTAGTGATCTAAATTTAGTGATTTTTAATTTGGATTAAACTAGAGACATAAGGATACAAATTGTTTGAAGAGATTAAATTCTATTTCTGGCTCTAAAAACTTCAGAATCTGATTGGAATTTGAGATAAGAATTCTGCTGAAGCTTAAGAACAATCTAAAATCTTTTGAGTGTAACTTTCAGTATACTAATCCAAATTGGATGAACTTGGTGTCAATGGAAACCTAATACAATATCAATGGAAACCTAATACAAATAGGAAAAACTTTCTAGAAGAAAGTTATACCTAATTACCTTACCTACTTGATTAGAATAATTGAACAAAGTGGACTCGAAAGTTAGTTGTGAAATAAATATGGATTGAGAAATTTAGTATGGTTTCTCTTGATTAATAATGTGATAAGATTAAGGATAAGAAACTCGAAATTTGTCATGAACGTGCATCATACATATTCAGTATACATGAATGTGAATAATTGAATTTATAATTATGCACAATAGTGATATGTGCTTGTATTAAATGTTATATAGGAACGCATCGAGCAACCGACTCCAGTTATTATTGGGACGTTGAGGCAATAGGCAATGAGAGAGATTTTTATAAGTAAGTTTAGATGGTAATTTTTGTAAGTAATTTAGATGGTCTTATCTGTAGGTAAGTCTTGTTGAATAATTGTGGGTAATTCAGTAAGAAATCTAGTGAGAAATTTTAGATAGTTCTACTTTGACTGTTTGTTTACTATTTGATTTTAATCCATTGAATGATTTGCAAAGCTGTCAGATTGATATGTTCGAATTTTGGCATGAAAGCAATGATTGGCTAATTATGTTGAACATGAAATGAATTTTTTTGGTTTCAAAACTGTCAAGTCCTAGTCGTGGGTAAATAGGCATCCCTAGAAGGGCCTACAGCTGCTCCTGTTAGGTGTCTCCCATATTAACACTTCGATGTCTCCTGTATTGACACTTTGGTGTCTCCTGATATCGAGACAAATGTCTCTCCTGCTGATACCAATCATGGTATCTCTTGTATAAGTCTCGTTACCCACTTCTGTAAATGGATTTAACAGTCATATGATTTTGTATTTTGATTTCTGTCTGACTCTAATATAAACAAGAAATTGTGTTCTGATTATGAAGGGTTTATACCCTCTTTTGAGACTCGGTCATATTTTCTGTATAATCTGTTTGAGATCCAATATATTATGTTTGAATTGTTTGTTCCGATAAATTATTAATGCATGCTTCTGATATATCATGATTATGTATAATTAGTTGTCAATTTATACATAGATTAGTTATTACTCACTAAGCTATATGCTTAACATGGTGAGTTTATCCCGTGTAGGTTCAGAGAGAAAGACATAAGGACTAGAACGAGTCAACCTCAATGTTCAATAGAGTCTAAGTCTTGTTTTGTTAAAATTGTATTTTTAGAGTTTATTTTTGGCTTGTCTTTGATGTATATGACTTTGGATTTATTTTAAAGGTTTGTAATAACCTTAATTCACGCTGGTTTCGGTTTGGAACAAGTGTATGTTTTCTCTGAATTGCTTCTACTTTGAGCTATTGAGAATGCATGATGAATGTTTCGAATGTTTTGGTTTTGTCTCGGTTCTGTATACATGTATTTTATGTTATCTTTGTGGCACCCCGTATCCTTCCAGGGGGTATTAGGGTGTCATATAGGTCTTAATTTGATCTCTGTGAAAGTGATGTGATTAAACAGTGAATATAGCTTAAGTTATGCATACTTTCTTAATACTGCCGGTGACACAGAGATAGTTGCACGATCATGCTTGACGGAGAGGGATCATTTGGTAGTTGCACAATCGTGCACTGCTGTCATCTTACCTTACTTGGTGTCTTTGGACTTAATTAAGATTTGAAATGAAACTAGATGATTACTAAATTAAGTGGTTAAGTGATTGATAAGTTTAGGATGTTGATGGACATTGGAATTGAAGAATGGATTCACTTGATAAGAATATATCTCAATTTAGAAGTTATGAGTCGTTAACGATGTAAAAATATCCTTATGAATAATATGAATTAGGTATGAATGAATGATAATTGGGAAATTGTTTGGATGTATAATGCTATGAAAGGATTGGTAAATGTATGATTGATGAATAGATGATTGATAAATTGAGGATAATCAAGTTTCACAAGATATGAGATATGAATGATCAAGATTTGTTAATAAGGATATATACCCCGAAATATCAATTGAGCATGCATTAAACATGCTACATATACATCTTCATGATTAAATATTTATATTATTGAATAATTTAGTGAATTGTATAAATGTATATGTATTGCATGATGTAGAAGACCAATTAGAGCGACAACATACAACATCCAGACATTGTCGAGACGTTGAGGCAATAGTTATCTGGAGCATACTATGAGTAACCTAAATGGTCTCACATTGATTTTTTTTGGCTTAGATTCTGAATTGAATTATTATGTGATGTGAATGTGATGATTCCAGACATTGAATGTCTGAGGCGTTTGATACATGAATAATATATTAGAAGTACTCGTTGTATGTGAATTTGACAAAATAAGTGATATTCAACTTAATTGTTGAATTCCATACCAAGGTTCGATGGTGAATATGAAAAAAAAGAGCACAAGTGAATGATTGAATACATATGATGCATTTCATTACATAAATGCATGATAACATAAAAGCAGTTATGACTGGAGTCGCCAGTGAAAAAAGCTTAAAGCTCACAACGTGATAAGAGCCTCTGGCTTACTATGTATAATGAGTTATGTATCCCCAATAGATAAGGGACATTTATTTATGAGCCTGGTATCCACAATATATATGGGACAGTGAAAAAGGTACTTAGTCACAACAAATTAATAAATGAAAGTGAATCTCACGAACATTGCACATACAATTTATTATGCATTATATGAATGATTGAATTGAATTGTATGAACCATTATGAATGTAAAAGGTGAATAAGTGAACCAAGTGTTATATGGTGTTTTTTTTATATAATTGGTGAAAAATGTGCATTATATGATGACATAAATTATTTGTGAACTTGAAACATAAACTGTATGTATTATGTTTTATGAGTGAGCCATCGATGATAGGTAGCTCACTGAGTTTGAAAAATTCATCAAAATTGCAATGTCGAGTTGACAGGTGTGAGAGAGTGTGCTTAGCTTTTAAGACAACTTAGAAGAGATCTAGTACTGTTTTTGGATAGAAAAATGGCTCAAAGGTCTGTCAGCTAAGACTGAAGGATTTAGATAGAATTTTATATAGTTCCTCATTCATGTAGCATGTAGCATATTTTGTAATAGAGTTGTAAATTCTAATAGTTCTTTGATATTGTATATAAGGACGAAGTATGTAATGCTACAATGTATATTCGATTTATAAAATGAAAATGAGGAATTGAGTTTTTAAATATTGTCATATTTATGTTTTAATGATGATGCCATGAGAAGTGACGTGACTACTCTAACATGTCACTTTTGTGGGGTACGTACTCGGATATCTTCCAAAATGTTAGCTATGTGTCTTATAAGAGTGGGATGTTACAAGTGGTGCTCTTCTAAAGAAAAACTTAACAAGCCAATGAGGGTATATAAAGTAGATGCAGTAATATATTTGTTAACTCGAGTTGAGACTTTGAACAAAAAAATTGATGGATTAACAATGAGTCCTCAGTTCCAAGTTCTGCAGTGTGAGGTGTGTGATCTAAGACATTCATAACAAATATGGAACATTGGTTACTAAAAAATTGACCATAACCTACTCCAAAAGGAGGAAATCCATGGTTAGTACCAAGAAAACAAATGATTAATAATACAAGGAAAGGAAGAGAGACCTTGGACCTTGATGTATATATAATAAAGTTAGGTGGGAGAGAAATGGCATGAAGAGAGCGGGGGAGTTTTTTTAAATAACTCATATTATAATCAATTTTTTTAAAAAAAATGATAGTAAGCCCCACTTGAACATGTGGTAGTGGGGCTTATTATTTGATTTTAAAAAATAAAAATAATATAATGTCAATATTAATGTGATATTTAATTGAAAGACGATTAATCTTGTCAAATTTTTCGTTCACTTAAGGATTTCTTTGAATGTCTTTACAAATATTAGGGTGCAGTTTAAAGTGTTGGACCTTAATATTTTAAAGTGTTAAAGTACAACTTTTTGAGGTTTTAAGTGATTCAATCAAGGTGGGTGTCTCTTAGGAGAAGTAGTTTCTTGATAGAGATCATCAGGAAACCACAAGTGAAGCAACACTAAATAAATTGTCTCATGGATTAAGATAAACATGTAAGATTAGGTTTTCTTATTTTTGGGGTTAGATATTTTTAATTGTTGAGATTAGGGATTTGAACCTAATTATTAGTAACTTATTACTAATTATGATCAATTATATTTAAGTTAAGTTAATTATATTTATCACAAGTCTTAAATTAAAAACTAATTCAATTTTTTCGAATTAGACACCTAAAACCTACAGTGCCACTTAGCATGCACGTGGTAATAAGGTCCAGTTAGTGATTAGAAAAGAACAAGTATACTTCATATTAGTGATAACGTGACATTTAATGATGAAAGCTTAACTGTTTTAATTTTCCATCTACTTGAAGCTTATTTGGACAAAAGCGAAATTTAAATATCAAGGTTTTCATCATAATACAACTGAAACTATTATGATTCAAAGTGATCAAGTTCAATCCTAATGTTTTCAAAATATTCAAAATAAACCTTTAATAGATAAAAATTTTAACAAGGTTAAAATTTAGTGAGTTGACGTGATTTTTTTATTTTTAAAAATCTATTGGTGGACCACCTACTATCATATGTAGGCTAATGACATAGTGGGGCCTATCAAGACATTTTAAAAGATAAATTAATAATTAATTGATTTATAAATATATATTATTTTTTAAATTATGCTGATATAACCCACAATGGGATCTACCAATAAAATTTTTAAAATATAAAAATATTACATTAATAATGACGTGACACTTAATTAATGGAAGTTTATCCCTCCATTAAGTGTTTTTTTACAAATGTTTTAAAAAATATTATGGTTGAACTTAAACATTATGAAAAAATAAAGTTCAAGTTGTATTCTAATAAATGTCTTGAAGTTTAAATCACACTTTCAATGGAACTTATTTTGAACATTTAAAAAACTTTAGAATTTAAATTAAATACTTTGAAAAACTAAGGTCTAACTTGTATTTTAATTAAAAAAAGGGTCTAAGATGTACTTTTGACCAATTATATTTTCATGGTAATCTTTGGATTGAAATTGCCTTTTGTGCCATCCACTATTTTAAGTCAAACAACAATAATATATTAGTAGAAATCTCGCTAAAATACAGGATTTATGGAAGTCTAAAAATATGCAACTTTACTTCTAATAAGTAATGAGATTTTTTCAATAAGCCCACAAAAAAAGATAAATAAAAAAAGGAAAAAATTTTAGGAACTATTTGAAGACATAATAATAATAATAATAATAATAACAATCTGCATAAAAATATTCATAGACTAAGGTAAGAATAAAGAAATTCAATAATAATAATAATAATAGCAACAATTTTTTCTCTTAGGTCTCTAATTATAATTTTCTCATATCTTTTTAGACACAACATATTTCCTCTTAACATGTCAGAACCACTTAAGTCTTGTCTTTCTTAATTTACAAACATTGTTATGTGCAATATATTTTTAAAAAAAGATTGGTAGACATATTCAATAATTATTAATAGCTATCCTAATATAAATAGCAGAAAATATTATTTTTTATTTAATAAGAATTTGATGTCTGATTTCATCTATTTAACTCCACATGCTCGTATTGAAAATTCAGCATTGGAAAACCATATCGGAACCCTTCGTATTGCGAATCTAAGCATGGAGCATTTTTCTGTCTCTGTGATGCTTATTTGCTATCCCTAAATTCTTATATCTTGCCAAGTTGTTTCACAAAATTCCTATTTGAATCAAGCGAGGTTATCGTGGAGCAATTGTGAGTTACAGGTATGATCACCTTCGCGGCAACTCTCCTTAGTTCAATTCAAGCATGACTTTTAGTTCCAAACTTAAAAGCCTGACGAAGCTTGTGTGAATTGATTGGAGCATTTGGCAACTTTAAGCTAATTAGAAACGAAGAAAGTCGAGTAGATCAATATAAGCTCTTTATATCCTAGCATTAACGAATTACTTCTTTTTTTTCTTGTTATCAAGCTTAACAAGTTGAACAGGAGCTGCAGGTATCTTAACCCACCATTCCCTTAATCGTCTTATCAATCTATCACTACTTTCTTTCCTGTAAGGCATATCCCTTGTAAAAGCCTCTAGAAATCCAAGCAACATTAAGTGCTTCAACGGTACAAATGCAAATACAGCTGCTATGAGTACCAGCAACAGAGCAACCCTTTCTGTAGCCTGAGACAGAAGCCAAAATAAAGAGATAAGTCAAATTTCCTACAAAGAAAGAAGAGAAACGATATGGTGAGTCAAGTCCACAAAAGTTTATACTTTCAAACATTATAAAGAAATTCCTCATCTAAATTATTGAAATTATCAAAACCAACGAGCAACAGCTTATTTACTATAGAATATGATCCACAAACCAAATGATACTACCCTGTTCTCATTTTAGTTTGGAAGAATGTCAGATGCATCATTAATATACCAAATGTCAGCACATATTTATTTTATAAAGATATATGTTTGCAAGACAAATAGTTTCTTTGCATACCTGTGGAAGTACAGCAAATAAAAGAGCTCTTATCTTCAGTAGAATAATATTTCCAGCCTGAATGAATGCTTCAGCTCGAGTGATGGCTTCTTGTAATGTAAACAACTGCTCCACGGCATTCTTATGTAAACATGTTCTAACTTTAAAGGGTTCTAAGGGCTTTCCTTTGGAAAGATGTCTACGAAAGAGCATCATAATTGCACACCACATCAATATACAAGGCAAAAAGAATCTGGTCCAACCACTGCAAATTGTCGTCAACTAATCGTTAAAATATTTAAGCAGTAACTTGAGTCTTAAGATGTCTATGGAAGATCATAATAACTTTATAACATAAGACGTCCCTTGTAAAAACTGGATTAATAGTCAAACCAGACTTCAAGACTCTATCATACATCTGAAGTATTTCTTAGAGAAATTATCATTTCTAAATATTTGGTGGTTTCAATATATTATCTTATATAGAATAAGATACAGAACTAAATATTCTAAATATCTTGCTATTTTGCAAGCAACTGAAGCATCAGTTCTGCATTATACTTTATCATACAAGCCAAAACAATATGCAAACAAAACATACACTCCCTAGACCAGTTTTTCTATAGAAAACATTTTGCAGTGAAAAATATTAAAAGAAATATATCATTGACCACATTCATAATTATAAAACAATGAATATATCGGATGGTTGAATGAGCCCATAGATATCCCTTGAAGTGTGCCTATGATGGATTTCAAAAGTAAAAGATATGAAAATTTGAGCTAAAACAATCTTTCTACCACTTTGAAAAACTTGCTAAAAGAAAATCACCTTAAAATAGCATAGCAACTCACTACCAGGAATATTGTTGACTTGCGAGGATCTTTCCAGGAAGCCAAAACCTCAAGTCGTCTAGCTAATTCAATAACTGGAAGCAGTAGTTCCTGCAATAAAGACCAAGAGATAGAAATTTGAAATGAGAAATTAAGATTTCACAGCAGAGAGCGTTATGCATAATGATTTTTCATAGAGAACCATATTTGCCTAGTATTGAGAAGAGAAGGAAAAATAAATAAAGAGCAAAATTTTGAATTTTGAATTTTGACATTTAATTCACATCTTGACTTGTAATCGTTGTTCATGACCTATACCAATCATTGCCATGAATTCTAGCGCTTATTTTACTCTATATCACTTCAATAATTATTAATCAAATAGAGTATTAAAACTAATGACCTCCGACAGTTTAGGAATGTAAAACAGGCACTAATATTAAAAAAAAAGGAAAATAAAAGAATGTTGTTCCATATCTAGGACTACTAACTTATAGTGATATTTAAAAACTATAATATCTAATGTCTTATGAAGCTCAAATTGAAGAGAAATTGTAGTCTACCTTCATCACCACAAAATTTTTATCAATCCCTTCAACCTTCACTTGGTTCACAGTTGCTTGTGCAGCTTGAGCTCTTCTAGAATCCGAAATCGACTGTTTCACAGCCATTTCCAGGGGACTTGTCTCACCAGCACAAAGATCCCCCACCACCTCTACATTTACAATATTCACATCTTTTTGTAGACTAAATCCAAGTTGACGAAGTGCCAGAAATGCAATTGGTGAATACATTAGCTGCCGTTTTACATGTACGGGCCCCTCAGGACATTGTGGACCAATAATTGTCTTTAGAAGGGCCAAACGGCTCGATAGAGTTTCTGAAATCACATCTCCCCTTGGATGACTTTCTGCAAGTGTAAATGCAAGTAAAGTTTTATACCGGGATGAGAAGAAATGGAAAGCTTCTCTAATTGCGTGGTATCGGTGGATGGCTAGAATAGCCCTTGCAAGTATCTCCGATTCTTGAATTTGACTGAAGTTGTTTTTTCTTGTGAACTTGTGTGCATGTAGGATCTCAAGACATATGTCTAGCCAATAGTCTCGGCGAGAATTGCTTTTGAATTCAGGAAACTCAAAATACACTGGCTCCACTCTGTACAATGTAGGAAGTGCGAAGAGAGAGAGATAGAGAGAGAGAGTTAAATCACGGTAAATAAACAAACGCCATTGTCATCTACACGTATCAAGTAGTAAAACATTTTCATACTTTATAAACCAAATTGACAGACAACGTACACAGATGCTGATTTATACATCAGAGCTTTATCGAAGAGACGAGCACCCAATGGTCCAGTCAATTCAGGCTTCACAACTTGTTTCATATCTTTGGATAGATCATACCTTACAGCTTTATCATACGAACCAACTCCCAACGATTCAAAGTAAAGAGCATAATTGGTCAATGTCAATCTACCTACACAAACAAGCATTTGCGCATGATAATAGAAGAACAAATAATAATTAAAGTGATTATTTGCTAAAAATCTTGCACTATTTTAAAAGAATTAAGGACCCAAAAAAAATCAATAATGCGTTACATGGTATAAAATGTCAACTGTATGTACTTAGACGAGACAGGTAATTAAATGCGACAAGATTTAGGAATGTCTCAGATAATGGCCAATCCGTTATGATTTTCAACATTGAACTAGCTCAAATTACCACCAATAGTAAAACCGATAAATTCAGATGTTAGCACTTCATATAAACATGATCAGGTCAAATTTTCCTTTCCGGAAAGCATATGAAAGAAGAAATTAAACACAACCAAACTCAAGGTCATTGCAGCATAGACCAATTCATGAGCTTTACCTGGAGCAATAAATATGTTAGCAAAGTTCAAGAGAAAGTGATAAATTGACTCAAAATGAAAACAAATAAATTTATGCACGAGACATCATAAAATACACTAATTGGGAACCTATAGATTCAACAAGCTAAGCGACAAAAATTAACTTTTGATAGTGTACTAGATTCTATCTATATATAGTTCCAAAATAAAAGAAAACCCATTCTAATATGTGACTGAGTGACTCACCAGGCCATACTAGCATTCCGATATGCTGCAGAACTGGTTGAGTCGGAATTGCACCATCAACATCAATGATGATCTCTCCTTCCTGGAGTTGAATGTTAGAAATAAACGGCCCAGATATGCTTTTTCTTGTTTTATAAATCCTGCGAACAGAAAGAATCAAATTAGAAGTAAAATGAAGCTAAAGGATAATGAATAAGCCAATAATACAAAGGAACAGAGAGAAGTAGTAAAGGTGTTGATGGTGCTAGTTATGGCTGGGAACTAAAAATAAAGCACAAAAGAATTAAAAACTTGTTATACTTGTCAAACAATTAAAAACTTGACATACTTGTCAAGACTGCGAAGGTATTTGTCATAAATGAGAAAATGGAGTCGGTGGCCTGAAGAACTGGCAAGTGCATCAAAAAGATTGTGGACAGTTATTACATCTGCAATAGCAGGACAAACAGGAGCAATTCGTGTGAAAGCCTCTCGACCGACAGTTTTTGTGTCATCAACCTGATAATTCTCAAGTACAGTTAATGTAAAAGTTCAAGGCTTCACTTATTCTAATCAAAACAAAATGGCTAAAGTCCGTGTATTTCTTGAAAATTTTACAAAAGAATGTAACGAAACAACCTGAAGGGCCATCTTAGTGGAGCTTGAATAAAACAGTGACCAGCCATCCTCGTCATTACTTTCACCATCTTGTTCCTCATTAATGCTAGTGTTAGTTTCCTAAAGTAAACAGGATGTTTTTACTAAGATTAA
>JANSVA010000216.1:6964088-6974419 GCA_025504915.1 Erythroxylum reticulatum | reverse complement strand
GATTCCTTCGATTGGAATGTAAGTGATGAATCACCAGCAAGGCACAGTCTGATATATAGGGGCTTGATTCCAATTCTGGCAGAAGGATCTGCCAAGGCCACAGATGCAGAATCAACAGAGGTGATATTGGAAGCGGCTCTAAAGTCAGCAACACAGAGGGGATTGTGCAAGCCTGGAGATGCTGTAGTCGTCCTTCATCGCATTGGAGCTGCCTCTGTAATAAAGATATGCATAGTGAAGTGATGTTATGTTGGTGTCTGGATGAAATGATGGATCATGGGTGGCCTTTCTTTTTCCCTTATTTTGAAACAAAAATTTCAGTTGTAACGCCTTAAAGATCATCTTCCTTAGAATGGATGGTTGTTAGCAAGAACTTAACTCATCATGATCATATGGTGTATTATTGTTATTATTAGGTAAGTAGGAGCCATTGTATCAAAGCAAAGGTCATCCCCTTTTGTTATAATATGACATTGCGTTATGAAACCTGTGAATTGTTTAGTAATTAGAAAAGAAATGCCTAAGTATGACCATTGCCGTATCAGTTTGATCATAAGATCAGTCTCTAATTAAAATGTTACTATTATGTATACGATTAAGTTCTCATATTATATCAGTCATTAATGTTGATGTTTTCAATAATTATATAATTATGAAGGTTAAAGATACAAAACTGGATTAATGTTTTCCAAAAAAATTCTTTAAAATTATCTAAAAATTCTAATTAAAAAATTTTCTATTAAAATAATCAATTAATGACCCGGTGTGTATGATTAATAAAAATTTATATTAAAATAATCAATTAATGACCTGTAAGATTAATAGGAGCAAATGTGAATTAAATGAGTTGTTAATATGATTTATTCATTTAAATCTAACTTAAGTCACCTAATTCATATTAAAACTCGATTCAAATTATTTTATTTTATTTACTTAATATGTGTATTCATTTTCTTTTTACAAATAAGATTAACGAACTACATCGACAAAATTTTATTGATCCAATGTATTATAAAAGGCATATTTTTTGAAAATTTTCAAAATAAAATAATCCAAAAATTTTAATTTGTAATGAAGGCGTGAATTCACAAAAGAATATTTTAAACATATTTTATAGTTTAAACACTCACAGCTGGAGTAGCTCAGTTGGTTAGAGCGTGTGGCTGTTAACCACAAAGTCGAAGGTTCAAGCCCTTCCTCTAGCGCTTTGATTTCATTTTTATCCTTTTTAACCTTTGTTGTATGTTATGTACTACTACCACACCTGTACTCCTTTCATTAGAAGTATGATCATCTTAACAGTCCTCAAGACTAATACATTGTATTCAAGGTAATGTATATATGAATGTAGACTTGTAAAAAGGCACACTGAAAGTGAATCACATTTTAAGGAATCTTTTTGAGCTACTTAATCATAGCTTGACGTATGCATATGGGTGTTGGAGGCAGACATTGGTTATGTAATTACTAGGGTTCCAATACTTGTTATTATCCTCTTTGTCTCCTGAAAACAAAAACAAAAGAGAAGGAATCACGTAACCAATAGGGTTTAACTTTTTATATTAAATTGTTGATTCCACGTTTCACTAATCTGGACGCATAAAACCAAGAGTCACCGCATCAAGAAACCACTTGAGGAGGAGTTGCGTCATACCAGATTGTTCTGTTTTGTTCATACAATACTCAAGAGAGTGACACAATGAAGAAAAATACAGGCGGGGTTGCGTAAAGGGTTTGTTATATTTATACTTAAGAGTCAAGAGATTAATTATTAGATAATAATGGACGAATATTAGCATATTAAGCTCAAATTCTAACTTAAGGCTACCAAAAGATTAGGAGTTCGAGAAACAAAAGTAGTTATCTCTTTATAAAATGCAAAGAAAAAGTTGTGATTATATTTGACAATTAGTTGATTGCATCAGCTGATGATTAAAAGATCAATCTGTTTGAGAGAGATACTTAGTTAATTAGTTGAAGGGAGTTGTGGATGGCAGATTGATTGTAGTTTAAAATATTAATTTTTACTAAATTATAGATGGTATATTAATACTATTGTTCAATTAGTTAACTATATTTCAACATTTCTCAACTAAAACAAGTCCTTGTAGAATATATTGGATTGGTATGTCCGCCCCATTCAACTATTCTTCTGCCCACTTGGCCTTTTGTTTTTGTCGGTCGAACAAAGGGGAATTGATAAATTATATTATAGAAGAGATGGGGGAATGCTAACATGTGTTGTAGTCACATGAATTAAGTATTCACCACTAAATCCATAAACACAGTGAATGATGTAAGAAACCTGCAAATGCAATGATATTATTGACAATATACCCACAAGTCGCGTTTGTCAGACACAGTGAAGGGAATGGACACATATGATGAGGATGAGGTGTATGTATGTCTATGGAGTGGCATCGATGTCACCGTTCTCGCTTCTTGTTTACGTCACTTCATCGTAGAAAGTCTTCTGATGATGATCACGATGATAAGTGGATGAGATTGTAATCTACGTTTTATAGCAATAATATATAGCCCTACGTGTGTGTGTGTGTGTACGTTAAGAAAAGTTGATGACAGCAAATGCTGGGACTTGGTTAGTTTGTTTGTCATTGTCCGGAGTCATCAAATCATCAAAGTTGTAATACGATTAGCTTTCTATATATATATATATATATAGTATTTGTATATCCATTCCACCTGTACCAGCGTTTGTTCTACTCAATGGCTCATCTCTTGCCATCTGAGAAGAAGAAGTTCAACTTCCGGTGTTGGGGTGAGGGAACTACTAGTAATACTAGTAAGACACCCGCTATTGTAATATCATTGATACTGTTGGTGTTAGCCAATGATGCGACGGCCGGTGGAGCTCGACAACTCATTTCGACAAATACAATCAAGAGACCATCTCCTTCAATAACATCAGGTGGACCATCTTTTGTGAAGGTGATTGACAGAAGGAAAGCTATTGAGAATGGCCTTGGTCTAACTCCCCAAATGGGGTAACTTTTACTTCCTTTTCTTTTCTGTTTCGTGTTGTGTTTCATTCTTATATGCATCATACTTACAATGTAATGTCTTCTTAGTTAATGTAATCCCACACCCAATTTAGTTGAAAGATTTGATTCTAAGTTAAACACTTCCAAGAAGGCAAAAGACACATCTTTCCTTGTGAAAAACAACTAATCAATCCAAAACCAACCATTCTGATTCATTGGTATAAATAGTATTTGGAAACTCAAGGCAGTAGTGAGTAACTACAAGCAATTATTTTCAGTAGGTTTTATTTTTCTTTCTAATTTTTGGATTTCATCTGGGGTGTTGTTGCTGGTGGTGGAAGATCAGATGGAGTAGCTGGAATCATTTTGCCTGCCAAATCAATGAGACTATTATTAAGGAAACGGGTACATTATGAACTTCTCATAAATACAATTTCGTTTATTTATGTTTCTGTTAAACCAAACAAAAAAAGTAATTATTTCCTCTGTTTCATATCTTATTATCAATGCTTAGTTTCTCCGTGATGTATACTGTTAACAGCTGATGCACTGGTTTCAAGTGGTCTTTCTGCTGTAGGATACGAGTATGTAAATATAGGTAAGTATTAATCATGGTACATCTTTACTGTACTTATATACTGTACAAAGGATAAAAATGATTCCTTTTTTTTGTTCATCTGCTCAAGATGACTGCTGGGCCGAGCTAAACAGAGATTCTGAGGTATTTTTTATATTATTATTGACATCTTTGTTTTCTTTTCATCCTCAGTTTGTTTGTAATTTTCATTGCTTCGGATCAGAGACCAAAAGAAAATAAAAATGCTGGAACTTCTCTCTATTGTAATGTTGGTCTCATCCTTCGTCTGGTATGTCATGAACTAGTGCATGGCTTGGACATGTAAAAGATGAATCTTCATGATGATTTCTTGTTCTTGCTAGCTCAAAACATCAAGAGTTTAGACTAACGATAGGAAGGTTGGATTACCTCTGCAATACCCATTTAACCTCATGAAAATTTTCTTGTGTTATTGACAGGGAAATTTCGTGGCTAAAGCTGCAACATTTCCTTCAGGCATTAAGGCACTTGCAGACTATGTTCATAGCAAGGGACTCAAGCTTGGAATTTACTCCGATGCAGGGTACGTAATTTCCTTAACACTAACAATTTTGATCGCCATTCAACCTTCGTTTTGCCGACCAATTATTTTAGTTGAAAACGTTTATCTGTCAGGACACAAACTTGCAGCAAGAGCATGCCTGGCTCACTTGGCTACGAGGAGCGGGATGCCAATACTTTTGCCTCATGGGTAAGTTTGCTTCTTCCAGTTTTCAGATGCAGGGGAAGAACTAATACGAGTGTAGACGATTGTTTTTTCCTTTCCAACAACCACTTCAGTAAATGGTTGTTGTTCCCTTTTTGTTCATGAAACTGAGGATTTCATCAATCATTTAGTAACTTTATGCAGGGAATTGATTATCTGAAGTATGACAACTGCAATGATAATTCTATAAGCCCAAAAGAAAGGTAATCTTGATCTACTTCTTGGTCCACTAACCGTACAAGAGTAGGAAGTGTCTCGGTAGGGAAGGTGAGATTTCATCTGGTAGCAAGATAAGAAGTTTATATGCTGTTGTGGATAGGTATCCAAAGATGACTAAGGCTTTATTGAATTCTGGGAGGCCCATATTTTTTTCTCTATGTGAATGGTAAGTGAAATTTATCTCAGCATTTGGAGAAATTTCGTCTTCTTGACACCAAAAAGAACAAAAGAAAAAAAATAAAACAATACTAACACCAGTTCCATTCTTGTCATCCTTCCTTTAAATGTTTGGTGATATAGGGGTCAAGAAGATCCAGCAACTTGGGCAGCAAGTGTAGGCAACAGTTGGAGAACAACTGGGGATATTGAAGACAAATGGGATAGGTAAATAAAATGAGCCTATTCAAGCTTCTCCTAACGCATTCACAATATGGCTATCAAGGGAGTTGGCATTTGACACACTGTAACAACCATTGGGGAACTGGAGAAACTATACTGATAAATTGTTTTCTTGTTTAGCATGACATCTATTGCAGACATAAATGACAAATGGGCATCATATGCTAGGCCTGGCGGTTGGAATGGTACTATCAACTGACAAGCTGTTAAATTCTTACCACTATTGACAATTAAAGATGAGATCAGTCTTCACATCTCACTTTTTTGTTTAGTCGTATTGCAATTTCAAGAAATTATGTCTAGCATTACAAGTCATTGCAAGTATAAAAGCGTATTAGATAGTGCAATTTGCTTGAGTGATGGAAAATCAAATCAGGAGATGTTCTGCTGACTTAATATTTTCCATGGATTAGATCCTGACATGCTTGAGGTAGGAAATGGTGGGATGACCATAGAGGAGTATCGTTCTCACTTCAGCATATGGGCTTTGGTTAAAGTACGACTCAAACTTAATTCTTTAAATTAATACTTGATGAGAAGTGTAGCATTCCATTTAATCTCACCACATGGAAATTTCCTTTCTGGTGTAGTCTCCCCTGATTATTGGGTGCGACGTCCGCTCCATGGATAATGTGACCTTCGAGCTTCTCAGCAACACAGAGGTTATTGCAGTCAACCAAGGTGAAAAGAAAGGAAAAATAAGATCGTTCTGCGGAGCAAATTTCATACTATATAATGTCACATTATTGTGAACATTGCATTGAATATAATATGCACTCCATTGTTGAAACAAAAGATACATTACAAATTTACAATGCATAAAAACAGATATAATGTCCTCATCAGTTTATGGCTATAAACAGATAAGCTTGGAGTTCAGGGGAAGAAGGTGAAGAAAGATGGGGATCTTGAGGTTACTATCATTTGTGTTGAAGCACATATTCATGTACATAATAAGTATTGATGGAATATGTTGTTTACAGGTGTGGGCTGGTCCTCTTACCAAGCATAGGGTGGGTGTGGTGCTATGGAACAGAGGATCTTCACAAGCAAATATCAGCGCTTCCTGGTCAGATATAGGTCTGAATCCATCAACTGTAGTTGACGTTCGAGACTTATGGGCAGTAAGCTTCTCCTTCTACTCTCATTGCTTTTTTTGGCTTTCTAGTAACGGGTTGAAATGCTTTAAAGTTATCTTAAATACTATGATCAGGTTTGCATGTCATTTAACGTTCCTTCTAACATGTTTCCACAATCTTATCCTGATCAAGTACTCATAATGTGCAGCATACAACTCAGTCCTCTATCCATGACCAACTTTCTGCTGAAGTAGAATCTCATGCATGTAAGATGTACGTTCTGTCGCCACGCTCAGCATTATGAATGTTGTAAGAAGTAACTGGTTGAATAACAGCCAACAATTTCTGAGTAAGAGCATGCTCACCAGCAGGAATCAGTCTATTTTGCCTTCAAGATTAATCAAAAGTTATAGCCTTAAGTTATTCATGGAATCTATCACAGCGATATATTTAAAGCTTTTACACTTACTTAAGCCCCATCCCTGTATTTCCTTTATATGTGACTGTTTCCATCTTTTAATTAGTCACCAGTCCCCAAAGAAAAACCAATCCTATCTGTTAAGTGTATAGCTTTTCGAGAAAGAAGACACCTTTCTTACCAGAGCTGCAACTCAAATATGGAAACTGTTAATTGGAAACCTAAACTGTTTCCAAACTAAAGCTTGGGTAGTAAATTATTCCGGTACGAGATGAGTATGTATACCTCATTCAATAATCGAAATATGGATCACAAAAGTTGAAAGTTATTATTTTTCTTCGGTTCTTCAATCTCAAATCCAATCCCATCTTCAGTCGATAACATCCTACAATGACTAATACAGACTACTTATGTGCTATAATCAGACCTAGGAATAGGTATATAAGCTGCCCTTGACATTGAGCCTATTGGGTCAATTCCTTACGCCACTCTCAGAGGTAAGGAAATCATTAAAGAAGATAACCACAAACTGAAAACAGGGAACAAAGATGAGAAAGAATATAGTTCCCCAAAATTGTATAGACACCTGAAGTAAAACCTGACAATGAGAAAACCTTAAAATACCAAACTTGACATTGGCCAATGAAAATACCCACATTATCAAAGGCAAGCAGCTGTTTCAAATACTTTGTTTTAATCTTATTTTCGTTTCAAAATAACGTAGTTTTATATGTAAATAGGCATAAAGTACGCATCAGATTCTCTGTCTCAAATACTTTGTTCTGACCTTATTTACGTTTCAAAATGATGTCGTTTTATGTGTAAACAAATATAAAATAACATAATTTTAATTTTTTATGAAAATTGATAAAGTCTGGGTGTAAATTCAGGGAAAAGTGCAAGGGTAGCGGAAAGTGTAGAAGAATGTGTATAAAAATTAGAGATAAAAAAAGAAAAAAAGGATCTTTTATTGATGAAGATAAAAGGATACAAAATCAGTAGCTTTTTGAAAGATTATCATCTCTCTTTCACTTTAGAAGATGCCAAAATGTCAACAACATTCTCACAACTTTTCTCCTTTCCTATATCTCAAGTATAGAACCCCTTCTCCTGACGCTATAACAAACTTTGTCAGCCCATCCTTTTAGAGTGATGACAAGGATACACATGACATGAAAAAGACTTAAATGAGCTAAACACAAAATTGGAATGCTAACATATTAGAGAGTATAATCTACAGGCCTAGATCAATGATCTCAACCATTTTTTTTCTACTTCTGGCCCTTCCTGCCCCTACTTTAATGCACAAATTTAATTAGGGGTTTATCATTACTTCTCGCGGTCAAACTCACCTTGTACTTAATGTAGAATTAGGAAATTATTTATAGGAACAACCTCGTTGATTCCTATGTAAACTCAAAATTTGGAAGGTACTTCCATTTGATTAACAACTCAGGTCTGTAGATTCCCTCTCAGTATCCCATGACTTCTTTTAGTTCAATAACCCACTCTGTCTAATTTGTTGAGAGATAAATACAAAATTCTCTAAATGATCAACCAAATATTAATAATAAAAAATAACTCTTTAAGTTGCAGCAATAGAAAATATGAGAATAAAAAAGTAATGATGAAATAAACACCGATATTTAAAGTAGAAAAGCCTCCAATATAGAGGAAAAAATCATGTGATAAATTGACAAATAAATCCATTGAATTCAATAAGAATTTACAAAAAAAGTTGATCTCTTATCCCCTCGCAAGAACAAGTTGTCTCATAAAGTTTTATAATTAAAACCAAAGTTAATATCACAATTACCAAACTTTCAAATCAATCCCAAAAATAATCAAACAAGGATATGAATCTATATGAATCTAACTCTTTATGTCATTTCTTTGTTTTTTCTCACTTTTGGATGTTGTGACTGTAACACCTCATACCCGATAATGAAATCGGCATACCGAATGTTACCATATTCTTAAATACTTAATACTTCAAACTACAAGATTTTCTATTTAAAACCTTATTAATCTAGCAATGACTATTTATTTTATAAAAAATTTAGACAGAGTTTCCTTTATTTTTACATAAAACTTCCTGCAAAAAACTTCAATATACTTCTCATGCATGTTACTCAACTATCCATCTCCACGTCAAACTCCTTAATAAAATAATTTACCCATCTTCTAATACATTTCAACACATCTAAACCAGATTTCATATATAACTTTCATATATTCACATATAATTCACAATAAAATCCTGTAAGATACTTCACTTCTTTATGTGTACATGTTATGACCAAAAACAAGATAAAAATTTGTAGTACATCTACCTCCAATTCTTTTGAGATCCTCTATGTGACTCTTGTCTTGTAGTAAATTCATTACAACTTTTTTCTAATTCTCTTCAAAACCTACTCATGGAAAGAAAATCCAAATGCTAAGCTATATGTTTAGTGGTGTTCAAGCAATTCCATTTCACATTCAATTCAATTCATTCAACCATAACATGCATAATATATAATTTTTTGTCACATATAAATATCTCATTTCTTTCTAAGCATAAATAGGCATTTAAAATCAAGTTATGAAGTACAAGAATATATCTATTTTAATCATTCACATCTAATTATACAATGACCAATAACTTGTAGATTCAATTACTACTTTCATTTGAAGTTCTTTAATCATTAATCATGCATTTATCTACTTCTGTAATTGCCCCAAAGTAAAATCCATCGGAATTGCGTCACCGAGCTGGATAAGGGAGATTTTTAAAAAATACAAGATCGAGTTCTCAGAATCATACGATCCTTTTTTTTATATGCATTCATATTGGAACCGAGCTCTAAGAGCCATGCAGTTCATAACATAAATCAAATGTCTTACACCAAAACCGAGCTCTTGGAGCCATACAGTCCAGTAACATATATCATAATGCAGTACTGCTAACTCCCTAATTGACATGCCAACCTTATCACGTTTCTCTAATTCCTATCTATTTATTAGGGGCAAATCTAATTAAATTTCATAATAAAAGCTTATAATAACCAATTCAAGCAATTCCATATTTGGCCAAAGTAAATATCTTTTTTTCCATTATTGGTTTTAATTTAATTCATACAACATTAAGACATATTCATCTCACCAATTAATCAAAAATAACATGTATATCAAGTTTCTCAATTCAAACATAATGTATGTCAATGAGGGAAAGTACAAATTATAAGTCCAAAATCTCAGTTAATCACATATACTACTTCATTTAACTTCTAATTAAATATTTTTAACAACAATTTTATAATTCCCAATTTTACTAAAGGACCCTAAATTTCCTAATACACAATTTTTAGGAAATGGTAGAATTGCAAGAATACATACCAAGTTGAAGTCCAAATCTTCAAATTAAACTTCATAAACTTCAATTTCATCATCAATTCCTTATTCCTTCTCTTTCTCTTCTTTCTCTTCATAATATTGTATAACAAAGTCAATTTCATGCATTTTATTCATCAAAACATGCAACTACATCAAAATCATACACTAAAAATAATTGAAACTCCATTAACTAACCTTATAAATTTTTGAGTATTATTCATCAAGAACACCCGTATACCTTTTCTTCATCTTTTCCCATTTTTTTTGTTAATATGGTGAGTTTAGAGACCCTAAGTTGATGATTTAGTGTTTAATAGGTGATTTGGGGGTTAAAACCAACATTTGAATTCCGTTCCGTACCGGCCCAAAATTGGTATGAAATTTTGAATTTTAGCATTGGTTTTAAATACCGATCGGTATCGTACTAGCAAATACCGGCCGGTACCGGAAATTTTAAAAATTTGAGAAACTTTTTTGCAAAATTTTCAAAATCTTCCTCCCTCCTACGCGCCCC
>JANSVA010000216.1:6932164-6945518 GCA_025504915.1 Erythroxylum reticulatum | reverse complement strand
TTCATCCTATCGTCTCAGTTACTGTTCATCGTCTTAGTTTGACTTTTTGCGTCTCAGTTTGACCGTCTCATTTTGGCTAGAGCATCTTCTAGTCAAAATTTGATCCTCTAGATGATAGAATTGGTCTTTGAGATCTTCATGAGAGTTGTAGATCTTGAAATCCTATTTCTATTCATATAAAGAACACCTCAATATAAATTCTGTACAGAAAGTTATACCCATTTTTCCAATTAGTCTTAGTATGACGTCAGCGAATCGTCTCATTTTGGGCAGAACATCTTCTAATCCAAATTTGATCCTTTAGATGATAGAATTGGTCTTTAAGGTCTTCACGAGAGCTGTATATATTAAAGTCCTCTTTCTATTCATATAAATAACACTTCAATATGAATTCTGTACAGAAAGTTATACCCATTTTTCCGATTAGTCTTATTATGACGTCAGCGAATCGTCTCATGACGTCAGCATCTTCTCATTTTGGGCAGAACATCTTCTAGTCCAAATTTGATCATTTAGATGATAGAATTGGTCTTTGAGATATTCATGAGAGCTGTATATATTAAAGTCCTCTTTCTATTAATATAAATAACACTTCAATATGAATTCTGTACATAAAGTTATACCCATTTTTCCGATTAGTCTTATTATGACATCAACGAATCGTCTCATGACGTCAGCATCTTCTCATTTTGGGCAGAACATCTTCTAATCCAAATTTGATCCTTTAGATGATAGAATTGGTCTTTGAGGTCTTCATGAGAGCTGTATATCTTGAAGTCCTCTTTCTATTCATATAAATAACACTTCAATCTGAATTCTGTACAGAAAGTTATACCTATTTTTCTGATTAGTCTTAGTATGACGTCAGCGAATCGTCTCATGACGTCAGCATCGTCTCATTTTGGGTAGAACATATTCTAGTCCAAATTTGATCCTTTATATGACAGAATTGGTCTTTGAGGTATTCATGAGAGTTGTAGATATTGAAGTCCTCTTTCTATTCATATAAATAACACATCAATCTAAATTTTGTACAGAAAGTTATACCCATTTTTCCGATTAGTCTTAGTGTGACGTCAGCGAATCGTCTCATTTTGGGCAGAACATCTTCTAGTCCAAATTTGATCCTCTAAATGATAGAATTGGTCTTTAAGGTCTTCATGAGAGTTGTATATCTTGAATTCCTCTTTCTATTCATATAAAAAAAACTTAATCTGAGGTCTCTAGTGAAAATTATGCTTGTATGCTTGATATCCTGATACAGGTTTAGTATGGAAAAAGGGCAAGTACTGCTTCCGTGTTTGATTCAGAATGTTGGGCTTCAAAGTTGAGGTCCAGCATAGCCACTCCACCCACTTTGTTGGTATGTCTCCTACAAAATACTTAAATACATTTCAATAATTCGATTGACAAGCTCCGTTTGCTCATCTTTTTGGGGATGATAGGCAGATGAAAACGCAATCTTTATAACGCACAATCGAAACAACTCCTTTCAAAACAAGCTAGTAAAAACAGTATCCCTATCCCCCACCTTTGGCAATCCTTTAATAAAATCCATTGAAATATCTGACCAAACCATTATGGGAATGATTGATGGTTGAAGGAGATCCGTCGAATGAAGGTTTTCCCATTTATTTTACTGATAACCCAAATAATGCCCTACGATTTCTTGAATATCCTTCTTCATTCCTTTCCAATAGAAGTCATTTATCACCCACTATAGTGTCTTTTGCACTCCTTCGTGAGCCATGCTATGACAAGCTAAAAGAATGGATGGAATTAATAGTGAGTCAATAAGTAGATAGACCCAATTTTTGTAAAGTATTAGGCTATCAATTGCTGGCCAATCAACCCCTTCTACTCCCTCCTGTATGTGACTATAGACCCGATTTTTTTAGAGGATTAAGCCATCAACTGTTGCCCAATCAACCCTTTATACTCCCTCCTGTATGCAACTAACTAGTTGTTGTAATTTAGTATTTTCTGCTACCTCTTTCTGGATATCATCAAACAATAATACTTTTGGCTATGAGATAGCAAAAATATGTTCGTCCTCTTCATCCCTACATGATAACACTTCAGTAACTGAATTGAGTTTCCTTGGCCTTATATTCAACCCTGAAATTAAAAACAAGAAGTTTACGTAACCATTGTTGTTGGGGGAAGTAGTCAACCTTTGTTCTAGGAGGTATTTGAGACTATAGTGGTATTTAGGAATGACAAATGCTCTCCCCCGAACAATGGCCTCCAATGGAAAACAACCTTGGTTAGGTCGATAAGCTCCCTCTCATATGCTGCCAACATCTTATGTTAATCAACCAACTTCCTACTAAGGAAGGCAATGGGATGACCTCCTTGTTATAGCACTGCACCAACTCTAAAGAAAGCGATAGGATGGCCTCCTTATTATAGAAGGTGATGGGATGGCCTCTTTGTTATAGCACATTCGATCACAAAATCTTCGTCAAAATTTGGTAGTTGAAGTACAAGGGCCTCAGACAAAGCTTTCATTAATTTGTTGAAGGCCTCTTTAGCCTCCTATGTTCATGTAAAAGAATTCTTCTTAACAAACTCGTGAGTGGTGCTACTATTAGCTCGTAGTCCTGAATAAACTTTTCGTAGTATCTCACAAGGCCCAAGAACCCCCTAAGTGCTCGGGTGGAGTATGGGTTAGGTCATTCCATCACTGCTTAAATTTTACTGGTTTGTGCTAAAACTCCTGCACCATGAATAATATGCCCCAAGTACGTCACTTGGGTCTCCCTAAAGGTGCACTTAGATCTGTTCAAAAATAATTGGTGAGAGTACAATAATTCCAACACTATGTGCATATATTACATGTGTTCCACCTAAGTCTTACTATAGACCAATATATTATAAAAAAAGGACAAATTTTTTAAGATAAGATCGAAATACCTCATTTATCAATGCTTGAAAAATGGAGGGAGTATTGGTAAAACCAAACAACATGACCAAGAATTCATAATGGCCCTGATGGGTTCGAAATGTTATTTTCTCAACGTCTTCTCTATCCATTTAAATCTAGCGATAACCTAATCGAAGGTCCAATTTCTTGAAGAATTTAGCCTTGTATAATTCATCCAATAATTAATTTACTACAGGCATGGGAAGTTTATCCTTCATTGTCTTGTCATTCAGTGCTTGATAATCTAAGGATGATTCTCAAGAAAGTTAATCTCTTTCCTTCTATTTATGTTGGTTCCTTTCATCGCAGAACCTATTTTTAG
The DNA here is from genome assembly GCA_025504915.1 of Erythroxylum reticulatum. NCBI lineage: Eukaryota > Viridiplantae > Streptophyta > Magnoliopsida > Malpighiales > Erythroxylaceae > Erythroxylum > Erythroxylum reticulatum. Next base: position 6,942,270 of record JANSVA010000216.1, on the reverse strand, counting down.
TAATGAAAATTGGCAATACTTATCAAAGACAAGGCCTGTCAAGATTGGGCTAAATTACTCTATTCCTAAGCTAATTTTTATGATAACTTATTGTTTGCTTTATTACTAAACGACTACCTATTTACATAGGCAAAAAGCACAAAGTTCAACCCTAATTAGGATTCTAATTTAGACTCCTAATTAGGCAAAAAATAGAGATAAACTTTAATAGAAAAAGACTGTAAAAAATATTCATAATATGAAACAAACTCCTATTTTGGAAAATACTTCTAGAATTGACACCTAAATCTTAAACATGCTTCCCACACAAGCAACTTCCTTAGCTGATATTTCCTCCTTGCTTTCAACTGCCACTTTTTCTTCCTCTTCGAGCATAAGTCTTGCCAACAAATACATCCACATCATATACAAAACCAGTAACTTTTTTAGAGGCTACCAACTCTCCCTCACCTTAAAAAGTGCCAAAATGACAATTCCCCCCTTCCTATCCAGAGGAGCTACCATCTATCCCCCACCTTAAAAAGTGCCAAAATGACAAATTGTCATGACCTGTCCCCTTCCTATCTCACGTATATAACCCCCTCCCATTACTCTGATCGCAATCCAACTTCTCACTACTTCTGGCCCTTCCTGCCCTTCCTTTGAGACACAAATTTGATTGAGAGTTTATCAAAAATAAAGGGAAGGGAATCAGCCGTTTTTGGCCGTACAACAAATTTGCAACTGAGTAAATTTTCAGACAGTATTTGGGGTTGATCACACAAGTCATGAGAGAAGCAGCAAACACACAACTTGACAACAGGGAAGTGCAAAGATTATCAAATATCAACTGCTGAAGCATTTTTATATAAGAATAAGTATTGTGAGAATAAATGAATTGATGCAAGCTATATTTTACAATTGTAAATGCTTCCTGTCGGGTTAGAAATTGATATGATCCTCTTCCAGAACGTGCAGAGCAACAGCGGCAGGAAGGCAGACAAATCCGTCGGTCTTCAGATCATTTCAATTAGTATGTAGAATGAGCTACTAGTTAATGCCTCCACTGAGCATTAATATACACGGGGGCTTTGGGTCAGGCAAGAGACGAGAGAAAGCAAAGCATCTAACGATGCATGAAGCGCCTGTTTAATTTCTAAAATACACAAACTTGCTCCTGATTCTCAACACCATAAATAATCCAATGCACAGAAGCACCAAAAACAGAGTATATCCAGTAAGACTCTGGCATTTGGTCATGAAATTTCTTGAAAAGCTAGACTGAGCTCATGGGCAGATTTTGCAATCGAGCCTCCTCTTCTACGATACAAAAGAGATACGAAAAATATGAATATTGAGAAATAATAATAATAATAATACAAAAAGTAACAGGAAATGCCAGCTGAAGGAAAATCTAAGTGCCCACCTTGTTAAGCTAAACAAGCAGCGTTTGACTTTTTCAAGCTCTACATAGCAGAGATTGTATCTTTCCAACCTAGAACACCTTTCAGGTTAACAATTTCTAAAGTATCCAGTAATAAAACTTCATTAGCTAAAAATAACAGTACATACCTTTGTTCTGCTTCAATGTCCACACCAATAGGTGTTGTGGTTGATACAGTTGAATAGATCATAGAACCAAACATTCTGACCACCTTAAGCAGCATGTCCAGACAGATGCTCAAATGCCTATATATGCCAGGGAATTTATTTTCCATTGTCAGGTATCTTACTTCTGAAGGTATATGTGTAGATCCGCCTTATATATTCACATCCATAAATTCATAAACAGACACATACACGCAAATCTAAAGATAATAAAGAAAGAATGGCATGAGCCGGTGGATTAGGACAGAAATGATTGGCATAGCAAAGTTTTCAGGTTATGACAGACTACAAGCACACAAGCCTAAAGCTGAGTCGAGAGATATCAGAAGAAAAGAGAAGCTTGGTATAAAAGACAAGCAGCAAAACTCAGAAAATGTAGATAAGCCAGGAAATAATTGCGGGAGACATGATCAAGAACCCAAAAGCAGGTAATTTATCTAAATTGATTTCCTCAACATGATATTATGTCGGATTAGGAAAAAATTTTATAGAATATTCAGGATTTATTCCATAGAAAAATTCTTTTAGAATATTCTAAATTTATTATAGTCTGTAAATATAGCAATTTAAGGCTTTAATCAAGGAGTTTAGGAAGATTTATAATTGTAATTTCCTAGTTATGATTTCCTAGTTTATATGCCTTCTGAAGCTATACATATGTAAAGTGGAATACCTGTACATACTGCAGCAATATAACAAATTTTCTTGTTCACATCACCGTAAGTTGACAGTTTATATTTACAAGAAGACTGTAACGCCACAGTTCTGCATTTCCATTCTGGTGCCAGAACTTGTGTTGAAGTTTTATAGTCATATTCTTCAACTGAAAAGCATGAGGCTAAAGTTTCTAAAATAATCTTTGCATTCTTTGGAGTACAGGAGTCAATTAAAAAAAAGAAAATAAGAAAGAGAAAATGAAGTGGGAATCTCTATAAACAGACATGAAAGAACAAGATGTTAAATGATTATAACCACAATTAGGATCGAGGGTGTTGTGGCAAAAAACAGAACAAAGTTGTTAGAAACTTTGGGATAAAATAAGTCAGTTGCAACAAGTAATGCAAAATGAGGAACTATGTTTTATGGAGACAGTGAATATTTCAAGACATTTAATGGGGAATGTGGGGTGGTAATGGAGATTTTGAGAGTGTGTCAGCAGAACTGATCAATTACATTTATGAAAAATGGAGAGGTTGAAAGCAGTGGCTAACAACAAAGGTGAAGGTACTTGTGAAAGTATAGACTAGCCAAAAAAAAACAGCACTGAAGGAGACAGCGCTACAGTCCATTCCTCAGTAAACAAAAGAGAAGTTATATTTTGATGCTCGTATATGAAGAACAAGCACTTTCAGGTGCATGAGGTATTTAAAAATTCACAAAGGCTTTGGAAAGATTGAAGGAGATAAAGCATAAAGGCAGATGAAATCCCAATAATTCTTCAATTCCCTGGAAACAGTAGTTTGATTGAGCAAACTATTCAAGGCATACTTAAGAAAGACCAGAGAAATAACAAATAAATGCAGACTTTAAACTTGGTTTGCAAGATAGAAAGCAACTAACAACTCAAACCATACAGATACAACAAGATGAACAAAAGTATGAAGCTATAGAAGAGCATAACTCAGTATCAAAAGAGCTCTCCCAATTTCAATTAATCAACCCAAGGCATGCCTAGTAGGATCAACAACCAATTATTTATTGAGAAATAGCTACTACCTGATACAGCAGCAAGAGATTCAATTTTAAAAGGCGCATTTACAGAAGTGTGTGGATGGAGGGAGAAGTTCTATACATCATCAATAGGAAAGCAATGCAAACCATTCACCCCTCTTTTAGTTAAAACAAACAATCTTTTCAAGGAAATGGATCATAATGAATAACTAGAGGCCATTTGCAGTTTGAAGAAAATGACAGTGCATTATTACCTATCCATGTCACTTGCAAGAAGACTAGAGAGAAGTGGGAGAAGACAAGTGCAAATGTCCAACGTCACAATATTTATTTTCTCAGATATAATACAGATTACATCAGCAAGGACCTGCATTTTGCAACAACTGATCAAGATGAAAATTTTACGGATCCCATGTCAAAAGTTAAGACAATAGTTTATTAAGTTTTTTTGAGAAAATGTAAAGAGAGAAGGGTGGGTGATGAGAGAAGAAGGTGAGAAAAGGAACCTACACCGTGATCGGCCATCTTCTTCACTGCACCAAGGGCCCCTTTAACCTCATTTCTTTCCCAATATCTATGGACAACCTGCAAGAATTACAACACAGTTGCAATCCTTTGATCATAAATAACCGTGTCCAAGTATTTACAACGTATACAATACAATTAGTAGGTTATATAATCATGAAATTGATGACTTGCTCTATATAAAACTTCAATGCAAATTGCTAGCCAAAGGATTTCATTAGAGAAACTCGTTTTCTTATTTATCTATCATAGTAATGAATTTCCCGTAAGGATTCACCTGTAACTTGGCCAAGCGTGATTGCATGGAGCTGGTAAATTGGTCATGTTCTCGCATCATGCCTATGACCAAATCTTCATTGTCAATGCAAACTGTTTCATTTTCGGTAGAAGGGGAACGTCCTCTCTGTTTAGACTTCAGAGTCAAGGGCAAGTATTAGCATTTTCATAGAAATACAGATGAGCAGCAAAAGAAAGAGAGATAAATAAGTCTATAAGAGTGGTATTAAAGCATTATAAGTCAACAAAAGAAAACATAATACAAGTTTTCTCTCAAAATAAGAGCACTTAAGTTAATCCCACATTTGGCAATTCATGATATAGAGAGCATAGGAGAAGGGAATATATTCATGCACAGCTAATAGCATTGGCAAATTCCCGCTACTGGGAAATTCAGGTCAGGGAAATTGGCGATTTTGTATTGTACAAATATTCCCAAAATATAGAGGAACAGATTTGAACATTAATAAGAACTGTAAATAATTCTTCCTTCAGTCAGATAAAATGATAAAAAGAGAGTCCATTAGGCTTCAACACTCCACAAAATGGAAAACTTAGCATACCAACTGCCAAAAAAGAAATAAAAAAAACAAGAGAAAAAGCTTTCAAATTTGAGAGATCATCCCCATCGAAAATGTTATGCGTCCTCCAACATGTAAGCTTGTATCATCTCCTTCCCGAATCAGGACCATCGCATTCCTAATATTTTCCTATTTTCAAGCCAGTTTTCATTCATTTTTCATCCCGATTGCACTCCATTTAGGGCGGGCATGGCCCCCGCAATAAAGAAACCCCATGCGAAGCTAGAAGCCTAAAGCATCAAAATTCAGAATAGATTTGACCATAAGCAGACTGTAATTTTGATGGATGTTCCTTGTGGAGTTAAAGGCATTTGAGATTAGAGAAAAGGAGGATTACAAAGTTATTATCATGTCCAAATTGTTTGCCAAATCTGGTGCCTCAATCTATTGAAACTACCATCTCTGATGAAACAGACATGCCTAAGATAAGATATGGCTCATATGGTGCTCCAGTCTCATAACCGTTCTTTTGCATTCATTTCCAGTTCTGTTTACACTAAACAACTAGTTGAAGTGAACACAAGTCTTTGACTGAAACTCTGGGATTTCGGTAACAACAAAAACTTATATGAAAAGCAAACATAAGCTCGGAGTCTAGAATGCTCCTACCATATTTAACTGAAGCATGTTGTCTAGAGAAGTCCCTGAGGAGGTACTGGAAGAGTGTCCGTCATAAATTGAAGATCTTCCTCTCCTTTCCCAGTTCATGGTAAATGAGCGCAATCTCCCTACATTAAACACATACAATTCAGACTATCATGAACAGCTCAGAGGAAAACGTTAACTAGCAAGTAAGAACATCTATACCTCCTTTTTGACTTTCCATCAAGGGTGTGTCTCCGTTTACTTTATTCCGCCTACTGTCATCTGAAAGCAAAGATAAAAAGTTTCTGTTACAGAAACCAAACCTCCATCATATGTAGCTGCATTATTGAAGTTATGTGAAATCTCAAGAAACAGACTCAATTATAAATATAGTTCCTAGTACATTTCCAATGAAAGATGAAAATCTTAATCCAAGTAAAAGCAGGATTTAAAATCTTAAACAACAATCCGGACCAGTCTGCATCTTCCCATGCTTCCCTTTTTGTAGTTGTTTTTGAAAACAAAGTTCTTCAACTATATCTAATCAGTATAAAAGAATGTACTAGAATGCCTCTAGAGGGTGCTGACTCATGAACAAGTTTATATACAAGGAAGAAATCTACAATATGCACAAATAAAACTGTCAACCTGATAATGAGTATTCTGATTTCTCATTTATATATGTTCTAGCTGAGAGCACTAGTTCAGTACCTGTTGCTTGCATGAATCAGGTTCTGCAATTGTGTGCCACATGAATAAAGTTTCTAATGTTACCGATCAAAACCCTAAAAGAATAAAGAAAAGAGAAAAGCATGGGCTACACCTTCCTTATGGAAAATTATTGCTTTAACTAAAAGCAACTTAGAATGCTGTTGAAGGAATCGTGGGCATGGATGTTCTCACTTGTTTGAGGGCTACATCTCCCTAACTAATAGAACTTACTTAGAAATGAATGAATTACTGGAAGAAAAGGAATCGGACGGATCAAAATGATCTCATCGGTTCAGTATTGTGTATTAATATTTTGAAAGTAGCTATTCAGTTACAACTGAAATAAAGGTCAGCCTATATGAGGGGCTACTACCTCCCTAGCTCTACTCTCACTATTGTGTTCAAGCATGTCCCTCCTACATGCCATTCCTGTCATTTTATATCTCCTTCTTTCCCAATTATTAGCTGACACCTATCTCCCTTTTGTAACAAACTCACGTGCTATGATTCGCCAGCTTTTTCTTGCACCTACTGTATAGGAATGGCATTCTAACTCTATCAATACTTACCTTCAAAGCTCGCACCTTGTCCTCAAGGTGAAAGGTCGGAAACTGCTCTTCAATTGTAGCATATGATTCCCATGAATTCTCAAATGTAGGTATATCTTGCCATTGAATCAACACCTCACTGTTCCCATTCACATCTTTTCGGATTCCCAAAACCATTTTCGGCTGTAAATCCAACTTCCACTCATCTGTCAACTGTTTAGGTAAGGGTTGTATCTGCATAAGATTGGGGGCAGCCTTCTTAAGTAATTACACATGAAACACATAATGAACCCTACTATACACTGGTAACTCCAATCGATAAGCAACCACTCCAATCCTTTCAACAATCGAAAAGGGACCATAGTATCAGGGGCTAAGTTTCTCATTCAATTTTCTCACCAACGACCTGAGTTTGTATGGTTGGACTTTCAAGTACAACTTTTCTCCTACCATATATTCCACTTCTCTTCGTTTCTTGTTTGCCTGTATTTTAATCCGGTTCAGAGCCTTCAATAGATTTTCTCACAATTCATTTATGACTCCATTCCGTTCCTTAAGAAGTCTATACCCTTCTTCCACTGCTGACAGCTCTCCTGCATAACCGAGCAAGGTAGGTGGGGACCGACCATATAAGGCGAAGAAGGGAGAAGTTTTTGTAGAACTATTATAGTTGGTGTTGAACCAGAATTCTGCCCAACACAAACATTTAGTCCATTGCTTAGGCTTACTTCCTTTAAAACAGAGGAGATATGTTTCCAAACACCTATTGGTGACTTCCGTTTGTCCGTTTGTTTGAGGGTGATAGGCTGAGCTAAACTTCAACTGAGTGCTTGCTTGCTTAAACAAATCTGACCAGAATTTGCTCATGAATACCCTATCTCTATCTAATATTATCGAGGCAAGGAACCCATGTAGCTTCACAATTTCTCTAACAAATAATGCTGCTACGTCGGGAGTAGAAAAAGGATGGGCTAATGGCAAAAAAATGAGCATATTTTATAAGCCTATCCACTGCTACCATGATGGTGTCCATTCCTTTGCTCTTCAATAGTCCCCCTATGAAATCCATAGATATATCTTCCCACATTTTTGTTGGAACCGGTAGAGGTTGTAGTAGGTCAGCAGGAGATAGTGTTTGATACTTGTTTCGTTGACACACTTCACAAGCCTCCATGTATTTTTTAATGTCATTCCTCATTCCTTCCTAGAAAACTAGTCCCAGCACTGATAGCAATAAACCACTGCTTACTTATTCTAGAAGGAAAACGAAGTCTATCCAAGCAGATGAAAAGAGTTTAAAGATGATGTCTATCCAAGAAAAGATGATGTCTATCCAAGAACTTTGAGTTTACAGATGATGTCTATCCAGGAAGTTTACTTTAAAAACAGAGTTTCATATTGTTTAGGAAGTTTAAGTTTTTATTGTTTATGTAGTCTAGATTAGCTAGGGTATCTCTCTTATAAATACCCATAGGAAGTAGTTATGCGGGAAAGGAGAATTTAATAAAACATTGTTATTTGAGTTTAGTCCACTTACGGACCCACTTGGTGGAGAAATTTAGTGTTAAGATCCTTGCACTCTTGTTTCTGCCATTATTCTTCTATTATAATTTTCTATTTTTTTCTGGGTTTACTATCAAGCACTCTCTTGTAAGTGCGTAGGAACCCCGAATGACCTCCCATGGGTGAGTCCCCATGGGTGAGTCATGCAACTCTTTCAAAATAGTCGGTATCCTACTCGATGTTTTAGGTAGAACCAGCCTATTCTTATAATAAAATCTTCCACCCTTAATAGAGAATCCCATGTGTTCTTTGCTTCCACTCAACAGGTCTTGCATGATGGTGCTAAGTTTTAGATCAGCCTGAATTTCTTCTTCCAACTTATCAGAGTCCACCATTTTCACAGTAGATATAGCAGCACAATCCATCTTACGCAATAATGCTTTAGTCACTTGGTTCTCTTTCCCCGATTTGTACTGCACCTTAAAATCATATCCCAACAGCTTCAATGTCCACTTTTGTTGTTGTTCTCCCAGCAATCTCTGATCTATCAAGTATTTCAAGCTCCTTTGATCAGTTCAGATGATGAAACGTTGACCCAACAAGTAGTGTCTCCATTTCCGAACCGCCAACACTACTGCCATTAACTCCTTTTCATAAACTGATTTGGAAAGCACCTGTGGAGGTATTCTCTTCCTGCATGAGTATTGCCCCTAACCCCTTTCCTGATGCATCAGTCTCTATGATACATGGTTTCGAAAAATCAGGAACGACTAAGGTAGGAAGATTCACCATTACTAATTTAAGTGATTCAGAGGCTTTATGTGTCTCAAGGTTCCACTGATACCCCTCCTTTTTAATCAATTGTGTGAGAGGTTTGGCTATTTTACCATAATCCTGAACAAATCATCGGTAATATCATGTGAACCCTAATAACCTCCTAACAGCTTTCACATCCTTTGGTACTGGCCAGTTCACTACCTCTTCAATTTTAGATGGATCGGCTTCTACACCTCTTCCTAAAATTACATGCCCTAAATATTTTAGTTGTTCTTTGCCAACTCGCATTTCTTCTCATTTACATACAACTTATGGCTCCGGAGTATCAGCAAGACAGCTCTCAAATCGTTCAAATGTTGCTTAAAATTCAGACTGTATATAAGAATATCATCAAAGAACAGTAGTACGGACTTTCGTAGATGGGAACGAAATAACTCATTCATCAATGGTTGGAAGGTGGAGGGTGCATTGGTTAACCCGAAAGGCATCACAGCCACTCATAATGACCTTCGCGTGTTCGAAAGGCTGTTTTGTGTATGTCCTCTTCTCGGACTTTGATTTGATGGTAGCCGCTCTTAAGATCTAGCTTTGAGAACACTTTGGCCCCTCCTAGTTCATCCAACAGTTCGTCAATTGTTGGTATCGGAAATTTGTCCGCTACCATCACTTTGTTCAATGCTCTAAAATTCACACAAAATGTCCATCCTCCATCTTTTTTTCTCACCAATATCACAAGATTAGAAAAGGGACTCACGTTGGGTCAAATAACCCCGGCAACGAGCAATTCCCCCACTATCTTTTCTATCTCATTCTTCTGATAATGGGGATATCTATGAAGTCTCACTGCTGGTATATCTACTCCTTGTTTCAACGTGATTGCATGATCGTGACTTCTCTGGGGAGGAAGCCCTGTGGGTGGAGATAATACATCTTTAAATTCAGCCAACAACCCTTTTAACTCCGATGTCCCTTCCATTGTTGTCTCTTGCGGTTCTATTTTAGTAACACTAACTAGATATCCTTCTCCTCCTTCTTTCACCGCTTTGTATAATGATTTGAGTGTTGCCGTTGACTTTATCAATGTCGACTCTCCTCTCAGACTGAACTGCTTGTCTCCTTCCATCCATTTTAACGTCAATTGTTTAAAGTTGGCTTGTATATGTTGGACCCCGATCTTTTAGTAAAATTTAGAAATATAAACGATATGAAATGAGTATTTTTGTACATGTATTGTGTTATAGATAAAATGATACTGTGGGAAAATGGATGAGAAAAGAATTGATTGATTTTGCTAACTTTGGGTTTTGAATAGATTTGTATGGGTTATGAAAGTTAAAGTGAA
>JANSVA010000216.1:6908919-6932064 GCA_025504915.1 Erythroxylum reticulatum | reverse complement strand
TCGCTTTGTTTCGCTATATGAGTCGATTCGTGTTGTCGTCCATTCTGTTTGATTTGCTTTTCGATCCGTTTTTGTTTTCGTGTTCCGGTTGGGATCCGGTCTCCGGATCGGGTCCCAACAGTATATCACCCAATTCTTCTAGCCAATCCAATCCCAACACAAAATCCACTCCTCCTAATTCAAACAGAAAGAAATCCCCTCTAATATATACCCCTCGTGACACTAATTGCAATTTTTCACAAACCCTTACCCCTAACTTTATATCCATCTTCAATCTGCACTAAGAAAACGGGAGTGTCCCACACATGTAGAGACATGACTTCCACCAATGACTTGGAGATGAAGTTATTAGAAGCCCCACAATCTACTAATACTTTTCTTCCCTTCAAATCACCCTAAACTTTGAATGATTGCTTCGTTGTCAACCCCATCACACTCATCATGTTCAATTGTAATTGTTTACATTCATTATCGCCACTCTCAGCATCCATTAATACTTCCTCCGGTGCCTCACGCTCACCTTCTTTCTCCACGATATAGACTCGAAAGTGTTTGTTTTTGCAAACATGACTCGGACTGAAACGTTCTTCACAATAAAAACATAACCCTTTCTCGTACCTCTCTTTAATCATTTCGGTTGGGAGTTGACGAAAATTACATCGTCGAGCCCCTCCTGTTCCTTCTCTTTGTGGTGTTATCGTGTTTTTAACCACCGCACTTCCCTTTGATTCAGTAGAAATTAGAGGTCTGGGTCGATATTCCACGGTGGTAGATCTATTAAACTCGGCTGGTTTATTGAATGCATTCCTCTATAGGGAACTCACATTGCCATGTTTCACGATGAGATTCCTTTCCTCCACCAGTAACGCCTTGTCCATTACCTCACTCAGAGACCCAACATGATGCAGCTTGACTTTAGCTCGGATTTCAGTCTTTAATCCGTTAAGAAATAATCCAATGAGAATTTTTTCATCAATATGCTGCAGGGGCCCCGTTAGTAACTCAAAATTTTCACAATATTCCATCACCGTCGAAGTTTGATGCAGCCCAAATAAAAGTTCATAGGGGTTTTTGGCCAGTGTCGGTTGAAATCGCTTGATCACCGCTAACTTAAACTCTCTCCAATCAGCTCCTGCATATCGTGCTTGCCACTAATTAAACCACACCAAAGCTTTGCCGTCCATTGCCACTACCATTGCATCTCGTTTATCACTGTCTACTACCCCATTAAATTGAAAATATCTTTCTATTTGATTCAGCCATTCATAAGCATCTTCCCCACAAAAAATCAAGATCTCCAATCTTCTTCCCCTCTCCTCATAAGCTCTTCCTTCCTCTCTTGCTTCAAACCTCCTAACTCCCCCTATTTTATTATTACTCCCTTGTTTTGTTTCTGCCAACTCACCCACACCGTTTCCTTCTGTTTCATCAGCAATCTCCACTACCAATTTTCCCTTGGATGACTCCACTCCTTTCCCTTTGATGTGTTGCATCATTTCCAACAATGCTTCTTCCAGCCACCACGTTTTCTCATCGTTTCTCTCCATCATCTCAGCCAGGTTTGCTACACTCCTCTCAATCAATTCTATTTTCTCCATCCTTCAAGTTAATACCATACACTATCAAAACGAATTTAAAGTAGTCGTTCCAAGATCGTGCTCTGATACCAATTGATAGAACTCACTTAGAAATGAATGAATAATTGGAAGAAAAGGAATCGGATGGATCAAAGTGATCTCATCGGTTCAATATTGTGTATTAATATTTTGTAAGTAGCTATTCGGTTACAATTGAAATAAAGGTCAGCCTGTATGAGGGGCTGCTACCTCCCTAGCTCTACTCTCACTATCGTGTTCAAGCATGTCCCTCCTACATGCCATTCCCGTCCTTTTATATCTCCTCCTTTCCCAATTATTAGCTGACACTTATCTCCCTTTTATAACAAACTGATAAGTTAGGAGCTCCGAAAATGTGAAGAGAATAAGAATGTTATATTGTAGTAAGAAATTACAGAGTTTTAAGGCTCTACCCAAGCATATGCCGATAGTGCTAATGGAAACAATGACTGTGTAAAAAGATAATCTCTCTTATTCCCCACTATACTATCTATAGAAGCTCGCCTCTTAATTCAGTTATAACCGTTTCATACTAATTCTCTTTCTCTATCCTCCTTCTAGAATAGACCAGTAAAGGTTTATTTCCTCCATAGTGCCCACGCTCGTTATCATTACCTCCCCCCAATTGACAAACCTTGTCCACAAGGTTTGATTCAAGGAATTGTCCACAGAAATCTGAGCAAGACATCCAAGTAGCCTCATCCTCGTGTTTGTCTTTCTATTGAACCAATAACTGGTGGCAAGGAATTTGCCCTGCTGTGGAAACTTTAACGAACCGAATGCTAGCGGGAATGAACAGCACTTCATCAACTGCAAGATCTGGAGGTAGGTCCGTTTCGACTTGATGATTTCCTGCAGCCCTCTTCAACTGTGAAATATGGAAGACTGGGTGGATCCTTGAAGCTGCCTGTAATGCCAAACAATAGACCACATTGCTGAGTTTTTCGGTGATGGTAAAAGGTCCGTAACATCTTGGACCTAACTTGCTATAAACTCTGGCAGCAAGTGAGTTATGTCAGTGTGGTCGAACCTTAAGGAAAACAGACTCCCCTTCCTTAAATTCCAGATGTCTTCGATGCTTACTGGCAGCCTTTACCATCCGTTGTTGCGCTTTAAGGAGGTTATATTGGAATTGTCGAAGTATTTCAACGCGATCCTAATGCTCTTCCCCAACAGCATCCACTTTGAATTCCCTCGGTAGAAACTGCACTAGTGTTGGGGGCTTCCTTCCATATACTATTTCAAACGGAGACAAATAAGCAGCCCCTTGGTAAGTGGTATTATACCAACATTCCACCCAATGCAACCACTTTCCCCATCCCTTAGGTTGCTTCGAGGAGAAACACCTAAGATAAGTCTCCAAACAACGATTCAATACCTCCGTTTGCCCATCAGTCTCGAGATGGTAAGCCGTGCTCATTTTCAGCTGAGTTCCCCATGCGTTGAAGAATTCTTGCCAAAAATTAGCTCATGAATAAGGTGTCCCGATCGCTGACTATAGAATTAGGAACTCCATGCAACCGAACAACCTCTTTGGCAAACACTTCATCTACTGTGCGTGCAGTGAATGGATGTCTCAACCTAATAAAATGCCCATACTTGCTAAGTCTATCAATTACCACAAAAACACAATCAATCCCATGTGATTTCAGTAATCCTGTAATAAAATGCATCGATATATCAACCCATACTTGTGTTGGAATTGGTAACAGCTGTAATAGTCCAGCCGGTGTCCTTGTGTCATATTTATTTTTCCGACACTCCAAACATTCTATCACAAACTTCTGCACATGCTTCATCATGCCCAGCCAATACACATTTGCCGCTAAACTCCTATAGGTGCGGTATGCACCTGAATGTCCTCCTTGAGGGGTGGCATGGAACTCTTTAAACAATGTAGGGATCCAAGAAGAGGTAGGCGGCAGGACAATTCTCCCTTTATGGAACAATCGGCCATGAATAAGCCGATAATTTGGATAGTTCAAAAGTTGTTGAACGACCTTGTCCTTCATCTTCCTATAAAAATCATCATGCTGAATTTCTCTATCAAGGTCTTCCCACTGCATCCAGCTGGGCATTGAGATGGCAGAACACTCTACTTCATCCTTTCTTCAAGACAGTGAATCAGCAGCTCTATTCATCACTCGCAGCTTGTATTCAATGATGAAATCATACCCCAACAGCTTAGCTACTCAATGCTGTTGTGCTGGAGTAGTAATTTGCTGTTGAAGAAGGTGTTTGAGGCTGCTATGATCAGTCCGGACTTTAAATTTCCTACCGATAAGATATGGTCTCCAATGGCGGATTACGAGCACAAGAGCCATTAGTTCCTTTTCATAAGCAGCTTTTGACAAATTCCATGGAGCTAACATCTTATTGAAATAAGCAAGAGGGCGATTGTCTTGCATAAGGACTGCCTCCACTCCACTCCCCGAAGCGGCGCACTCAATAATAAACTTCTTGGAGAAATCTGGCAGCACTAGTATCGGAGCTGTCGTTACTGCTGTCTTCAATTTCTCAAAGGCGATTTGAGCCTCCTGTGGCCAAGTCCACTTCAAGATAGCTTCTTTCTTCAATAGATTAGTCAAAGATTGAGCAATGTGACCATATTCCTTGATGAATCTCCTATAGTATCTGGTGAGGCCAAGGAAAGCACGCACTGCTCGGACTGATTTAGGTTGTGGCCATTGCAAAACGCCTGCTATTTTTGCAGGATCCATGGCAACTCCCTCAGCTGCTGACACCAAACGGCCCAAATATTCAACCACGGTCCAGCCAAAGCTGTTCTTCTTTTTGTTAACAACAAATTTATGCTTCTCTAATCTTTCCAAAACTCTCCCCTAGTGTTGTAAATGTTCTTACCAACTTTTGCTAAAAATGAGAATACCATCGAAAAACACTAATACATACCACCACAGGAATGGTCGGAAGAGATCATTCACGGTTGCCTGAAATGTCGCAGGTGCATTAGTTAGTCCAAAGGGCATCACCCTAAATTCATAGTGGCCCGAATGTGTTATAAAGGCTGTCTTGGGTATATCTTCCTCGCGCACCATGATTTGGTGGTATCCCGATCGAAGATCTACCTTAGAAAAATATCTTGCCCCATGGAGCTCATCAAGAAGTTCCTGAATAATAGGAATTGGGTAACGATCAGCCACTGTAACCCGATTAAGTTCTCGGTAATCCACACAAAACCTCCAACTTCTGTCTTTCTTTCTAACCAATACCCCATACTCCAGATTATGTATTTTACTCAAGGTACGAATGGAAACAGAAGAGTTCATTAATGATCTCTTCCGTCTTTCTTTCTAACCAATAACACCAGGCTTAGGAATGGACTGTAACTCGGTTGTATAATTCCCGAAGCAAGCATATCTACCACCTGACGTTCTATCTCATCCTTCTGGCTATGCCCATATCTATAAGGTCTAACATTCACAGCAGAAACTCCCAGGATCAGTGGAATTTGGTAATCTACTGCCCTGCTCGGAGGTAACCCTGATGGTTCCTTAAACAAGCCTTCACAACGAGCGAGTAACTCTTCTAATTCATTTGGCTGCTACTCATCCTCAACCTTCTGTCGTTCCAAATTCCCCAACAATGCATTATGCCAAATCAATACCCCATACTCCAGATTATGCATTTTACTCAAGGTACGAATAGAAACAGAAGAGTTCATTAATGATCTCTTCCGTCTTTCTTTCTAACCAATAACACCAGGCTTGGGAATGGACTGTAACTCGGTTGTATAATTCCCGAAGCTAGCATATCTACCACCTGCCCGTTCTATCTCATCCTTCTGGCTATGCCCATATCTATAAGGTCTAATATTCACAGCAGAAACTCTCGGGATCAGTGGAATTTGGTGATCTACTGCCTTGCTCGGAGGTAACCCTGATGGTTCCTTAAACAAGCCTTCACAATGAGCGAGTAACTCTTTTAATTCATTTGGCTGCTACTCATCCTCAACCTTCTGTCGTTCCAAATTCCCCAACAATGCATTATGCCAAATCAATACCCCATACTCCAGATTATGCATTTTACTCAAGGTACGAACAGAAACAGAAGAGTTCATTAATGACGGGTCCCCCTCAATGCATATGTTTTATCCTTCCACCAAAAATTCCATCCGCATTCTTTCCCAGTTAACTTTAACATCACCTAAGGTTTGCAACCAAGTTACTCCCAATATTAAATCCACACCCCCAAGAGGAAATAGGAAACAATTCACATATACTGTTATGCCAGGGAGCTCTAGTGGTACCTTAGCAAAAAAACCATCAGTCTCCTTGCGATTCCCATCTCCGAGCTTCACGCCAATTTTGCGACTGGGCTGAATAGTTAACCTCAGTTGCTAAGCCATTCTTCTTGATAGGAAACAGTGACTGGCTCCACTGTCCACCATCACAACTATTGCTATTTTTCCTATCCTTCCCCACAACGACATGGTCCTGCCTGAATTCGGTCCTCCCATGGAGAAACAAGGAAATTCGAATTGGGTAAATTGTCCTCATCAGTCACCATTTTGGCTACTGGTGGTTCTTCAACTTCCTCCAACTGGGACGTACCCAGATTTTCCCTGTCAACTTCATCTGCTCCCAAGATGAGAGTTCGGAAGGATTGGTTCTTACACTGGTGTAAAGGATAATAAGGTTGGTGGCAACGAAAACACAACCCTTTGGCTCGTAATTCTTGAAACTCTTTCCGGGTATAACGCCTCATACCCTGATTCCCTCCTGAACTTTAAGGAATCAGTTTCCCAGCCATGCTCATGTTGCCAGAATTTTCTATGGCCTTAAAGTTGGTGGGCGGGTTAACATTTGAGGAGTTAGAATGGGTTGTCCCCCCTTTAGCGATAAAATGTGAGGGCCCCAGTCCACTACCCCTAGTTGCTGCCCCTAGACCAGCCTGATAGCCTAGTCCAAATCCTTCGGTTGCTTGCATCTTCTTCTTCAACAAAACCTCGATCTCATTCTCAATTTCCCTAGCCAAAGTCATGGTGCGATACAAATCTACGATCTCATGGGAGCGAATATGCACTCTGATTTCTTCCTACAACCCATTCAAAAACTAGCCAATAAATGCCTCTTCTGGCCATGTCTGAATTTGGGATGATTTAGACACAAAGTCTCGGATATACTCTTCTATGGTTCCTGTTTGATTGACAGCAGCAATAGCTTCGTATGGGTTGGAAGCAAGAGCATCTGCAAAGCGAGTCAAGACCTCTTTCTTCACATCCTGCCAACATAAAAATGGCCTTCTATCTTGTAACCACGTCATCCAATGAAGGGCATGCCCCTCCATGCAAACAAGGGCTAAGGACACCTTCAGATTGTCCGGCATTTGTTGTATCTAAAATACTGTTCCGCTCTTCGAACCCATGCCAAGGGCTCATTGCCATTAAAGTTGGGAAGCTCCGCCTTCTTAGCCGAAATCTGTACGTCCTCCAACGTGATGAAGCGATTCTGTGATTTAACAATTCCAGTACGTGGGGAGGAAATTGCACCAGTCTGGGCTAGTGATACGGCCTCCATCAAAACAGAAGGGCTTCCTGTCTCCTCACACAGACCCTTACCTTTAAGAACTGTAGTCAACATATTTTTAAGTTCCTCCAGCTGTTTGCGAGTTTCTTCTAGTTGTTATCGATTCCCAGCAATTTCCGAACCCAGTCCTCCAACCTGCTGCTTTAAAGACCCAAGGCTCCTCTCCATCGTTTCAACTCTACTTTCCATGCATGTGTTTGTCATTGGAGTAGCTTTCTTTGAAATGTTTCCACGCTCACCGCACCAATTTGATGAGTTAGGAGCTCCGAAAATGTGAAGAGAATAAGAATGTTATATTGTAGTAAGAAATTACAGAGTTTTAAGGCTCTGCCCAAGCATATGATAGTGCTAATGGAAACAATGACTGTGTAAAAAGATAATCTCCCTTATTCCCCACTGTACTATCTATAGAAGCTAGCCTTTTAATTCAGTTATAACCGTTTCATACTAATTCTCTTTCTCTGTCCTCCTTCTAGAATAGACCAGTAAAAATTTATTTCCTCCATAGTGCCCACGCTCTTTATCACAAACTCACATGCTATGATTCACCAGTTTTTTCTTGCGCCTACTGTATATGAATGGCATTCTAACTCTTATCACTACCCAAAAGCAGCTTCCAAAAATTTTTCTAACATTCTAGAACTATTTATGTTTGCTATTTTCAAACCTCCACTCTGAAATTATCAAATGAAAAATGTTCATGCCAAATGCCCCAGAAGGCCAATCTAAAGTGAGCACGCATTATCTGTCTATTCAGCTGTAAGGGGGAAAAAGATGCTTTCATTAAATGGTCCCGTCAACAAGGAGATGATATGGGGATGGTAAGTGGAAGGTCAAATTCTTTCTATGATAATGACCAATTAATCTCATCTAGAAAATATACAGGTAGTTTGTAATCATAAAGTAGATACCTTGTAACTGTTAAGGAATTAGCCTCCCAAAAGAAGTCAAGCATGAATTTTGAATGCTCTGGAACTATCTCCATTGGCTAAGACATCAGATTGGTCCCTTTAGCACCAACTCTTAAATAACAAGAACCATCATATCACATACAAGCTCGAAATCTATAGTAAAGGATTTCTTAACTTGGATTAGGATGTTTTTCTTAACCATGTTCCTGACATGAAAGTCTAAAACTTTCAAACAACTAAGAAACCAATATTGTATATCATCCCTTTAGAACACACTCAACTCTTCTCAAATCCACAAAATGCACTAGAAACAAAAGGTGAAAATTAGGGAACTTTCATTTTACTTTTTCAATGCTTTCCGGTTGTTTTTTCTCTCTACTTTTTTCCATAGCCAACACTTCATAGCAAGGAAAAATAGATTTAGTCTTATGCAAAATAAAATTTTTTGGAGTCAATTGGAGCTATCTATTGCTTGGTGTGTACTTTGCATATTTTGGCAATTGATGGGTGAATCAGAGTTCGTAGATCAATAAACAAAGAAATCTCATTTTTCCATTAACAATTAGTAAAAACTAACATTAAATAAATCATAAGAAAAAATGAGGATTGACGAACATATCATATTCGAAAACATTCATAGGCAAGCATAGAAAAAATAAAAATGCACTTAATGATAGAAAAGTCTCACAGAATTCTTCTTGAAAGTTTGTGGGAAGTTTTGTCGTCAAACTTGAATCGAATCTTCCTGATCCACGAGAGTTATCATCCATAATATTCCTTTCAACTATTGATATTCCAGATACTGAGCCTTTGACTACAGGAAGAATATTCCTATTTACAACACTGACCATGTGCGCTGCCTTGCGATCAGTAGACCCAGAGAAACTTATACTTGATTGCTCAACATCATCTCTAATGTTTTGGCATTTTAGGAAATCGGTAGAATTTGGCTGAAAAGGAAATTGCCTTTCACCAGTACATATTTCTTTTCTGGATTCAGAGGCCTATTCAAACCTTGTATTAGTTCTAGGGACAATTACAGGAACAACATCAGCCTTGTTGGAGACAGAAATATTAACTGCTGAATGAGCCTTTGCAGAACTCTTCCTAGGTGCTGATGCATTAGGTACTGATATTGAACTGGTCACATTAATCTTCGGACTAGCATTTAGGTTGAACTTTTGAGTAATACCAGTTACATTTCCTGTGGCTTCAACCAGCATGTAGACACAGTAATGATAAGCACATTATCATATCAAAACCAACATAGTATGTTTAAATCCTTAGATAAAACTATAATTAAAAAGTGGATAAAAATCAAAGTAAATAAACAAGTGGCACAAGCCAAAAGTAACTGTAAACTTAGGTTTAACAAAAAAGAGACTGGCATACATATTATCTTTGACTCTTTGGCTGACTACTTAATAGGATCCGAATTTTGAGAAAATGGCATCCTGCCAAGAGATTTTGTTTCCTTTGATAGTGTGTCCGAATTGTTTGAAACTGACAACCTTCCCAAACTTGTTTTCATATTGTTCTCATGGAACACTATCGAATTTCCAGTTCCACAAGATTTAGATTCTGTCTGGCCATTGGATTGTTTGACACTGGCAACTGCATATGGCTCAGTCTGCTGTTCATTCGTGCAAAAGATGGGAAAAGAACTTGAAGTAAGAAGCAATAGATTAGCCATAAACTCATATGAAACAATATGGCAACAAAAACAAATAAACTAAATGCACAAGAATTGAAAGAGCATGTAATACCGAGATATCTACAACCCACACTCCTACACAACTTTGATTATGTGAACATCCGAGAAGCTTGCCCTCATGAACATTGATGTCTGACAGTCTAGACCATCCCACATCTACACCATCATGGCAAACGATAGGTTCCCAAGAGACAACCTATAAAGCAATGTATCAGAGTAGACCAATAAATTCTGAAAAATTATGAATGCACATCAGCAATCCCATATGGAGAGCGTAAAGAAAGAAGAGCTCACTTTTAAACTCTCGTGCAATCCACATAGTAGAGTCCTCCCATCAGGGTTAAAGGTTAAACAACGTACTCCACTGGTCTGAAGTTAATAGGAATAACCAATACAAAGCAAATCTAAATAAGATCACAGCCAATACCAAATAGACAATCAGTGGCAACAATTAATACATTAAGTTACCTCGGGCCCTGATAAGCCAATTAGCTCAAAAGTTTCAAGGTCCCAAAATTTGACAGTTCTATCAGCAGAACCTATAGTAAGACAAAAGAAAAGTGAATATAAGCCAAATATTGAAAAGCCAATGAGATTCAAGCATGTAATTTATATAAGTCATTATCTTTATCAGATGGATAGATTCATGCATATAACATTTTTATGGATGGAGCAAAAGATCTTCTTAAGATTTGACAAATACCACACATTCAACCATGAAGTATCGGTAAAATTAAAGCACTACCAAGCAAACACCACATGTTGAATATAGGATGAATAAAATGGTAAGATCAAGATTGCATTACATACTACTTGATACATTTCTTAATAACATATTATTACCCACCTGTTGCTAGAAGAAACTCATGGGGATGAAAATCTATGCAGTAGATCTGACCCTCGTGAGACTTGAAGTCGTGCAATAGCTTTCCATCAGTCAAATCCCACAACTGTGTTTAAGTGGTGTGCATTGCTGAGTTTATTAAACAAAGAACTATAGTCCAAAATTTGCAAACATAAGCATTTGAGCACTTCCTTTTGCACACAATTATATGAAGAAACAAAAGATCCTATAGTTGAACCTATAGCATTGAAAATCACGAACCACTTTGCAACAATTGAACTAGAATACAGCAAACAACGTCTTAATTATAATCCTAATTCAAAAAACAAATTACTGCATCAGTGCCCAATTTTTATACGCAAGGTGACTAATTTCAGAACTAAAAACAAAAAAAAATTGAGAGATTCATTGGTGAACAAGAAAACCAGGCTAAGTAAGGATTGCATTGATAATATTCAACTTTACCACAATTTTAAAAGATAAGAATAATATCGTTTATGTCATTAGCACATCACATCTGATATTAGTGTTTGTGAAATATATGCATAAAAGAAGCAATTTCAACCTTAACCGTCTTGTCCTCCCCACCAGATACAATCCAACGACCATCCGGCGTAAATCTTATTACATTGACCCCTCGAGTGTGGCCCTTGTATGTACGAATGCAACCCTTCTTTCTGATATCCCATATCTTAAGATTTGTGTCCAGGGAACCAGATGCAAAGAACTCTCCAAAAGGATGAAAATCCACAGATATGCAGTTAGATCTGTGACCAGTCAATGTACGAACAACTGCATGCACAATTACAGCAACACATAAAATTTGATGAATAAGGACCAGAAATATTGGCAATCAGTATCCAAAGGCTTTTGAGCAAGCATTAACAAAATTAACTTACTTTTTGCCTCCTCTAGACCCCAAAGCTTGATTGTACCACTAGCAGCTCCCACTGCTACAAGAACTTCTGAAGAATCAAAGCTTACTGAATCAATTCCACTAGTATGTCCTGACAAGCTCTGCGTATGAAGCTTGGAGCATTAGATGAGGTGGAAGGAACACGTCGGGATTTTAAGGAGCAGGACATTTCCTATAAATGATCTGAACATTTCAAGGAATTTTGTTAACCGTAAAAAACAGGGGGAATTATCCCCACATCATAACTCCATTATCACAAGAGCCAATGCGCAAATGACCCATAAACATAACAACAGAAATTAGTGCTGACCAATATAGCATTGGGCTTACCAATAGCCCAGAGATTGACCTTGTGATCTTCTCCTCCAGTCACAAGAAGTCTCGATGACTTCCTCCCAATTTTGAGGCAATTTACAGTCACAGAATGCGCCACAAATTCCTCTTTATTATTATTAATTCATCATAATTTTTGAATTGTCAGGTTAAGGCTAACCCTAGTCATTAATCAATCGAGCAATATATTCAAACATAAATAAAAAATTTTAACCCAGGAAATTAAACAAATTAACATAAAGAAGGTCAAATTGCAAATCAAGATTTAGATTTAATTCATCAAGATACGGAAATAATAAGGATACGGAGCTTGTAGGCGCGTTTGGTAGTCATTGGCGTAAAAACGGAAACTCTAAGAATGAGAAGTGCAAGGAAGTAACAATGCAGTAGAAGCCAAGCTGTTTTGGTAGTTGGTGTTGGCCTTCAGACATTCAAATCATATATGTACCTTAATCAACACTCAAACTCCAACACTAACTGTGCAAAGAAATGAAAACATTAAATTTCTTACATTACTCAAGTTCATATCTGCAAAATTCTACTTCAATAAACCAAATCTTGCTGCATACAACCCCAAGTTTTCAGATTTCCATCGACCCACAAAACATAAGGGATCAATAAACAAACTTTCAAACAAAAAATGAAAGTTTGTGAATAAAAAAATACCTGTGATTTGAAGCTGGTTTGCTACAAAATCACACTTCTTCTTCTTCTTCTTCTTCTTTGGGAATAAGAAGAGTGATGCTCGTAAACGTCGTCATCAATGAGCGTAGTAGGGAAAGAAGGAAGTGAATGGCATTGAAATTTTGAAATATTAACGGCTAAAATATTGGATTAACAAGCTTCCTTCTTTTTTTTTCTCTTAATACATGGGATACCAAGAATGTAACAGTGCGCTAGTGTGGTGGCAGAACCATAGAAGAGGAAGATTTACTTAGAGAGAAGGGAGAAGGTGACTAAGTTTGAGAATCCACTACCAGTCCTAAGTAAACTAATGCGTATTTATTGTTTTGGCTAATATATTATAAAATAAAAGGTAAGGTTGCTAAGTGAATTACTGGAAGACGAGGGGCATTTTGGGACTTCATTCCCTCTCTCGCCAAATCAAAATTATCAAATTACATATTACCCCCTACCTAACGTACAGTCATGATTTCTCATTCTCAAGTCTCACATTTGCTTTGCCTTTGATTATTGCAAATTGAAAACCATAGTTCCACTAGTGAATTTGGAACTTGATTTTGAAGTTTTAATTATTAGTTAATGTTTTAAAAGTTTGACCATAACTAAATTCGACAAGATAAGAAATAAGAAAGTCAATTTTAGTTCGATCAGCTCGGTTCTGCCAGATTTTAATCCCGATTGACTGGGCCAATAAGCCTCAACCGAAACAATAAGATCGATGCCTTTTTGTCAAAAACAATGTTGTTTTTTTAATTTTTTAAGAAATATAAAGGATAATTTGAAAAACCCCACCCATTGACATCTTTAATAAAAAGTTTAAATTTAAAAATACCGGTTGATATTAAGATTGATTAAAAATTGAATAAAATTAAAAATTTAGAATATTTTATTCTTACTCATCAAAGATTTTAAAATTATTTAAAAATTAAATAAAAATTATTTAATTTATTAAAATTATTGATTAGTTAATGAAAGAAATTTTATTAAAATAAATTGGAAAATTTTTAAAAACGATTTAAAATTTTTATAATTAAAAAATAGTTTGAATTTTTAAATTATTCGTATAACTAGATTTGTCAAATTCTTATATATACAAAGTTGTTGAGTCCAATTTTATTAGAAAGACCTAACCAAGGTTTTGTCACTTCTATACCCAGAAGCTATCCAGAAGATCTAGATCTGAAAAGCTTGATCTTGCCTGCGTACTGAACCATGACTAGAATAGATGTCACAAATTGTCACGCGCGACAGAAGCCTGTGTAATACCTCGTGTAAATCCACATTCGAGGGAACTCCACCGCAATTGTGGAACCCGACATTTAAGGCCGTGCTCACCGACCCCAATTCTCTGGACGAACGCATGGCCTTGCTTATTTGTTGCAATATGACTACAGAGTGCAGACTCTTAAGCTATAGCTCGGATTTTTCATATTTTCCCACATTTTTCCGAGTCGAGTGATTCATATTTTGTTAGAGACCACCAATGACATGCGCATTATGAACCCTCCTATTGCAGCAATAAACTTATGGTCTTAAAACATTTGTACCATACAAATCCCTGATCCATGTACGACATTGCCTGCCATGAATTGTGCAAGAGAAAGAAGAAACTAAGCAACGGCATGACTTCACTCAATCTCGGCTCTTTTCCCATTCTTCCTAGCAAAAATCTATGATCATTATCAGATGACCAAAGGCATGGTAATCACTTTGCATATCATGCAGTCGCCAAGTACACATAACAGGAATATCAATACTGAACATAGAAATGGCAGATAGAACCCACAAAGAGTTAATTTATTAGAGGGTTGAGGACTAAAGATGCCCTCAATATTAAGCAAGTCCCTGGTATCTAGTTCATAGATTTCAAATGAGGGAGAAGATAGGTTTGATGGTCTCATGCCTTCAAATCAGTACAAGTTAAATCGGTGCAACGTATTTTTCTTTGATAATATACATTCGGCATCCAGTACTGCCAAGGAAAACATGCAGATCTGCAACTTCACATTGACCTAAAAGAAAGCTAAACGGCGACTCCAACAGAAACCAAAGGACATCTGCAAGAGCTTTCCAGCACTAGACGCAACAAGCTGGCAGATAAACTAAGGCAGAGTATTATTTGTATAAATAGGATGAAATATTCCATTGATCTTTAACTCCCTCTGCAATCTATTACCAGCAAGGTTTGTGTATTTTAGGATTGCAAATTCTGAAGAAAATGCATCAGATTCAAATGCCAGCAATAATCAACAACTGAAATAATGGATAAGAAGGATGGTTCAAACATAGCTCATGCGTTACTTCAGGTTGGTGTCAGTGAAACTCAAACTTAGATGGATATACACGATGCCATATGCCGCTTACATAAACCAAAGAGTCTCCACGAGGAAGTCCAACTTTAGAAAACATTTATAGGGAATGTAGCAATAGAGTTCATAAAAGTAACTTAAAGTAAACGTTGAAGCCTATTCAAACAACATAAGAAGGCCACACTTGCGTTTAATGCGATAAAGACGAGTTTTCTCAGGAGTATCCATTAACTTTGCATGTCAAACTAAAGTTTAAAATGGAGTTCCGCATATGCAGATGAAGCCATGCCTATATTCATTGACTATAATTGGCTACACCAGATTAGTACAGAGATGATCTTACTGCAAGTTTACCATTGAGTTCCGTATATGCAGTTGTAGCTATGCTGGTCTTAATTGACCTGATTGGCTACAACAAAATAGTACTGAGATGATCTTACTGAAAGTCATAATTTGAAGTCCTTAGTTAGATCCATTATTAGAGCCTTTCACATAGAATTACATTGTTTTGTTGAATAAGGCATCAGACACAAAATTTTCAACGTCTACAGATACAAAGTTGAATGTTAGTTAATCTTCTTCAAACAGCATATGGTACAAGGAGTACGTATGTTTTCAATTTGCGCGCGCGCGCGCACACACACATATATGTGTATGTATGTATGTATGTATGCATAAGTATGTGTATGTGTACAATTGTGTGTGTGTGATTCTATCCACAATTATGTATTCGATATAAAAATCAGCAGTCAAATTTGATAACAATAATATGGATTCCCTTTTTATTTTTTTTGCTAATCCAGTTGATTTTCGTTCAGTCAGAATGCTAGGCTTCAGGTTAGTGAACAATATATCCGTAAAATATATTATTGTACACTTCGGAAACTAACAATTAATAGCAGTAGCACTTTATATTCAAACGTGCTGGGAGACGACACTTGTATCAACTTAAACTGCCTGGTGTAACCTTCTGAAGCGAACAGATTCCAACACCCACCCACCTCACCCATCCCAGTGTTTTGCTTTTAAAGATGACACAATGGTAGGTAGCAGTAACCAAGGTTTGAACTAATGAAATCATTTTCCGATGGTTCTGCTGCCAGCGGAGTTGTACATCGTTGACTATTCTCCATAACAATTACTAGTTCTCATCACGATCAATCTCAACTGATGCACACAAGACAGGCTTCAAACCACCTGATCCGTAAAACCTGTGCCCCTTTTCCAGTAACATCCAACCCATCTAATTTTTCTATATGTTAGTTATTGAATGGTTGGATATTGTTGTGGACAGGTAGGCAACGGCATAGGTGATTTAAAGCCCACAAGACAGGATATTTCAAAACTTCAAGACATTTACCATCAGCTATTGGTCGCCTGTCTTTGGAAAGTTTTCCTTTCCTTCACTCTTGTTCTTGTTCCTGCTATTTTCAGCATTATTTCTAAAATTATGTTGATGGGTTTATCAAAGCTACACATCATTTCTGCAGAGGCAATAGAAGAAAAGTAGGAAAATATTATAGAATATATATTGTGATCCCGGTTAATATTGAAGGGAACTTCTCTATCGCCACTCTTAAGGGCTTATGTACACATGAAAACTTTTAACTTGTTGGAAAGCTTCACAGGTATAAGCCTTCACTGTGGATCCAAATTCACAGAGATCATGTTAGTAAAATTCATATATATTCAATTAATAGAGTCAAGGATGGCAGGTATAGCAGGGGGGAATCTGAAACATCACAGCATCTGCATATTCCAATACACACCACTAAGCAGAAAGGGCGAGTATTTCCTGTGGACATTGCACTTTTTTAAAAACAAATTGTGCAGCACTTAATTGCTATTCAACTCAACCAAATCAGCATAATTGAAGATGTTAAGCACAAAGCTAGCACAATTAATAAAGAACACAAAAATTTAAAAGAGAACTTGGAGAATGCTTTTTATTATAAAGAATATTTCTTTCTCTCTCTTATTTACAAATAAAGTGCCTAAGATTATTTGTGGACTTCCATCTCCTTAATAGACTGTTAGGATTTACTTGATCCAAGAGTTTACAACTCCTCCGGAAATTTTTACATAATTCTATACATATCAATTAATTGTAAAATTATCTACAATTATGCACCACTATCTTCTCAACATCTCATTCTAGCATCGTGGTACATCTCATTCTAGCATCGTGGTAATGGCGGTAGGGGCCTTTTTTGATTTACCCCTATTGGGTTCATCCTTATCCTCATGGCAAGGTTTAAGGAAGCTCATATGAAACACAAGGTACATCTCCAAGTGAGTGGGTAACATAACATAAAACAATAAGCTAGTTTGCCAATCCATTTCTATAGAGCCTTATTAGTCCTTTATGCACCTTGGTACATCTTCAACTTTGGTGAGGGAGAAGTATCACCAATAACAGGTCCCCTTTGTTAAACTCTAAATGCCTTCGCTTCGTATCAACCTACTTCTTCATCTTCTGTATGCTTGTGCCACTCAGTTTTCGCATGCTAACCTTTCGCAAACTTGAACGTGTCAAGACTTGGGCCTTTATATGTAATAGCAAGGGTGTGCAAAGTCATTGATTGTTGACTTGTCACAATCTTAAATAGGTTGGCTCCGGTCGACTCACTTTTTCACAAGATGAATAAGAATTGGACAACCTCAAGCAACTTCATCCAATCGCTTTGATTGGCACTCATGCAGTGCCTCAAGTACAACTCCAATAGCGCATTTGCTCTCTCAATTTGCCCATCCATTTGAGGGTAAAAGCTTGTGAAGTTAAATTCAAGTCCCATTAGCTTGAATAGCTCCATCCAAAATCTTCTCATGAACCAAGCATCCCTATCGCTCATAATAGTCTTAGGTATGCCCCAATACTTCACTACTTGCTTGAAAAATAAGCGTGCGGCATCCTCGACTATAAATTCCATTAGTACAAGGATGAACACTCTATATTTGTCGAACCAATCTATTACTACCATAAGGTTTCCACATCTTTCGGATTTAGGTAACAATATAATGAAATACATAGAAATACTCCTAAGGCTTCTCTGAAATTGGTAATGGCTCTAGCAAACCCGCTAATTAGGGTTGATCTAACTTGTCTTGTTAGGACACGAGACACATCTTCATGTAGAACTCGACGTCATTGCACATCTAGAGCCAATAATATGTGCTCCACAAGTACCAATGTATGATGAACCCTAGGATGTCATGTCCACTTGGAGTCATGGCACTCCTTGCTGATTTCTTTCCACAGCCCTTGCCATTTAGGCACCAGTCACCTTTAGTGATAAGCATCTCATTATGAAGCCAACTCTAACAAACTCGACTTGTGGATCTTGCTCAAGTCCTTCCTTTATCTAGTCCACTAAGCAAAAACTTAGATTTGTGATGCTTGCAAGCTCCCCTTTTTTACTAAGGGCATCCTTGCCGGATTTGTATTCCATCACAAAATCAACATTTTAAAAGTTCAGACTGCCTAAAACAGATACACAAGTTTGCCAATTATGTTCTCAAATGATACAGGATCCAACATGATTGGTTGCATCATATGCTTTGACCACAAAAACTAATCATCTTTGACACTGAAGCATTTCGCAGATCTTACTAAAATTAACATGTGGTCAAAGTAATTGACTGGTCAAGGCAGAGAGTCCTCATTGTGGATAATGTATAATTTTGAATAAATGTATTTCATATAACTCCTGAACAGTTCATGATGACCGAAATCAATAATTTCTTCTATGCTACATTTTTAAGTATTGATTGAACTTTGTGTGACTAGCAAATTGCACTATGAGGACCTAATGTTGAGAGCAATTAATCTCATTACTAAAACTTCATCTATATATTGATGCTGCTCAAGAGGCTTCCATGTTTCCTTCTTCTAAAGTAGTAAAATGCATTAGAGTTCCAACAACCAAAAACACTTGATTTAATGAGTATGAAGCCCATGGCTCACTGACATCTGTTCAATAAGTTTCCAATCCCCTTTATATTTAAGCAGTAAAGCCTCCGACCTAGTAGAAGCAGCTAAAATTTTACCAAAGAGCAACAAGACTGTCAAACCTAAAATTTCTCAACAAAAAAAAAAAGTACTCAGAAACTAAATTGATCTCATCCCAACTTCAACAAGCACAATTTGTAATGGCTTAAGACGGGCGTCTACGACCCAGACCTTGTAAACACTAAGCAAATGCAAAGAAACCAGGCTGAAAATTGCATAGTAGAAAACACCAAATTGGAGAGACAACTAAATTTCGGATCACTACCTATAACATTTCTAAATCCAAAGTACTTCCCCTACTTTTTAGAATCCTCTGCGGACAGCTTTGTGTGAGGTTTCGAGAAGTCCTAATTATAAGAGTGGTTCATGAGTTCCAACTTAACCATAATGCCTTAATATCAAGCATAAATATTCAAACTGGACTGAAGACTAAAAGAAGTAGCTTCAACGAATCAAATCACCAATTGCTCAAACAGAAATCAGATGAGAACAACGCTGAAACTCATTGAAATAATGATTCTAAAATAAACAAACAATATAGATTATGTAAAATATAGAGTAGAAATTATGATATGAAGATTATACAAAAAGAGGAAGGGGCATTTGGGGAGGTGTTAGTGAATTAGTGAAGGAATTCAAGTTCGTCATCCTTAAGATGGGCAAAGAACTTAACAGGGCCACGACCTTCAATAGGAACAACAAACTCAACCTTGAAAGGAAGATTAGCAGAAAGACGTTTACCCTTCCAAACACCAACGAATTGCTTAATAGTCCCTTCGAGGCCCGCCAGATCAAACTCGGGAACACGCGGCACGTGATACACCTTCAACGGCACCTTCACTCTCACTCTCCTCCCAACCATCATCGACTCTTGATCTTCTTCTTCTTCTTCTCCCACTTTACCTTGTTCACCGGTCACAACGCTAATCCTACTACTAGCACTATTAGACATCATTTGACCGTTAAGAAACACAAAAGCCATGGAAGTTGTGGTTGTTGGAAGATTGACGGTGGAGTGTGCGTTGTTGAACGCATCTCTTGCTCTTGTTGTTGTGGTCGATTTAGAGAAAGTCGCGATGGGTCGATGATGGACGCTAGACGAAGCTCCTGTTGCAACTACGTTTGAACTCATCTCTCTCTCTCTCTCTCTCTCTCTCTCTAATTACGATTTGATTGGATAGCAATCCCTAACTCTTGGCTTTCGATTAAATGAATTGAACTTTTTCATATATATATATCAAGAAAAAGAAAAGAACAAGACAACCTTATCTAGAAGAAGCAAAAGGTTATAGGAACGGACTAGGTTAGGGTTGTCTTGTTTTTAGTTAACTAAATGGATTGAAAGAACAATTTTGATATTGTTTCGTTAATATAGAAAATGTTGGGAAGTGGATTAGGAAAATCAGGAACGAGAGGCTGAGGCTGAAGCATATGGCTCATTTGTCCGGATAAACTAACAGGAATTAGCTACTTTACATACCGCGACCCCACACTGCTAAGGGGCTTCCTGAATGACAACGGATGATAACAGGGTAGACTCGGGGCGATACAGTAGATCTTTTAAATTAAAAATAAGAAAACGACGTCATTTTCAATTGAACGAGTGATTAACGTCATATTTTTAGAAAGGCATTGTTTTGTTTATAAGAATTAAGCATCGGGTTGGGTCTGGATAATCCGAGGTTCGAATTGTTTAGAAAAACATTTTTTTGCTTATAAAAATTGAGTAAAGGGTTGGGTATGAATAGACCAACTTAAGGCTCGATTTTTTTTAAAATACTTGGCCCGATATTTGATCATTTTAAATTTGATCCGTTAATTTTATACTGGATTAAGCCCGAGTCTATTTACCTTCTCTAATATAGCGAAAATAGAATATAGATTATTATTAGAGATAGAAAAAATCATTTTGGTTTATAAACTTTTATCTTACTACACTTTTTTTTTAATTATAATTTTTGTCAAATCATTATCTAATTTTTTAAAAATATTATTTAAACCTTAATTTTATGGTAAACAAGAAAATGATCAACATGTGTTATCATTTATTCAGAAACTTAATAAAATAATTGTTGCATAAACAATCTAATAATATTACATTTTATAATTGTTAAATCAACAATTTATTTAAAAAATAACTGAGCTTTTAACATAACTTGAAAGAGTGTTGGAGGACTATTTTTCTTAAGCAATCTAGAAGAAGATTGAAGCAATGTGAAGGTTGAATACTTTCACTTCCAAGATTGAAGAAGTGTTTGATTCATAAAGGGTAATGAGAATAGGAATAAAAATGAATATAGCGAAGAATGGAATAAAGTACTGCCAACAATGAATTACATTCTTCTAATAATCCAGAGGAATGGAGTATTGTTGAAAATGAGGGAATGAAAGTGTTATCTCTTCAATGATAAGTTTGATACCAAACATAAATTTTTATTTCATACTTATACATTTTTTTCCATTACCCCCAAAGAAGCATACCCTGAAACTTCAATAGTCTTGTCCTTAGATGAATTTATATTAAATCAACAATAAAGCAAGGTGATTAATTGTAGTAAGTAGATCTTTAGTTGCATGAACTTGAATATTTTTTTTCACAGGCATTATGATTCTTGCCACGATTGAAGGTTTGATGGAGAAGCCTCTCCATTTGTGTTGTCGATGTCATCACTATTTATGGTTATTTAACAAATCTCTACACACATCTCATTAAATAAATCATATTCCTATCTTTGGTAAATAATTATATCGAAATGTAATTTTGATTTCTTACTTAAACCCCATTGTCATTTCTCATAATAGCATAGAGGAATTCAAGGATAATATGAGGGGAATGTTACATGTTCTCATCCAAGTTATCAAAACTTGAGTTTCCAAGATTCTCAGCGATGACCTAATATAATGGTTCTATTGAGTGAATCAGTATTTTGAATATCAAGTTATGTTGATAGTATAAAAGGGCTCATTAGAATCATCCCAACTTAGCTTGCTTTGGATCCACAGATTGTGAGAATTCCAATAAATCCTTATCAAAGATCAAGCAGACCAACTCTTTGCATAACTATTATAAGGAGTTTGAGCGATTGTAGAATCAAGTACAAGATTGGATGAAAAAGGCTTTAGTGGGAATATTTATAAGAGGACCTAAAGTTGAGACAACAAATGGCATTCCTATGTTTAAACCAAAAAAACTTGAAGGATCAGTAATAAACAAGCAAAAAGTAGTAGGAAATTATTCAACCATTTAATTAGGTTGCAATTGGTGAAAATTTGGAAATAACTACATCACCAATGAAATAGCTTACATGGGATGAAATAAATAATTGGATAACTCGAGGATTTTGATTTCAATATGACAAGAAGTTTACACATGTTTGTAAGTGTAAAAGTCCATAAATTCTCGTGTTAGATGGTTGACCAACAATAATTATCCAAATGATGATAAGGAATCTAAAATCAAATGGAGAAGAAAACTTTCTAACAAGGATCCTATATGAAAAGATTATTAAAAGTGGGAGACAAATATGTAAACTTTAAGTACAAGTTCTAATGAGAGGGAGACTTATGGGTAAGTTAAAGAAAACCAAGAGATACAAGCAGTTGAAGTTTCACTACCAACGCCTCCATTAGTGGTACTTGGCACATTATTCACTCTCACAACAAGCAATTCATCATCTATGTAACTATTGTCTTCTTCTTCTTCTTTATAATTTGCTATAACCATATAACAAAAATATCATCATCCATATTATCTTCTTTTGATGCTTTATTTGCATTGTATCTAACTTAAAATAAATCTCCATTCTTTTATGATATAAAACAATATAGATCAAGTCATTTATTTTGTCATCATCTTTAATCTCAACCAATCCACCTTCTTGATGTTTATTTGATATTTTGTGCTTGTTTGGATGAGCTTTTGTGAAGTCAATAAGTACTTTTCTCTACCACAAAAGTCTTTTTTAAGAAAAATGAGTGTTTGAATGTAAAATAAAAAAGTAATTCTTTAATAAATATAATTTTTTTTGCACCTAAAATATAGCTTTTTAAGAAGCTCAAATTTGGAGCTTCTCAAAAAAGCCTCTTAAATGGCTTTTTCTAATAGATTTTTAGATCAATCAATGAGCTTTTTTTTAGTTTCTTTTACCTTTATGTTTTACACATAATTCTCACAATACCCACAAACCTATCCTTACGTTTCTTTTGGGATTTATATAATATTATTTGACTTTTTATATGTTTTAATATTTATTTTTATATTAG